>JAEPBF010000076.1:0-125382 GCA_019739055.1 Passiflora organensis | reverse complement strand
GAATATGAAATCCGGAATGAGATATGAATCTCCTAGGCTGTATAGAACCCCTGAGTTAGGAATTGAGTGCCTGGGATGCTATTGTTATATGAATTGGATGTGTTGATTGTTTCCTGACATGATTGAGGATACCCTGTTGTGGTATTATGCTTTGTACTTGCCTGTGTGTGCTTGTACGTGTTTGTGTGTCAGGATCCTGTTCCGGTGGCCACGCAGGGTAAGAACTGATGCTCCTAGGGAGAGGAGAGGTTCTTATCGATTTATGGGAGGTGTATGGGTGTTGAACCAGCAAGCTAGCGCTGGATATCTGTCCTTGCGAGGCCGGATCCCTGTCTTACGAGACAGGAAGCCCTTATCTTGCGAGATTTGGGGATGCCCTTGCTGTGACTAAGGGAAGACTTGTTCCATGAGGGGCTAGTCGACTTGTTCTTGCGAGGATAAGGTGAAAGGCTTACTGATTAGTTTGTGTGTTAACCATCTACCCTTTGTGCAGTAAGTCTTGGACAACACAGGTGGAAGGGGATGGCCTTTCTTCATCATTGAGTGTGATTTTGTTGTATTTCACCTGCCTGTGTACTTCTGAACTTTCGGAAGTGTGGTCCTCCCTCAGCCATAATCTCGGCCTTAACCTCTTTTGGTTTATTGTTGAATTGCATGATCCCTTTAGTTTTTTAGGGAATGATCTTATGTGAATTGGGAGATTTGTGTTTAGGGATTCTGTAGATCTTATGATGCTGCGACCATACTGAGATTCTTGTAATCTCATATCGTTGTTTTTACCATTTTTCAGGCTTAGGTACATCCTCTATTCGTGGTACCAGTGTGTGAGATCAAGGCTGCACGGCGGGGCGATATCGCATCACAAATACTACTTGTTACTTGCGCAAATAACTTGAAAGATTGGACATTGTTCTAGTTTATTTTTAAGCATTTGTTTGGCTTGCTAATTCCGAATTTGGTTGATGAAATTCTTGCTGGTTATTTGGATCCCTATGGGACTTGTGTGTTATGAACCCAATGGATTGATTTAAGACTTCCGCTGATGATTTTATTTACTCCGTATGTTACCAGAATATGTGTCCAGTATCATGCTCCAATTGATTGATAAGCAACAAAATAAACAAGATTAAAATCGGTATCATATGAGTAGCCTTGTGAAATTCTAATAGGTCTTAGGTGTCGTTGAGACTTATTTGGGTTTCACGGCGGTAATGACCTTAATGGGAGCAACGAATAATGGTTTAGGAATTAGGGTCGTTACACGAAACTTTCTGTATTCCAGACCTGCAATTTTTTATTCAGAAACGCCAATTTCTTGACCACACTGAATGCACCAAGGAAACAACTTCCGGCCTCTCGTCAGAATCCTTCCACCGTCTCTAAATCCCCAAAAAAAGGATTTTGCCTTCAATATCAATGGGACATGGTCTGAGAATCCCATAGCTCCTGCATATAGCCTATGACTACTAAAATGCAAACACCAATTTGGGGAGGCCAAAATCCTGTCAATTCGGGAGGCACTCTGGGAATTAAACCATGTATACTCTTTACCAAGGAGTGGCAGATCAATCAGGCCATTCCTATTGATAAAATGCAGAAAGCGAGAAGCTGCAGCATTATTAAAAGAGTTCCCAAGCCGCTCTTCAGCAGTGACAGATTCATTGAAATCGCTTAAGATAATCCAGGGTGCGATATCCGTAGACTTCCTCCTTTGCAGCTCTTCCCAAAGCACTCTTCGTTCAACCCCTAAATTAGGCGCATGTAGCCTGACGCAAACGAAATTAAACCCTGTATCCCTTACCCGCATCTCCAATAGCAGCCACCTCTCAAATTTTTCCACACCAAGAGTCTGCACCTGCAAATCATCCCAAAGGCACACGATTCCACCAGCACTCCCACATGCATCAATAGCTTCCCATTTAGTATTGTTTCTAGACCATAGTCTGCCAGCCAACCTCTCGGAGAAACTGTCCCTCTTTGTCTCACATAAAAACAAGATACTCAGCTGTTCCTTAATATAAGATTACGAATCTGAGTCTCCTTCATCTTCCCACGACACCCTCTGATATTCCACATTGCCAAATTAACCATCCAACAGCAAAACCTTTTGCAAAGAGGTACCGACACTACACTATGTAGTGCAGTGAGCTTGCCACTCCTTTCCTTCCTCAACTATCCATGCTTTCAGCTTTTTCCTGATTGCTGCTTTCGTGTTCTTTCGACTAAGTCCCAGCGTGTCCACAATATCCAAAAGACCTCTGCACCTCCATTTCCACTGGACACCAATCAGATTCTGTATTCATAGAGCAGACCCATTCCGAGACACAATCTCCCTTGTCTGTATGATCAATAAGAAAAAAGGGATCTTCCACCAATTGGAACACACCACACCTGTCTTGTTGGCTAGGTCTCCCCGATGAAAGACTCCCAGTGGGTTTATGATGCTTGAGCTTTTTTTTCTTACCAAGCCTGCGATCAACAGCCCGCCCCTTGGATCCTACCCTCGATGCTTTAGTACCTTCCTTCCTCATTCTGGTGAAAGCCATGACTTTAGGTGACAATATAAAATCGAGATTTTCAGCTGAATATTCACTTGGTATACACTCTGATACTGCCTTGCGAGTAACCTGGAGCTGATCCTCTTTATTCATCTCCTCTGGGATAAAATCAGGTGCAGTAAAATTACTTAAAAGCCCACCACTGCTCGTGAAATGGCTTAAACACCCTTCCACATGCTGAGTCACTGGGGGATTCATACCCACTTGAGCATGCTGCGCTGTTTTGTTTAGCTGAGCTGGCGGGTGAGGACCCACAGCTCCAGCTTGTACTATATTTGTTCCTTCCTCTACCTCATTTTCCTTCTCCATCACATCCTTCCGACATAATCCCTTTTTCCTTGCTGAAAACGTGCTGCCCTTCCCCTCAACAAAACTGTTCTGCTGGTCAGCTGATTGGTTGGTTTTGAGTGGTACAAAAAAGCTATCACACCCACCTGACACTGAACCCTTTTCACCAACCTCGGGCCCCGTAAAAACATTATTCTTGACTTCCAGGATCTTCACTGTGCACTGCTTGCCATCGATCACCAGCTTCAACAATTTTTGTATTTCCAACGAGCTTGCTGTAGCTATTTGCAGCACAGCCACACCAAGACATCTCCAGCTAGCTGTGTTGTTATGGACCTGAACCGGCGTTAGCCTATCCATAGTCAGGGGCCTTTTCTTGTTCTTGCTGGGCTTGAATGCTGACCTTCTTATTAAGAAAAGGGGAAAGGGGCAAGCTTCATAGGGGCTAGCTTGCTTCCATTGCCTTAATGGAATATTTCATGGGGCGGGCGAAGGGTCCAAAGGACACGTAGCCGGAGGCGAGTCACAAAATCCAATAGTTCGATTTTCCTTCTTGTTCATCAATCGGGAATCAAGACAAACCGGGCACTACGGTAAGACGTGAAAACACCCGATCCCATTCCGACCTCGATATGTGGAATCGTCTTGCGCCATATGTACTGAGATTGTTCGGGAGACATGGTCCAAGCCCGGATTGATATTGACATTCATTTGAGATTTTCTCATTTGAATTTCTCCAGAGAGTCGAAAAAGATGACATACTTGGGCGTCCAGATCATGTGCCCTTAATATTGAAAGCCGATTCCTTTTTCTAGGGACATAGACCATTCCGGTCCTGGGATTGTTGGTGGGAAGACAAGAAATTCATAGATACAGTGGATGATTATTGGCACGAAGCAGGGATGTGCTTTCCAAGAGAATTCCAAGTGGTTAAGAAATTGGCTTTTCAAAGGAAAAAACTGAAGGTGTGGCATAATGAATGTTTCGGCAAATTAGAGTGCAAACTGAAGAAAATACTTGATGAATTAGATTCCCTGGATCAAAAAAGAAGTGGCTTGGGGGATGACACGATAAGGAGATATGAAGAGTTACAGCTTGAGAAGTGGGATTTAAAGAAGAAGATTGAAGCTATGTGGAGGTAAAAATCGAGAGAACAATGGCTTCAACTTGGGGATAAAAATAACAAGTATTTCCACTCTTGTGCCAATATGCGGCGCTGCTATAACTTTATCGGAGTAGTGAGTGTTGATGGAGCTGATTTAGTTCGGCCAGAGGAGATAAAGGATGCTGCGGTAGGATATTTTCAAGAGATTTTCAAGGGTGAAGGTATCAGGTGGTTAGGCTTGGGAAATCTTGATTTACCTAAGCTGTCTAATGAAGAGGCCGCCCGACTTGAAGAACCATTCTTAGAGGATGAAATCAGGACTGCTGTCTGGGATTACGGTAGTCACAAAGCCCCAGGACCTGATGGTTTTAACTTTTACTTTATCAAGAAGGCATGGAGAGTGATCGGAGAAGAAATAATAGCGATGGTGAAAGAATTCCAGGTCAGTGGGGAACTCCCTCAAGGTATAAATAACAGCTTTATTACCTTAATCCCCAAGGTGCAAGGAGCAACCGATTTCAATTCCTACAGGCTTATCAGTCTTATCAATAGCCTATACAAAATCATAGCCAAGATATTGTCTAAGAGACTTAAGACAATAATGGACAAATTAATTTCTCCCTTCCAGACTGGCTTCATGGAAGGAAGGAATATAGCGGACTCAATTATGGTGGCCAATGAGATTATTCACTCAATGAAGAAATCAAAAAGTAAAGGATGGTGCTTCAAATTAGACTTCAAGAAGGCGTATGATTCAGTAGATTGGAATTTCTTATTCGATGTGCTGGAAAATATGGGATTTGGAAGCCAATGGAGAAGATGGATTCAGGCCTGTATATCATCGGTACGTTGTTCAGTTCTTATTAACGGTTCGCCTACGACAGAAATCAATTTGGGGTGAGGGCTAGGCCAAGGTGATCCACTATTGCCGTTGTTATTCAACATAGTGGCTGAGGTTCTGTCAAGAATGATCGCAAGAGCTGTCGAATATGGACTTGTTCAGGGCATCAACATAGGCGTCATGCACCTAACGCATCTGTAATATACAGATGATGTTATTCTTTTTGGCAATGGAGAACAACAGGGGATTTTAAATTTTCAGAGAATCCTAAGAAGCTATGAGTTGTTATCCTGGCTAAAAATTAAATTTTCAAATCAGGATTAGTGGGAATCAATGTGCCAGACGAAGAGGCTGAAAGTATGGCAGCTAAGCTACATTGTCGTCTGCTGAAAATTCCGTTCACATACCTTGGTGTGCCTCTAGGGGCGAATCCACGCCTCAAAGGTACATGAGTACGGTGGTGGCACGATTCAAGGACAAGCTTGCTTCATGGAAAGGGTCATTGCTTTCCATGGGGGGCAGAATCACATTATTAAAATCAGTACTAAGCAGTCTCCCTGTGTACCGTATGACCTTCTTCAAAATGATAGAAGGAATAAAGAGGGACCTTGAGAGATGGATGAAGCAATTCCTATGGACTGGAAAAGTAGATAAGAAATGTTTTTGCAAGGTGAGTTGGTCTGTGGCAGCGAGAACTAAAGATGGTGGAGGGGCGGGGCTAGGGTGCTTGAAGTTACAGAATATTGCTTTACTTTCAAAATGGAGTTACAGGATTGCAAGCAATACTTGTTCATTGTGGCAAGACATAATATCACAAAAATATAAGCCTAAACTGAGACCTGAAGGAATTGTATGCGAAAGAGCCAACAGTTCGGTTTTGTGGAAAGGCATTGTACAGAGCAGCAGATCTTCTCTGCCCAATGGAAGCTGTATCTCAGCACACTATCGTTGGAAATTAGGAAAAGGTGATTCTATTGCTTTCTGGCATGATAATTGGTGTAGTTTTACACCCTTACTGATATTATTTCCCAGATTATATGACATTTCGTTAGATAAGGAGGGGCCAGTCATGAATTTTGGGAATGTGGTGGAAAATAGTTTGCGTTGGACTTTCACATGGAGGAGGAGGCTATTTCCATGGGAGTTAGTCGAGGTTGAGGGTCTTCTGCTAACTTTGAGAGGATTTGCACCGAATCAAGCGGATGATGATATGCTATTATGGGGAGATCAGTTGAGGCCTTTTTCTGTCCGGAATTGCTATCAGTTGCTGGAAGAGAATTTGATTGATCCAAGGGAGAAGGTGATTCCTAATATATGGCATAAACATGGAGCTCCTAAGTGGCAAGCATTCATATGGTTGGCGTGTAGGGAGAGGATAGTCGCCAAAGGGCAGTTAATCAGGTTCGGAATCTTGTCTGATTTCGAAGGAGGTTGCAAGGCATGTGGATTGGAGGAAGTAAACTCCAACCATATATTGCTTGATTGCAGAATGGCTTGGTGCTGCTGGTCGCTATTTTTTAGGAAATGGGGTTTCAGCTGGGTGCAGCCAAGGTCTATGTCAGATCTTTTCAGTCAATGGAATGGATTCGCAATCCCAACCCGGTGGCAAGGGCTATGGTATGTTCTATTATTTGCTGTGACATGGAGTATTTGGTTGGGAAGAAATGACAGAATTTTCAAAGGAAGACACACCAGTGCGGCAGATCTATTTTACAACGGCCTACGACATGGTTTTTGCTGGGCCAAAACAAACCTGAAGGAAGTTAGTGTAGAGAGTTTGGATTTGTTACCGTCGGGAGACTTTGCTTCATTGTTTTTAATATAGATCGTATAGAATAGTGAAAAACCCAGATAACTTAACCTGATATGGTATTTGGCAGTTTTCATTTTACCTACAGAGCTGGGATAATGTTTTATTCTTCTTCTCTACATGTATTAATGTTTCTATCTTAATACATATCGATAAATTATTCAAAAAAAAACTCTTGCTGTAACTACAATCAGAAAACTAGCAGAATCAGAATCAACCTAAACTTAAGGACAAATTTTGTCATAATCAAAAGATCTTATGTTCTCAAAAATATACTAAATTTTTCTAATTAATTGGATGACTTTTGCGTTCAACAGTCAACAAGCATTTATGTGATCATAAGCTAAACCGTATTTAGACAGAAGAATCCATGTAACAAAAATGGACATTAAATTTAAGCATGTCTTATGTGTTTTTTTTTGAAGAAATATCGATATGTATATATATAATGATAAGTAAACAACAGAGCCGGACACTGAAACTGTATCCGCGCTCAATGAGCAGAATGAAACAAACATTCAGCAGTGGATCAACTATACAGCCAATATACCAACACTCCAAAACTGTAAAATCTAACATCTGAGTTAGTAGCCTTCACCCAGTAAATCATACCGTCTGTCTTTGAAACTCCTGTCTGCTGCCCCTCAAACCGTGCCTCTGAACATTCTAGCAAGCTTGCAATCCTGCATTTGTGGGCTTATCTGTTGCAACGCCAACAGCAAGAACTCCCTTTGGCATCTGGACAGTTGACAGAAGGTATCCATCCATCCAGAGATGTCACAACAACAGTCATTCCTGAGTAGTGGGCTGCACCACGGACACCAACATTGATGATCTGAATACCCCTGTTTCCCGCTTCGAATAAGAAGATTACAACCCCTAATACTCTCAACTCTTGTCAATCTGTATCTGATGTACCCAATACAGATAGAAAATTTCCTGAAGCAATCAGTTCCAAAATGTCAACCTCTACGTTCGGCAGGTTAGTTTTAGCCCAATAGCATCCATGACATAAACCATTGTAACAGAGATCACTTGCAGTACTATCCTCTTGACGAAAAATTTTATGATTTCTGCCCAACCAAATACTCCACGCAGTGGAGAATAGCAATACGTACCAGAAATCTCTCCACCGTCGAGGAATTGGATATCCTCCCCACTGCTCAAATAAATCAGCCATAGACTTTGGTTGGACCCAAACCAAGCCCCACCACTTAAACAACCGCGACCAACATGTCCATGCCTTGTGACAGTCAAGCACGATATGATTAGAGTCCTCCTCGCTACCGCTGCATGCAGTGACAGTCTGATGCAGATAATAAACCCAGTCGAACAAGATGCCCTCTCGCAGGAAGCTTCTCCCTGCACGCCAGCCACATAATGGCTTGCCACTTTGGTGCGGCTTGCTTATTCCATACGTTTGGTATTTGCCTATCCGTGGATGATATGAAGCTCTCCGCCAGGGTGAAATAGCAATGTCGAACCGAGAACGGCCTCACCTGAGTTCCCCAGAGTAAGAGATCTTCATCCACAGATGAAGGTCGAACTGCAGCCACCAAAGACATGAGACGACCAGCTTCATCTTCCTCCCATGCGAAGAGTCGTCTCCGCCATATAAAAGACCAGCGCCACTCCGTTCCAATTAAAGTTCCAGAATCCCATACAGACCCCTCCTTATCCATTGATAGTGCATATAATCGAGGAAAGATTAATCTGATAGGCACCGTAATGCACCAAATGTCATGCCAAAATGCGATAGAGTCCCCTTTTCCCAATCACCATTTATATAGAGATGAAAAACACTGACCAGTTGGTAAAGAAGATCTACTCGTCCGCACAATTCCTTTCCAGATTGCCGAGCTCTCTTGAATGTCACTCAAAATGCCTTCAGGGCGTAGGACAGCTTTATACTTTTGTGCAATAACCTTACTCCACACCGAACTAGTGTCTGTAGCCAGCCGATAGCTCCATTTCATTAACATCGCCTCATTCCTGAATTTCATACACCCCAGTCCTGCACCTCCATTATCTTTTGAACGCACTACGACCGACCATTTTACCTTACAGAGGCAGCTTTTTTCCACTTTACCAGTCCATAAAAAACGTCTCATCCACTTGTTTAGTTCCTGACGCACACCAATTGGCATCTGAAAGAAATTCATGTAATAAACTGGAATGCTATTCAATACTGACTTTAATAGAACAATTCTACCACCTAGAGACAGTAAGGATCCCTTCCATGTGGCTAATTTCCTTTTAAACCTGTCAATCACCGTAGACCAAGTACTTCTTTGTGACGGATTGGCTCCAAGAGGAACTCCAAGATAGTAAAAAGGTATAGTCTGTATCCGATAGTGCATTGAAGCTGCCATGTTCCTGACCTCCTCGCTTGGGACATTTATTCCCACCAATCCTGATTTAAAGAAGTTGATCTTTAATCCTGACAGTAACTCGAAACAACGCAGAATTTGTTTTAGCCCAAATAATCCATGTTGATCTCCCTGACTGAAGAGTATCACATCGTCCGCGTACTGTAAGTGCGTTAGCCGAATATACCCAACCGTTATGCCAGTGAACAAGTGCTGATCAGCTGCTGCACCAAGCATACGCGACAATACTTCTGCCGCTATATTAAATAATAACGGAGACAAAGGATCACCTTGTCTCAACCCTCTTCCTGTGGCAAACTCAGAAGTAGGAACCCCATTGACGAGCAGAGAACAACGAGCTGTGGAAACACACATCAAAATCCAGCGACACCATTGCCCACCGAACCCCATCCGTTTCATCACATCTATTAGAAAGTCCCAATCCACCGAATCATATGCTTTTTGAAAGTCCAATTTGAAGCACCATCCACGTTGTTTAGAACTCTTCATGGTGTGAACAATTTCGTTGGCAATCATGATAGAATCTGCTATATATCGGCCTTCCATAAAACCGGTCTATAAAGGGGATATAAGTTGTGGCATCACCCGCTTGAGTCGTGTTGCTAACAATTTTGCAATGATCTTGTACATGCTGTTGATAAGACTAATAGGCTGATAGAAATTAAAATCTGTTGCACCCATCACCTTAGGAATTAACGTAATGAAGCTGTTGTTGATGCCACGGGGTAAGACGCCGCTGGAATGAAATTCCTGAACCATTGTCACTATCTCATCACCAATTACATCCCACGCCCTCTTGATGAAATAAAAGTTAAATCCATCTGGTTCCGGCGCTTTGTGACTGCCACACTCCCACACAGCATGCTTAATTTTCTCCTCTAAGAACGGATCTTCAAGAGCAACTGCATCCTCGGGAGGAAGAGTAGGAAGGATCAAACGCCCCAAGCCTACACACCTGGTTCCTGCATACGTAAATACCTGCTGAAAATGCCTGACCGCTGCACCTCTGATTTCCTCAAGTGTGCTGCTACTCAGCCCGTCAATTGTTATGTTGCCAATAAAATTGGAACATCGTCGAATGGACGCACAAGAGTGGAAGAATTTGCTATTCTTGTCTCCCAATTTAAGCCATTGCTGTCGTGCTCTTTGCCTCCACATAGCTTCCAGTTGTCTCCTCAACTCCCATTTCTGAGATTGTAACTCTTCATACCGCTGACTGTAACCATCAACCCACTCCCGTCGCTGTTGATCAAGGGACTCAAGCTCAGTCGAGATATCTTTCATCTGAGTCTCCATTCTCCCGAAAACACTTGTGTGCCACACCCGTAACTGCTGTTTCAGAGATGCCAATTTCTTGACAACACTGAAATTGCCAGGAAAGAGTGTTCCTGCTTCCTGCCAGAATTTCGCAACCACCCCATTAAACTGCTTATTCTCCCACCATACATCCCAAGTGCGAAATGGTGGTCGACCCCAACAATAGGTATCAGCTTTTAAAACCAGTGGTACGTGATCCGACAATCCCTTCACACCTGCATACAACCTGTGATTGGCGAATTGTACACACCATTCAGGTGTCACCAATGCCCTATCAATTCTTGAGGTGCTGTGTGAGTTGAACCAAGTGAACTCCTTGCCTAAAAGAGGCATATCAATCAGACCTGCATGTTGAATGAAAGACACAAAACGGCGAGCTGCTGCAGGATTAAATGAACTGCCTATTTTCTTCGTTGCTTGGACCGTTTCATTAAAACCCCCAAGAATAACCCACGGGATATCGTCTCCAGATTTTCGACTAAGTACTTGCTCCCACAAGACACTCCGCTCATTTGCCACATTAGGGGCATGTAGCCCAGCACACATAAAACAAAACCCTGATACCCTCACCCGCATCTTCAGTAAAAGCCATCTAGAAAATTTTTCAATACCAAGAGTTTGTACCTTTACATCATCCCAGAGACAGATTATGCCTCCTGCCCTTCCTTGTGCATCGACGGTTGCCCACTGAATATGTTCTCCACGCCACAATCTACCTGCTAATCTGTCTGAAAAGTTTTCCTGTTTTGTCTCACATAAGAATAGAATACTCAATTGTTCTTTACTGATCAGATTAGAAATCTGTTGACCCTTTAGCTTACCTCTACTTCCCCGAACATTCCACATGGCCAGATTGATCATTCAATTAAAGATGAACTCCTTGACCACCCTACCCAGCAACACACTGCTAATTGCAGTGAGCTAACCATTCCTGCCCTTCCTCAATTATTCTTGTCTGTAACTTCCTCCTGATAGCAGCCTTTGTCTGCTTACGGCTGAGACCCAAAGCTTCTAATACCTCCAGAGAGTGCCGTGTCTCCGTCTCAATTGGACAACTATCAAATTCAGGACTTTGAGTAGTAGACCGTATCACTCCACCATCATTTTTGTCATTACTAACTAACAGGAAAGAAGGTTCATCAACCATAGGCACACCCAAACCAGCATCTTGTTGACTGATTCTTCCTGAAGATAAACTTCCATTTGGTTTTACACGTTTGAGCTTTTTATTCTTACTCACCCTATTGCTGGCAGCCCTGCCTTTACCTTCAACAGTAGATGCTTTGGACCCTGTCTTCCTCATCCTAGCAAAGGCCATCTTCTCATACAACCCTGTGAAGTCCACCTGTGCTGCGACTTCCTCCGGGGGTGCACCTACCGATCGTGCTCTCCTTAGAATCTGAGAATGAGCAGCTTCATATCTGTCCCCATGAGAGTTTGGAAAAGCAGGGGCCGTGAGATTACTGAAGCACCCTCCACTTTGCCCAGAAAAACTATCTACTCCTTCAGCATATTGAGTCACGTGCTGGGTACAATCTGCCTGTTTGTGTTGTGTACAATCGGCCACTTTGGGTTGTGGCTGGACTAGCTTAGTTGGCATCTTCCCATGCCCCACCTTACCCCTTTTGGGGGACTCTGTTTCCCCTACTTCCGCATCCATGTTCCCTTTCATATGCATGTGAGCATCAATTTTTGTGCCTACAGAAAATGTGCTGCCCTTTTCTTCCCCTACAGGTTGCTGTTTGTCCACCTCGGGCCCCATATGTTCTGTCTCCTGGACTTCCACAATGAATACTGGGAAACTTTTACCATCTACCTGCACCTGTATGCTCTCCTGAATAGGGGATGAACAGTTGGTCTCCACTTGCAAAACTGCAGCATCAAGCCGCCCCCAATTGATGGTGCTACTATCAATCTGAACTAATGTGCCTAAAGACTGCAGAATCTTTCTATAAGCAGCTTCAGACCATGCCTGTAAAGGAATACCAACAGCTTTCACCCAGCATAGTCTTCTAATAGCTGTGTCTTCAATCTGCCATGGATGAATGTCAAAGAACAGACCCTGCCAGTACCGTATATTGATACTCAGTTCCTGCTTCATGCACTCTGCAGTAGCAAAAGTTAACAGGTATCTATGACCCCCCATATAAACACATTCTATGCCATCAGGAATGACATCCTTATCAATGCTTCCCCTACCAATAGACCCAACTGCACTCCGTTGCAACCTTTTCTGAATGTTAGTATCAATACTAAGCTCCACAAGCAATTCTACGCCTTGTTGTACCTGTGCTGATTTGGTGACTGCCGCATATGTGCGACCGTCGCGCTCACGCCCTGTATTATGTGTCTCAACCGTATGCTTCTTCTGCAAATCCACCTCTGTTCTGTTACATTCAATTTTCTCCTTATCAGAACTACGTGTTCCATTCCGTGTAGCATACCGTGCGACATTAAAATGCATTCGTAGCGATCCACCAAAAGCCTGATTGAGTCGCCACTGACGAATATCTTCCTGCACCCCGCACCCCGCACCTGACAAATTTTGCAAAGCCAAAACGAAGTCCTCTAATGGATTTACGAGTGGAGATAAATACGTCTGCAACAGGTTCCACCGCAGCAATCTCCTGGAAAAGTCTTCCTGAGTTCCATGTCGCTGGGATGTTGTCTACAAAATAAGAGGTGTATCTATCTGAGCTGAACACATGTTGTGGCACCCACTGAGCCGTAGACAAACGAGATTTAAAACGCTCGACCGAGGTGGAATGACTGATGTTGGCAGATTTTCCAAGTGAAACGTGATCAATCCGCTGGTGTTGGGATGAAGAATATGTCCTGTGTTTGGGTGGATGGGTTGGGTTATGGGTAGAAAGTGGGGTGAGGTTTTGAAACATTGTCTCAAGTTCTCAAAGAAACTATGTGCATGTTGAATTTGTTATAAAAGAAGAAGACTGGTAGATGTCTTATGTGTTATAAAGATGTTTAGTACTAAAAGATTCATCTGAAAAATAAAAGAACCATAAGATTAAATCAGCCGGTAAAAATTCACCTGTAGACTGAGACTCTGAACCTTCTTCCTAAAGCATCGAGATAGTGCCAATACATGGATGTACATGCCTAGGTTCTGCAGTCAAAGAAGGCTGGACAGCTAAGGCTATACGAGTATATTACACCTTTCTCACATGTATATAATCTTTTGGCTGGTAAATGTTATGCCAGCAACCATGTTTCCAGTTCTATGCAACCACACCATTGCCTTACATTTCTACAAATTTCCATTTCCATGTAACCTCTCCATTGGGGTTTACTGGTTGGTTTTCATTGGAGGAAATTTGTAGTTTTGTGCTAGCTAGTTAGGAGAAGAGAAATATATGCACCTTGATCACATGTATTATTTTTTTTGGTATCTGTCCTACCACTGACCACGTTTCCACTTCTATGCAACCACACCATTTGTTTTCACTTGAGGAAATTTGTAGTTTTGTGCTAGTCACAGTGCTAGCTAGTGTTAGCTTCCCCTCAGGATATTGGAATATATAAAGCAACTTTCATCAGTTTTTTTTTTTGAAAATTCATCGAGATGTATTAAGAGTAGAATCATTAATACAAGTGAGTAGGATAATGAAACATTGTGCCAACTCAATAGGCAAAATGAAACTGTCAGATACCGTAATTGAAGTACGGTATCTGAGACTTTCACAAGCTATACAAACTATTTGGCCAGCAAAGAAGCAAAATCTCCTGCGGGTAACAAATCCAAACTATCTATACAAACATCCTTAAAATTAGTCTTGGCCCAACAAAAACCATGCCGCATGTCATTATAAAACATATTGTCCGCATTGCTGTCTTCTCTCCTGAAAATTCTGTTATTCCTGCCTAGCCAAATACTCCATGCAAAAGAAAATAACAGAACGTACCAGAACCCCTGTCATCAAATTGGAATTGAAAAGCCGGCCCACTGTATGAATAAATCTGCCATGGACCGCGGTTGTACCCAGCTTAAGCCCCAGTTCTTGAATAATAGCGACCAACTTGCCCAAGCCTTCCTACAGTCAAGCAGAATATGATTGGAATCCCTTTCCACAAGTCCACATGCCTCGCAATCTCCGTCAGAATCAGGTAGGATACCAAGTCTTATTAGGTGACCTTTGGCGATAATCTTCTCCCTGCACGCCAGCCACATGAACGCTTGCCATTTGGGAGCTCCTTGCTTGCGCCAAATGTTTGGAATCGTCTGCTCACCGAGCATGACAACACTCTCTTCCAGTGATTGGTAGCAGATACGGGCTGAGAAAGGTCTCAACTTATCTCCCCATAATATCAGATCTTCGTCCATTGAATTCGGTCTAAAGCTTTCCAGCATGGACAATAAGCGCTCGGCTTCTTCATCCTCCCACACAAATAGTCGTCTCCTCCAAATGATGTTCCACCGCCATTCATTTCCCATCATCGACCCAAACCTCAAGACTGGCGGCCACTCCTTATCCAAAGATATCTCATATAGTCTGGGAAATATGACCCTTAAGGGAGACGTACTGCACTAGATATCTTGCCAAAAAGCAATGGAATCACCTTTGCCCAATTTCCAGCGATAGAATGCTGAGATACACTTTCCATAGACGCCATGTTCACAACCTCCCCATTAGACACATTAATCTCTACTAATCCTGATTTAAAGAAATTGATCTTTAACCCGGATAGCAACTCATAACATCTCAAGATTCTCTTTAGGCTGAGTATCCCCTGCTGGTCTCCATGGCTAAAAAAGATAACGTCATCTGCATATTGTAAATGCGTTAGCTGTAAACTCCCGACATTTATGCCCTGAAACATTTGACAATCAGCCGCTCTAACAATCATCCTTGACAGAACCTCTGCCGCTAAATTGAACAATAACGGTGATAGCGGATCGCCTTGTTGCAAGCCTCGCCCCAAATCAAATTCAGCTGTGGGCACACCATTGATAAGGACTGCACAGCGAGCTGTGGAAATACACGTCATGATCCACCTCCTCCATTGGGCACCAAAACCCATCTGTTCCATCACCTCAAGTAGGAAAGCCCAATCTACCGAGTCATACGCCTTCTGAAAATCTAATTTGAGGCACCAGCCTCTTTGTTTTGACTTCTTCATGGTATGGATGATTTCGTTAGCAACCATAATCGAATCAGCTATATACCATCCTTCCATAAAACTAGTTTGAAATGGAGAAATTAACTGATCCATTACTCGCTTAAGTCGTTTGGACAATATCTTGGCAATGATCTTGTACAAACTATTTATGAGACTGATAGGCCTATATGAATTGAAATCAGCTGCACCTGGTATCTTGGGGATCAAAGTAATGAAGCTGTTGTTTATCCTGTGAGGCAAATCTCCACTGGAATGAAATTCCTTCACCATCGTTGTGATGTCCTCTCCAATCACTTTCCACGCTTTCTTAATGAAATAAAAATTAAAACCATCCGGTCCTGGGGCTTGTGGCTGCCACAATCCCAAACAGCGCTCTTTATTTCATCTTCAAGGACTGGTCCTTCGAGATTGGCTGCTGCAGCGGATGCTATCCTAGGTAGATTGAGCCTGCCCAATCCTAACCACCTGATACTCTCACCCGTAAAGATCTTCTGGAAATATGCAACCGCTTCAACCTTGATCTCAGCTTCCTTAATCCTATCCATGCCATTGACTTTCACTGACCCAATAAAGTTATTGCAGCGCCGAAAGCACAGGAATGAAAAAATTTGCTGTTTTTATCCCCAAGCTTGAGCCATTGTTGTCTAGACTTATGCCTCCACATAGCCTCAAGCTTTTTCTTTAAGTCCCACTTCTGAACCTGTAATGCTTCGTATCTCCCTGTCGAATCTGCCCCCAATCCCCTTCTATTCTGATCTAGAAAATCAAGTTCAGCCAGAAGGATCTTCATCCTATTTTCCAATGCTCGGAAAGTGTCATTATGCCAGACTTTGAGCTTCTTCTTTAAGAAGGCCAGCTTCTTAACCACACCGAAAGCGCCTGGGAAGCACAGTCCTGCCTCCTGCCAATTTTTCTCGACCGTGTCTATGAAGTGTTTGTCCTCCCACCAGAAGTCCCACGAACGAAATGGCCTAAATCCCCAAAAGAAAGAATCAGCTTTCAGAATTAATGGGACATGATCCGAAAAGCCCTTATCGCCAGCGTATAACCTATGGCGACTGAAATGCAGACACCAAATTGGTGATGCCAAAACCCGATCAATTCGGGAAGCACTCTTTGAATTGAACCAAGTAAAATCTTTGTCAAGGAGTGGCATATCGATCAAACCATTCCTATTGGCAAAATTCAGGAATCGACGTGCCGCAGCTCTTTTAAAGGAACTGCCAATTTGCTCCTCTTCATTAACTGACTCATTAAAATTGGCTAGGACAACCCAGGGAACTATATCCGTAGACTTTCTTCGTTGCATCTCATCCCATAATACACTTCGCTCAGCTGCTAGATTCGGAGCATGTAATCCGACACAGACGAAGCTGAAACCTGAGTCCCTTGTCCTCATCTCCATTAACATCCACCTCTCGAATTTTTCTACTCCAATATTCTGTATGTGCGTATCATCCCAGAGACATACAATGCCACCAGACCTCCCGTGCACATCAATAGCTTCCCATTTAATAGTATTCCCCGGCTATAATCTGCCTGCCAATCTATCAGAAAAACTCTCCCTTTTCATCTCACATAGAATCAAAACACTTAGCTGCTCCTAGATGATAAGATTGCGAATCTGATTCTGTTTCATCTTACCACAACAGCCTCTGATATTCCACATTGCCAAATTAATCATCAACAAATATAAGCTCCTATGCAAACATTCAACTGCACTACACTAGCGAGTGCAGTAAGCTTGCCACTCCTTTCCTTCCTCTACAATCCTTGCCTTAAGCTTTTGTCGAATTGCTGCTTTTGTTTGCTTTCGACTAAGACCCAATGTTTCTATGACTTCCATCGACCACTGGGCCTCCATTTCAGTTTGGCATTTATCGGAATCTGAACACCTTGAGCATGTCCTCTCCGATAAACCTTCTTTCCTGTCTCGAGTATCAGTCAGAAAAGAAGGATCTTTAACCAATTGTGAAACATTGCACAACATCGGCTGGCTAGTTCGCCCCGAGGGTAAACTGCCTGTGGGTTTTAGGTGTTTGAGTTTTTTCTGCTTTCCAATCCTTCTATCAGCTGTCCTTCCTTTTGATCCAATTCGCGAGGCTTTGTTGCCTTCCTTCCTCATTCTTGCAAAAGCCATATCTTCATGCAACGACGTAAAATCAATAAACTCCACTCCAGAATCATTAGGCAGACACTCTGATACTGCTTTGCGAGTATCCTTGAGCTGTCCCCCTTCACTCATCTCCCCTCTCACCTGGATAAACTCGGGAGCAATGAAATTACTTAAAGTCCCTCCAGTTTGTGTAGAATTACTGGAGAGCCCTTCATTATATTGTAGCACTAGAGGATTAATACCCACGTGTGCAGACTGCTCCTTTACAAATATCTGGGACGTCCTAATATGGCCCACAACTCCCACTTTGACTTTGTCTGTGCCGCCTTCTCCCACACTTTTGTCTTCCATCACAGCCTTCTGACAAGAGCCTCTTTTTCTGCAGGGGACGTGCTGCCCCTCTCCTCAACAAACCTACTCTTCCACCCAACTGACAAGTTATGGTTGATAGGAGCAGAAAAGTTGTTGAACTCACCCGACACTGTTATCTTTTTACCTACCTCGAGCCCCGCAGCATTTCTCTTCTGGACTTCCAAGATACTCGCCGTGAACATCTTGCCGTCTACCAGTAACTTCACTCATTTCTGTATTTTCAACGGAATTCTTATATCCACTTGCAGCACTGCCGCATCAAGACAGTCCCAGCTGACTGTTTTGTTGTGTACCTGGACCAACAACCCAATCGACTGGATTATTTTCCTAAGGGCTTCTTCACACCACGCATTCAAAGGTATTCCCACAATCTTCACCCAGCAGAGCCTTCTGTTCCCAGTATCCTCCGGATGCCAAGGGTGAATGTCATAGAACAAACCATTCCAGAAACTGATGTTTGTCGTAAGTTTGTTTCTCATCATCTCTACAGTTTCAAAGGTAATCAGTCTCTGGTGTCCCCCCATAACTGTGCACCCAACACCCGTGGGTAGAAAAAGCTTATCGAGATATCCTCCACGTAATGATCCAACAGCACTCCGCTGAAGCCTTTCCTGAGTTCCTTTATTGGAATGAATCTCCACTGGCGCTTCCTCACAGGGAAGATTGTTTGGCGTTGCTGCAGCTTCTGCATAAGTTCTTCTATCACGCTCCCGCAGTGACCCGCTGGTCACAACCAGCTGGTTTATTCTCAGGTTGACTGTCTCATCCTTTCGTACATTTCCAGCAAACATTGTTCTATGTTGGCCTGGACTATCTGCATAACAAGCCACAATAAATCTCATCCAGGTGTGGCCGCCTAGTATGGAGTTGAGCCTCCTTTTTCGGGCATCCTCCTAAACCCCACACCTTAAAAACTTGGCAAAACCAAACCCTAGTCCCCTCCTAGATTTGCGATTTGGGATAAACACATCTGCTACAGGCTCGATAGTAACAATCTCTTTAAAAAGTCTGCTAGAATGCCATCCCTCTAGTATACCTTCTATGAAGTATGATATATATCTGTCCATACTAAACACCTTTGTTGGCTCCAATTTGAGATGTGCATGCCCTGATGAGCCATGAATGTTCGAATGAGGCAACTGAGACGTTGGTGATATCCCAGAGTTTCCGCAACCGGCATTCTTGAGTTGGGTGGTAGAGTTGGTAGTGTGATTGGTAGTAGTGTTTGGGTTTGGGTTAGAGAGAGGTGGGAGGTTTTGAGAGGTGAGAGAAACCATTCCTCTGGCAATTTTCATCAGTTAGTAATAAAAGGCGACTAAAAGAAGTACCTTGGGTGCTTCATAAAATCATCTTACTTCCAGTGTAACGACCCCAATTCCTAAACCATTACTAATTGTTCCGATTAAGGTCATTACCGCTGTGAAACCCAAATAAGCCTATATGACACCTAAGACCTATTTGAATCTCACCAGGCTTATCATTAACTACCGATTTTAAGCTTGTTAATCTTATTGTTTATCAACAATTGGAGCATGATATTGGACACATATTCTGGTAACATACGGAGTAAATAAAACATCAGCGGAAGTCTTAAATCAAATCATTGGGTTCATAACACACAAGTCCCATAGGGATCCAAATAAACAGCAAGAAATTCTCCCAACAAGTTTCGGAAATAGCAAGCAAAGAGGGTGCTTAAATTAAACCAGAAAGTTGCCCAATCATTCATGTTATATGCGCAAGTAATAGGTATGCAAATGTGATGCGATATCGCCCCGCCGTGTGCAGCCTTGATCTCACACCCTGGTACCACGAACAGCGAATGTACCTAAGCCTGAAAAATTGTAAAAACAACGGTTTGAGATTACAAGAATCTCAGTAGGGTCACAGCATCATAAGATCTACAGAATCCCTAAACACAAATCTCCCAATTCACATAAGATCATTCCTAAACAACTAAAATGGATCACGCAATTCATAAACCAATCATAAGAGATTAGGGCCGAATCTATGGCTGGGGGAGGACTGCAAACACTTCTGAAAGCTCAGAAGTACACAGGCAGGTGAAACACATCACATTGCCCTCGGTAATAAAAAAGAAAGGTCATCCCCTTCCACCTGTGTTGTCCAAAACTTACTGCACAAATGGTAGATGGTTAATCAACCAAACTAATCAGTAAGCCTTTCATCTTGTCCTCACAAGGACAAGTCGACTAGTCCCACCTGAAGAATTCTTCCCTGGTCGCATACCTACCAGAGCATCCCAGGTCACATACCTACCAGGGCTTCCTGCCACACAAGGACAGGGTTTCGACCACAAAAGGACCAGACCTCCAGCGTGCACTTGCTGTGATTTGCCACCCATACAACTCCCATACCAGTAAGAACCTCTCCTCTCCCTAGGAGCATCAGCGCTTACCCCGAATGGTCACCGGAACAGGATCTTGACACACAGACACGTACAAGCACACACAAGCAAGTACAAAGCATAATACCACAACAGGGTATCCTCAATCATGTCAGAACACAATCAACATATCCAATTCACATAACAATTGCATCCCAGGCACTCAATTCCTAACTTAGGGGTTCGATATAGCCTAGGATATTCATATCTCATTTCGCATTCATACTCTCACCCTATAATCCAATCGCAAGCAATACAACAAGGGCAGGTAACAAAAATATCAAGAAAAGAATAGAAGTCTCTTGAGAAACCGATGAGGCGTAGATCCTACCTCTCTTGTCTCTGAGCAAGAAGCTACTCTTTTGCCTTTATTGAGTAAATCCGAACCACCTAAATTATCACCAGGCAAAGACAAAACAAACTAAGCATGCATATTCAATTGTCAATTGAATACCTTATTCCTTACCAATACCACTCACCAAACCAATCAGAAAAATAGTGATCAGACGTTGCAGGTGCCTTCCCCTTGGATATGTGATGTGATATCCAGGAACTTAGCAAGATTCAACCTGAATTTACCATTCCAAATAACTATGCAAATCTTGTCGCTAAAAGTAGGGCATAGGATGATTTCGTCTTAACCTTAAACAACAAAATATTTACATCCAAGCTGCGATTTATATATGGTTTGAAAGAGGATGAAAAGATCTTTCCAAAGAGATACTATTTGCAAGAATCCGACAAACGATTAGAAAGTTATACTATTTTGAAGTTCAAGAAGATTTTGCGAAAACCTAAGTCTGCCGCCGATATTCAAGTTAACTTTAGACACAGAAATACTAACCTCCTAACAAAAAACAAAAGATGGTTGGAAACAGGATGAAGAGAACTTTCCAATAAGCTATTACTCGCAGATATTTGAAGAACGATGAGTGAGTTATGCTGGGTTGAAGTTTATGCGAATTATGATGGCTATAGGGAGGTTTAGGATTTTAGGCTCATACGAATTTTTAAGTTTTCTATGAATGATTTTTGTGGGGTTGGCTTCCTATTTATAATGAGTGGGTATAGAATTATGATTACTACTTTTAATTACTTATCATAATAAGATAATCTACCAGATAATTAAACTCTAAATTATCTTTCCTATTTTTAGGGTCTTTAATCTCTAAAGCAATTATCCCTCTATAAGGACAATCTTTAAGGCAATTATCCATCTATAAGGACTTAGATCTAAAGGAATTTAAAACATAATTAACTACTAAACAATCTTACCAATTTCGGTCATCACACATCCTTTCCTTCAGGGGCAAAATCATCTTTTCACCTGTACTGGCTTCTGGACTTCTAGGACTCAAAATTAGGGGTCTTACATCCAGGTGCTGATTATTTATAGCAGAACCCATTTTGAGATGAGATAAGCTGTTGGAATAGTCCAGGTGGTTTTGTTAGCAAGAAATTACCAAGTAATGATCTATCTTTGTTCCACCAGTGGAGTGAGTGTAGTAGTACTGAGCTTGGGTATTTCCTGCAGGCTTTTGGATCTTATTATTCGACCAGTTCAGTGCCTAGCAAGTGGTGATTGCTGACAATCCAAGTGACACATATACTAAATACAAGAAAAAATCTCCATGAAATTAAGCAGTCTCTGAATTCTTGTGTCAACCAATTCAGCTATATATACATCTGTTGGATCCTAGCAAAAAGACTGAACCAACACTGATCTGTGATAGGTAAAGATCTCCAACAAAAAAAAGATTAATCAAAGACATAAAAGGAATTTGCAAGTCAAGATTTTTGGTTCTCAAGGATTTCGATAAGATTTCCAGCCATCACATTGTAGATTTTCTGCCTTCCTCAAGACATCAACCCTCATGTATTCTAGATACTCGCTCATTCTGCAATTCAGTCATATGGTACACAAGATAAAACTGTCAGATCAGACAGATATATAAATATGTGTGCATGCCTGTGCTACAAACATATCCAGAAGACGGCCTTCAACCTTGACTTCCTAATTTGAGCCATAGAAAGAGATACATGTATATATACAGAACAAGAAGAGGGAACGAACCAATTGATTAGGTCAGAATCACCAACACCTAACTTTATAGCTGCTTGCAAGCCTGCATTTGTGGCATTATCTATCTCTTTGCAAAGGGTTTTTCTGTTGGATGGTTAATTTGGCAATGTGGAATATCAGAGGGTGTCGTGGAAAGATGAAGGAGACTCAGATTCGTAATCTTATATTTAAGAAACAGCTGAGTATCTTGTTTTTATGTGAGACAAAGTGGGACAGTTTCTCCGAGAGGTTGGCTGGCAGATTATGGTCTAGAAACAATAATAAATGGGAAGCTATTGATGCACGTGGGAGTGCTGGTGGAATCGTGTGCCTTTGGGATGATTTGCAGGTGCAGACTCTTGGTGTGGAAAAATTTGAGAGGTGGCTGCTATTGGAGATGCGGGTAAGGGATACAGGGTTCAATTTCGTTTGCATCGGGCTACATGCGCCTAATTTAGTGGCTAAACGAAGAGTGCTTTGGGAAGAGCTGCAAAGGAGGAAGTCTACGGATATCGCGCCCTGGATTATCTTAGGCGATTTCAATAAATCTATCACTGTTGAAGAACGGCTTGGGAACTCTTTTAATAATGCTGCAGCTTCTCGTTTTCTGTATTTTATCAATAGGAATGGCTTGATTGATCTGCCACTCCTTGGTAAAGAGTATACATGGTTTAATTCTCAGAGTGCCTCCCGAATTGACAGGGTTTTGGCCTCCCCAAATTGTTGTTTTCATTTTAGTCGTCATAGGCTATACGTAGGAGCTAAGGGATTCTCAGACTATGTCCCATTGATATTGAAGGCAGACTCTTTTTTTTGGGGATTTAGGCCATTTCGCTCATGGGATCTATGGTGGGAGGACAAGCATTTCATAGAGACGGTGGAAGGATTCTGGCGGGAGGCCGGAAGTTGTTTCCCTGGTGCATTCAGTGTGGTCAAGAAATTGGCATTTTTGAAGAAAAAATTGCAGGTCTGGCATACAGAAAATTTCGGAGCATTGGAAACTAGATTGAAAACAATTTTGGCTGAAATTGATTCTTTGGATCAGAACAGAAGAGGTTTCGGGGTAGCTTTGCATATCAGGTATCAAGCTTTATAGGCTCAGAAATGGGATCTAAAGCAGAAGATTGAGGCTATGCGGAGGCAGAAGTCTAGAAAACAATGGCTTAAGCTTGGGGATAAGAACAACAAGTTTTTTCTCGCCTGTGCTAATATGCGACGCTCGTATAATTTCATTGGCTCAATGCGAGTAAATGGAATGGACTTGTTCAAGCCAGAGGAAATAAAGACTGAAGCAGTAGGACACTTCCAGCGGCTTTTTACGGATGAGGGTATCAGATGGCTAGGATTGGGTAGTCTAGATTTGCCTCGTCTATCACCCGCAGAGGCGGCTCAACTCCAAGAACTGTTCCTTGAGGAAGAGATCAAGAGCGCTGTATGGGATTGTGGTAGTCACAAGGCCCCAGGACCAGATGGATTTAATTTCTACTTTACTAAGAAAGCATGGTAGGTGATCGGAGAGGACAATACCACGATGGTACATGAATTTCATTCCAGTGGCGCCCTACCTCGTGGGATAAACAATAGCTTCATCACCTTAATCCCCAAGCTACCAGGTGCAGCTGATTTCAACTCTTACAGGCCTATCAGTCTCATCAACAGCTTATATAAAATCATCGCCAAGATTTTGTCCAAACGGCTTAAGACAGTGATGGACCGGCTAATTTCTCCTTTTCAAACCGGCTTTATGGAAGGTAGGTACATTGCTGATTCAATCATGGTTTCCAATGAAATATTACACACCATGAAGAAGTCAAATCAAAAAGGCTGGTGTCTGAAATTAGACTTCCATAAGGCATACGATTCTGTAAATTGGGCTTTCCTACTTGAGGTGATGGAACAGATGGGCTTTGGTGTTCAGTGGAGGAGATGGATTCAGGGTTGTGTCTCTTCTACTCGTTGTGCAATTCTTATCAATGGCGCGCAAACTGCTGAATTTAATGTGGGGCGAGGTTTGAGACAAGGTGATCCGTTCTCACCTTTATTGTTCAATCTAGCGGCGGAGGTTCTATCCCTGCTACTTATTAGAGCGGTTGAATGTCAACTGTTCCAAGGCATTACTGTTGGAGGTTTACGTTTAACGCATCTGCAATATGCAGATGACGTTATTCTCTTTAGCCATGGAGATCAGCAGGACCTTGAGATGCTATGAGTTATTATCTGGGTTGAAGATTAATTTCTTCAAATCAGGCTTAGTAGGAATTAACGTACCCAATGGGGAGGCTGCAACCTTGGCTTCTAAGATTCATTGCAGGCTGCAGGTTATGCCGTTCATATACCTTGGGGAGCCCCTAGAAGCGAATCCACGCCACAGAAGTACGTGGAAAACGGTGGTGGATAGGTTCAAAAGTAAACTAGCGTCTTGGAAGGGTTCTTTACTGTCGCTGGGGGGGCAAATCACACTGATCAAATCAGTGTTAAATAGTCTATTAATGTATTATATGACTTTTTTTCAGATGCCAGTGAGTGTACGACAGGACTTTGAAAAATGGATGAAGCGCTTCTTATGGGCTGGGAAAGTAGATAAAAGATGCATGTGCAAAGTGAGCTGGTCTGTGGTAGTCAGAGAAAAAGATAAGGGGGGTGCTGGAATTGGTTGTCTACAGCTGCGGAATCAGGCTCTGCTTACAAAGTGGAGTGCCAGAATTGCAAATGATACCTTCTCATTGTGGAAACAGGTGATAGTGCAAAAATACAGGCCAAGATTGAGCTTTGCCGGTATAGTGTGTGAAGTGAGCCAAGGTTCTGCTATCTGGAGAGGGATTGTGTAGACAAGTAGATAAACATTGTCAAATGGAAAGTGTATCTTAGAATTCCACCGCTGGAAACTGGGGAAAGGTAATACCATTGCATTTTGGCAGGATAGCTGGTGCAGTAACTGCGCCTTAATTGCTTTATTCCCTAGATTATATGACTTATCCCTCGAGACGGAGGGATCAATATTGCGGTTTGGGTCACTGTTGGGACATGAATGGGGGTGGAGTATGACATGGAGGAGATGATTATTTGTGTGGGAGGAGGAGGAAGCTGCACGCTTAATGGTCCTACTGAGAGGCTTTGCTCCGACTGCCATGAAAGACGATTTGCTATTGTGGGGAGAACAGATGAGCCTTTTCTCAGTTCGCAATTGTTACCACACACTGGAAGAGAATACGGTCCATTCACATGAGCTGATGATCCCAAACGTGTGGCGCAAGCAGGGTGCACCCAAATGGCAAGCGTTCATGTGGCTTGCGTGTAGGGAGAAAATAAATGCCAAACTTCAGCTCATTAGATTTGGCATTCTATCGGCTTCTGAAGGAGATTGTGAGGCGTGTGGCCTTGAGGAAAGCGACTCCAACCATATTTTGCTTGACTGTAGAACGGCTTGGGTTTGCTGGTCGCTCTTATTCCGCAAATGGGGATTAAGCTGGGTACAACCGCGGTCCATGGCGGACTTATTCATACAGTGGGAAGGCTTCTCCATTCCATTTCGATGGCATGGTCTCTAGTATGTTTTAATGTTTGCGTTCGTATGGAGCTTATGGTTGGGCCGAAACAGCAGAATCTTTCGGCAAGTAGACAGCAGTGCGGAAGACCTGTTCTACAATGGCATTCGGCAAGGTTTCTGCTGAGCCAAGACTAACCTGAAGGATGGTTGTCCCGATTGTTTGGATTTGTTGCCCTCCGGGGATTTTATTTCCTTACTGGGTGCATAGATTGTATGGATGGTGAAAATTTTAGATGCCGTACCCTAGACACGGTATCTACAAGTTTCACCTTGTCTATTGAGTTATGACAATGTTTCATTGTCTAACTCCTATGTAATATTGCTTTCAATTTTAATACACCTCGATGAATTCTTCAAAAAACAGGAACTCCCCTTGGCGTCTAGGTGATGATACAAAGATATTCATAAAACAGCATTAGTGTGAGACCAATGAAACAAACATACATCGTAGAAAATGAATCAAACATAAGTGGAATGATGTAAATTCAAATATGTGACTACATGAACTCTTCGGATATTAGGACCCCAAGAACTGTTAATCAAGTAAAGGGCATCCAGAGAGAGAAATCTTATATAAATGATCATACCTGGACAGTTGACAAGAGGTATCCATTCATCCAGAGAAGAACTACGTATAGGGACACCAATTACAGTTAATGGTGTCACTGCAGCAACCATTCCTGCAAGGTAAACTAAATAGTAATTAAATGCAAAGTTGACGATGGGAATAGGATCATATGTGAAGCCTCGAATGCTAGTAACTAACCTAAAAGGTGGGCTGCACCACCAGCACCAGCATTGATGATCTGAAAGCCCTGGTTTCGAAGCATAATAAAACATCATTTCAGGAGTTTGGTGTGCTGATACAATTTTCACCTGAAATAATACCATTAGTTTTGAATGGTATGCATAAAATGGGTAAATAAGAAAGAACTAATCCAAATGAATTCAAGAGAAGAATGGAAAATTATAAGAAGGAAACCTCATGAGGCACGTCAAACATAGTCAAAATTCTAGCAGCATCCTTCATTATAGATAAATCTGAATCAGAACCCATAATGATCCTGACTCTTGGTGTAACTACAATCAGAATCAAAATCAACCAGATTGGAGGAAAAATTTTGTTGTAATCAAAAGATTTGATGGTCTCAAAGTACATTAAAGATTTGCGTTTATACGATCATAGAAGAATCCCTAAATACATGTACAAAATTTAAGCCTGTTTGACGTTGTAAAGTTGAAGATTAAATCAGTCGGCAAAAGTTCACCTGTAGAGTGAGACTTTGAATAAGGAAGGCCAACAATCCTCTTTGAGGTCCCATGTACTGGTAACTCATCTTTCCCACATTAACCCAATTACATCAAATATTAAAAATCTAATCCATCAATCCAATACCTCTCGATAAATTTGATTTCATAGGAATAATTGTTACGATGCTTCATTTACAAATATAATATATATATTCTCGATATACGGATCCGAATGTATATAAAAATGTATGGAATAACAAATATAATATTATCATTATTATATTCTAAAGATAAAGATGACCAACAATACTAACGAAAACACCAATTTGAACCAATTTTCATCAATGCTAAACAGAATTTCGATATATATCGTTCAGGCTCGTTTGGTTTGGATATTATTAAATATTCAGGAAGATTGGTCTTTTAACTTTTAAGAATATTTATTTATTTTTAAATAAATAATATCTTTAAATCTATTAATTAAATAATTTATAAAAATATAATATAATCTACTCTGATCAAAGAACAATAATATTATTTATTCAAATTTCTAATTATATAATCAAATACATATAAAGTTGCGTAAATTTGTCGTGACATTCTTTGCCCACCCAAAACCAGAGTTCATTGCAACAATATCCTCCCAGGAAACCTCTTTGTAACGAATGAAAAATCTCTTCTCCACATTTTTCTGTAAGCCTTGGCGCACAATCTAGTACTTCCGGAGAAGATGGAGAAGGAGCCAAAGATCCTTCAAGATTGTCAAATGCATGTCCTTGCATGATGGTAGTAAGCAAGCAGATCAAACATGACAAAGGAATAAAAAATTTTCGAGATAGACTTGTCATTTTTATTTTGGGCTTAGAATTCTCTTTTCCCGGCTAAGGCTAAATTCTGAGGTTTATGGGAGAGAAGAGAAAATAAATTTTGCGGGCTGGAAGTTACGTACAAGAGAGGAATAAAATTTATAAGCATATAAGAGAAAAGCTTGAAGACGCTCTCCCTTGCTTGTTTATGTAAATGTTAACTGACAAAATTTTTGAGTTACGACAAATCTCCATAATCACCCGTATGGAGTAATTTATTGATTAAACTTAATATCCTTCATGAGTCATTAATTACAAACAAGTAACCTCTTGGCTGAGAGTATATAAATACTACACTCTGATCCTATAGAATTTTCAATTAAGTACTAATTATAACTCTTTCATTGATCAATAAAGTCGCAACCTAATTGGTTTAGACACAGCCCAGAAAATCGCAACCGCTGTAGCCATCCCATCCCATCTTTTGCAGCCAGGCTAAGAACTTCGTTTTATCTATTTTAAGTTTCAACTTCAGTTTGGCATTTTTTACAAAAGATTGCTTCCACTGATATTATTCCTTTCTAGATAACATCTCTTTTGCTGCAAGTTTCTTATGGCAAGCCAACCACACTAACGCTTTCATCTTTGAACTAGCCTCAACCTTCTACACATTCGGAGTTTGCCCAAAATTAAACTGCAGAATTTGATTTTCAAAATCTCTTTGCCTGTTATTACTGTAGCAAATGGCCAAATCCCACATCGTGGGTTTATAGGGTGGAGTCCTCCTTCTTAGCCTATAAAAGAAAGGCTCCACCCTTCCTCTTAAGTACACTAAAATTACTATCTATACAATTTACCCTTTGAGGTAAATTAGTGGAATTGTATTTTTTGTAATATTTCTTCAGTGAAATATTAAGTGGTAGTGTCCGAGGACGTAGACTAAATTAGCCGAACCTCGTTAAATTGGGAGTGTTTTTTTTTCTCTCTTTTCTTTTGTTATTTTTATTACGGTGTGGTTAATTCCGCAACAAGTGGTAGCGGAGCCTAAGGTTATACTGAGTATGCTCTGTGGTTGCAGTTTTATCTGATCTGCCACAATAGAAAAGTTCTTCCTTTGGCTCATTGTTCCGCATTGATAGCTATTAACAGAAGTACTGAGTATGCTCTGTGGTTACAGTTTTATCTGATCTGCCACAACAGAAAAGTTCTTCCTTTGGTATATTGTTCCACATTGATAGCTATTAACAGAAGTTACAGGGAAAATGGCAGCTAAAGAGGAGGCTATAGCAACATCAAGTATGACAACCAGGTCATCATGGTCAAGGATCCCACAACCCAGTTTGAAATTTGTTGTGGATATATTTGATGGTACCGGTCATTTCGGCATGTGGCAAGGGGAAGTCTTGGACTCTCTTTTCCAACAAGGCCTTGATATTGCCATTGACGAAAAGAAACCAGAAGATATTGAAGATAAAGATTGGATCACCATAAATCGGTTGGCGTGTGGTACGATTTGATCATGCCTGTCCAAGGAACAGAAGTGTGCTTTCAAAAATAAAACTTCTGCACACAAATTATGGAAGACACTAGAGGATAAATATTTGAAGAAGAGTGGTCAGAATAAACTCCTTATGAAGAAAAGACTCTTCCGGTTTATTTACCGACCAGGTACTACTATGAATGAACACATCACTATTTTTGATCGATTAGTTGCAGATCTGCTGAATTTAGATGTAAAATTTGAAGATGAAGATTTAGCTTTGATGTTGTTATCATCTCTCCCTGATGAATTTGAACATTTGGAGACTACTTTACTTCATGGTAAAGAGCATGTATCACTAGATGTTGTTTGTTCTGCTTTATATAGTTATGAATTGAGAAAGCAGGATAAAATGAAAGTCAGATCGTTGACATCTGAAGAAGCATTGGTGGCACGAGGTCGTCAACAAAACAAATCAACAGGAAGAAGATGGAGGTCCAAATCGAAGAGCAGAATTGCTAAAGATGAATGCGCTTTCTGTCACGAGAAGGGACACTGGAAGAAAAACTGTCCGAAGCTGAATAAGAAAACCATAGCTCCACGTGATGCAAATGTCGCAGAATGCAGAAGTGATGGAGAGTCAGATATCTCCTTGCTGATTTCATCTTCAGAAACACGCTCAGATGAGTGGATATTAGATTCTGGATGCACCTATCATATGTGTCCCATTCGGGAGTGGTTCTTTGAATTTCAGGAACTCGATGGCGGAGTTGTTTACATGGGAAATAACAATTCATGTAAAACAACTGGGATAGGTTTAATCAAGCTACAGAATCATGTCGGATCCACTAGAATTCTGAAGGATATACGGTACGTGCCAAAGTTAAAGAAGAATCTTATCTCACTAGGGGCTTCAGAATCAAAAGGCCTAGTTGTGACATTACGAGATGGAGTTCTCAAAGCAACTTCTGGAGCACTTGTGATGCTGAGAAGAATCAGGAGAAATAATCTGTATTACTTCCAAGGTAGTACAACAGTTGGGACTGTGGCGACAGCAACTTCGAGTAGCAAGAAGGATGCCGGGATGACAAAGCTGTGGCATATACGGTTGGGACATGCTGGAGAAAAATCCTTACAAATTCTGTCCAAGCAAGGATTATTGAAAGGTACGAAGACCTGTAAATTAGATTTATGTGAACATTGTGTACTGGGAAAACAACGAACAGTAAAATTTGGCACTGCTATTCATAATACTAAAGGTATTTTGGATTATGTGCATTGTGATATATGGGGACCTGCCAAGACTCCATCACTTGGAGGTAGACATTATTTTGTCACTTTTGTTGATGATTTTTCCAGGATAGTTTGGGTATTTACAATGAAGAACAAGGATGAGGTGCTGGAAATTTTTCTGAAATGGAAAACTCAAGTTGAAAATCAAACAGGAAGAAAGATCAAAGTTCTCCGAACAGACAATGGAGGAGAATACAAGAGTGATCCATTCCAGGAGGCATGCCAAGAAAGTGGAATAGTCCGACACTTTACAGTCAGAAAAACACCTCAACAGAACGGGGTGTCCGAGCATATGAACCGAACACTAGTGGAGAAAGTTTGTTGTATGCTATCTAATGCTGGGTTGGACAGAAGATTTTGGGTTGAGGCTGTGACATATGCACAACACATCGTAAATCATTTTCCATCATCTGTTCTTAATGGAAAAACTCCTTTGGAGGTATGGTCTGGAAAACATGCTACTGATTATGACACTCTACATGTTTTTGGCTCTACTGTATATTATCATGTGAATGAATCAAAGTTAGATCCACAAGCGAAGAAGTCTCTTTTCATGGGCTTTACTACTGGTGTCAAAGGATATCGTTTGTGGTGTTTGGAGTCAAAGAAGACGATTATCAGTAGGGATGTTACATTTGATGAATCTTCCATGTTGAAGAAGGTAAATGCAGAAGGGATTGATAGTACTCAGAGGCAGGTGGAGCATACACCAAAGCAGGTAGATTTCGAGCAAACAATTCCAGCCAGCAGCATTATGACCGATTCTCCGATGGTAGAGGAAGAGTCAGAAGATGAAGAGTTTCTGACCCAAGAAACTCAACAGCAATCAGAGCCAATTGCCGTCAGACGAGAGAGAAGAGAGATTCATAAACCTGCAATTTTTGCAAATATGGTGGCTTATGCACTTCCAGTTTATGACGATGTTCCATCCACTTACTCAGAAGCAATCCGAGCTACAGATAGCGAAAGATGGGCAAGTGCAATGGAGGAAGAAATGCAATCACTTGAGAAGAATAAGACGTGGAAGCTGACACAAATACCTAAAGGCAAGAAGGAATTTGGATGCAAATGGGTATTTGCTAAGAAAGAAGGATTTCCTCACAAAGAAGATCCACGCTACAAGGCAAGGTTAGTGGCTTAAGGCTACGCTCAGAAGGAAGGAATTGATTACAATGAGGTATTTTCTCCAGTCGTTAAACATTCCTCTATCAGAATTTTATTGGCCTTGGTAGCACAGTTGAATTTGGAGCTAGCTCAACTTGATGTGAAGACCGCATTCTTACATGGTGATTTGGATGAGGAGATCTACATGGTTCAGCCAGAAGGATTTAAAAGTGCTGGTAAGGAAAATTTGGTTTGTAAATTAAGCAAATCATTGTATGGACTGAAGCAATCTCCAAGGCAGTGGTACAAACGATTTGATAAATTTATGAGAAGCCAAAAGTACACAAGAAGTAAATATGATCATTGTGTTTATCTGCGAAGACTTGAAGATGAATCCTATATCTACTTACTCTTATATGTGGATGATATGCTGATAGCAACGAAGAGCCAAACTGAGATTGACAAAATAAAGGCTCAATTGAGTAAAGAGTTCGAGATGAAGGATCTTGGGGAAGCTAAGAAAATTCTCAGCATGGAGATCAACAGAGACAGAGGGAGGGGCAAGCTTTGGCTGAAACAAAAGCAATATTTGGAAAAGGTACTACAACGTTTCGATATGCATAAAAATACAAAACCTGTGAGTACCCCACTTGCTCCTTAGTTGAAACTTAGTAGCAAGTTATCTCCAACAACAGATGAAGAGCGAGAATACATGGCAAAAATTCCCTATGCAAATGCAGTTGGAAGTCTGATGTATGCAATGGTGTGTACGAGACCAAATATTTCACAAGTTATTAGTATTGTGAGCAGGTATATGCATAATCCAGGCAAGGGTCACTGGCAAGCTATAAAATGGATTCTACGGTATGTCCAAAGTACTGTAGACATTGGCTTGGTATTTGAGAGAGGAGAATCACTTGGTTTATGTATGGTTGGATATTGTGATTCTGACTATGCAAGAGATTTGGATAAGTGACGATCTACAACTGGCTATTTGTTTACTTTAGCAAAAGCGCCAGTTAGTTGGAAATCTACCTTGCAGTTAACGGTGGATTTGTCTACAAAATCACTTGGTTTATGTATGGTTGGATATTGTGATTCTGACTATGCAGGAGATTTGGATAAGCGACGATCTACAACTGGCTATTTGTTTACTTTAGCAAAAGCGCCAGTTAGTTGGAAATCTACCTTGCAGTTAACAGTGGCTTTGTCTACAACAGAGGCAGAGAATATGGCAATTACAGAAGCTGTGAAGGAAGCTATTTGGCTTCATCGGTTATTTGAAGACTTGGGAGTTTGTCAAAAACAACTTGTATTGTTTTCTGATAGTCAGAGTGCCATCTTGTTTATGGTGGTATCCATATTGGTGTGACAACCAAACTTAGTTTCCTCATCTGAGTACACTTCTCTTCATAACTTGGGCGTGCTTATTGCCCAGGTGGGAGAAAATGCCCATCTTGTGGCATCTACCTAGCCACAATGAGATTCTTCAGTGACGGAAATTTTTAAATGTGGTTCCCAGGATCGAAGCTTTTGAGGTTGTCCACATCTGCAAATAGCATATGTTATAGCTTGGTGAAAAGGACCACATCTGCTATTTGGTCTTCTTCGTGTGAGACAGTGAGACCCCATCCTTCAGAGAGTCTAGTTAGCATTTAGATACAGTTAGATCATCCGGATTGGTCGGTTTGAGTAGGTTTGACTAGTTGACTAGTCGAAGTTGACCTGTTTGACCAGCTAGTTAGGCAGTGGACCGAGAGTTGACCCATTAACCAAGTGACCTGGACATAGTCATAGAGCCTAGGTGTCGAGTCTAGGATGTTTAGAGTGTCATGTCGTTGGTAGTATGACGATAGTTTGTACGACCAGTCGTTTCAGAGTTTTAAAGTGCATTAGGATAATTAGTTTCATTTGGTTTTCGATTGAGGCCTGAGTTCAGTAAAAATATTCGTCTTTATTCCCTTGACCTGAGTGTGAGTTTTTAAGATCCGTTTTGAGTGGTTGGAGGCCTTTAGGCCGTTTTCCCTTTAATGAACCCGATTTCGATTCACCGAGCCCAATTATATTTTAAAAGCTTAAATTTTATATTTTGAGCCTTTAAACCCTATTTTGGCCCACTTGGGACATATGAGGGTTATTCACTACATTTTTTTTTTCAGATTTAAAAAAAAGAAAAATTTTAAAATAAAAAAATGTCCTTATTTAGTCATCAGCTCACTCACGTGAGCAGCCAGCAGACCCATCCCCCCTCCCCTTCCTTTTCCTCCTCACATCGCAAGCAAGCAAGGTGAGTTTTTTGCCCCAAATTCAATTCTTTTCAAAAATTTATTTTCCTTTAAAATTAACAATTGGGACTTGTTCCAAATCATAATTCTAACTCCTCTACAAATTTTCACTAATGTTTTATTGATTTGTGGTGATTCTTTCCGAATTTGGGTATTTTAGGTTAAAATCAGATTTTGAGGTAACCATCCGATTTCCCTCCCTTTTAATGTCGTTTTTGCTTGCTTTAGATTGTTTTAGAGTTGTCTAGCATGCTTGGATGATTTTTTTTGGTTTCCAATGAGTTTTGTGAGGTGTGTGGGTATTTTTGAGTTGAATTCAAGTGTGTTTTTGGGGACTATAGGCCTATATGTGAAATTAATGTTTGAGTTGGATGGTTATATTTGATCATTTTGAGCTTGCTGGTGGTTGGTTTTGTGTTGGTGAAATTATGGGTAAAAGTGGTAGTTTGTTGAGAAATCGTTGTTTTTTATTTGAGTAGTGTTTTTGGTATATTTGTGGTTGATTTTGATTGGATTGAGTGCTTGATGATTAGTAAAGTATTAGGGAGTGGAATAGATGGACTCTAAGGTTTTATTTTTAATTTTGAGTTATTTTAATTATTTATTCTCATTATGGTTTTTGAGTTGGTTGCTTGGTTGCATGCTTTTATTCTTAGGTGGTATTTCGGCTCGTGAGAAAGGCAAGAGTGTGGCCGTTAGCGAGTCATCTGCACGACAACAGGTGGGAGTCTATGTCTCATTAACATGCGTGGAATTGTGTTTGTGTTATTAATTTGAAACTTGGACAAATGCTTGGTTTTTAGTGGAGGCAACACTTGCATTGTGTGTGAATGTCATAGTAGGTTCATTGTGATGCTTGCCATGATTTTTATGCACTGATATTATGTTTAAATTATTGAGCATGATGATTGTGTTTTGATACATTATAGGTGAGCTTGAGTTTAATAAATCCATTCTTTGTTTATGTGACAATTTAATAAATCGAGTTGATGACCCTTGATTTTGAACCGCTTTAGCTTGTTAAGTTGAGAGATTGATTTATTGTTGAGATATTTCCTGATTTTTATGATTTCATGGTACATTGTTATGAGATATGAGATATGCATTATGAGGAACGCAAAAATATGTATATATATATGATTTCTAGGTGACTTGGAATTGACGAATTGCACTTAGCCAATGCGAAGGTAAGTGGATGAGTATCCTTAGATAGAAGGATAGTCCCTTGCCTAGGAGTTTGGATGGATTGTGTATGCCTTGTTTGAGTAGGTGATGTGATAGGCTACATATGCTTTCAGGCTTTTCGAGTTGTGTGTGCATGGAACATGTGTGATAGTGTGCTTTCTTCATGTGTTCCGAGGACAATACTAGTGGTAGGGGTTATACTTTCAACTTGCATTGTAAGTTGCTACCAGTGGGCTCCTGATTGCTCTTTGGCCAGGGTGATTAGTGGAGTAGTTTAGAGGTCCACCCCGAATATATTTTGGGTGTATATTAGCCCGAAAAAATTCTGAGTTTTGGTTTGTGAGCCCATTTGGGTGTGGACTCAAGTTTGTGGACTTATTTTTACCGAGAACATACGTGTGCATTGGATTGTATTGTTTGTGTGGATTGGATGCACATTTAACTAGCATGGGCTTACTTAATATTTATTTTCAACTATTCTTTTTCGAATGGTTTTAATGCATTGCCTCTATTCTCCCATCATTGTTTATGATGTGGTGACTCTCACTGAGGTTCTCGAGATCTCTCACCCTCTCTTGTTGTTTTTCAGGTTTAGGTCCTAGTGTTCGCGTCTTGGGCTTCTTTTGAGGTTCCTGGTTGTCATAGAGCTGGACTACTGCATATTTCACGTTTGGAAACTCAGCATTTTCTTTTGTATTTTGGATAGTGATATGCATGTTTGTCCATTGATTGATGTGAACCTTTTGTGGGTTGTGTTGATTTCTTGCTTAGGACTATGTATACTACTATTGGATTTAATATATGAGATGAGCAGGGTGCCTTTGGCACATTTTGTTATTATTGGGAATAACAAAATATGTCTTATTTTTTATCCAAATGGACATGCGTTGTTCAAAATTAAGATGCAAGGAAAAAGGTTTTCCTTGAATCCATCAGAGGAGGAGCAGGTGGTATTTTCTAGACATTTAAACAATGCAGAAATTTGGCATAAAAGATTGGGGCATATTCACCACAAAGCTTTGCTTTCAAAAAAAGAAATGGCTAAAGGTTTACCAAGCTTGGAGGAGCATCTTTCAAGCAGTAAGGCTTGTATGTTAGGTAAACAAACTAGACTTTCATTCAAGACATCTACATGGAGAGCTACAGAGAAATTACAGCTGATCCGTACTGATGTTTATGGGCCACATACAACTCCTTCGTTAAATAGCAGCAGGTATTGTTTAATCTTCATTGATGATCTAACAAGAATGTGTTGGATTTATTTTAAGAAGTTCAAGGCAGAAGTTGCTGGAATTTTTTTCAAGTTCAAAGCCTAGATTGAAAATCAAAGTGATTGCAGAATTCAAGTAATTAGGCCTGACAATGAAACTGAATACACTTCAGACAAATTCAATTCCTTTTGTCAAGAAGCTGGGATTGAACATCAACTTACAATTCCTTACACTCCACCGCAAAATGGAGTTAGTGAGAGGAAGAATAGGACAATTATGGAGATGGCTAAGATTCTTAATGCATGAGAAGAGTTTACCAAAAAAATTTTGGACAGAAGCAGCAAATACTATTGTTTTCTTGATGAATAGGCTGCCTACAAGAGCAGTGGATGGGAAGACACCATATGAGAGCTGGCATGGTTCTAAACGTCTTTCCATACAGAATTTTTGAACCTCAATCAGGAAAGATTTTAATCAATAGAGATGTTCAATTTCTTGAATATGAACAATGGGACTAGAATGAGGAACCTCAAGTCAAACATCAAACTGTGCAATTGGATCCAGATGAATTGGAAGATGATTATTCTATTAGATGAACAAGATCATTAGCAGAAATTTATCAACATTGCAATGTTGCTGTTTTGCAACCTGCTGGATATGAGGAAGCAAAATCAGATAAAAAATGGCTCACTGCCAAATGGAGGAGGAGATGAACATGATAGAAAAGCTTGGAATATGCAGCTCTTAAAAGGAGATGTTGGCATTGTATTAGGAGCTTGTCTTAGGAGTTGTTCTATGTTTTACGAGATTTGATTTGATTTGTTTGTTTAAAAGATTGTATTATTTAGTTAGTAGTTTTTATTTGTCTATTGTTATGGCTTTCTTCTAACTGAACGTAATATAATTTGGAGTCTTTCCCAGTATTATCTTTCTTGCTTCTCCCTATCTTCAACAACAACAGAGAGGCAATAGTGGCGGCTTCTAGGGCTATTGAGTTTATTAGACTAATTCGGAAAACTACTCAACTGGTAGGGTGGTCAAGACTGAAGGAAGGCTGGTTCAAGCTAAATACGGATGGTTCATTTGTAGGAGCGAACACTGCTGGAGCTGGGGGTGTGATTAGAGATAATGGGGAAGGCAACGTGTAGGGTTTAATCCAAAATTATCCTCGAGCATCTTCTGCACTACACATGGAGCTACTAGGCGTTAGACAGGGACTTTTAACTCTGTTGGGAGGAAGGACTCACGAAGGTCATCTTGGAATCGGATAGTAAAGTAGCCTTGTCCTTGCTTAGACAAGAGATAAGTTGGCCTGCTCATTTACGTCTCTTGCTCTCGTCTATAGCCTCTATTTTGTCCCGAAACTGGTCTGTTGTAATGCTCCACGTTTACCGCAAAGGAAACCAGTGTGCTGGGTTCTTAGCAAACTTAGCTCAGGTGTCTCCTCAAGGGTATCAGCTGCTACGGGATCCTCCTTCAGATTTACTAGAAATATTGTACTTTGATAATATTGGCAAGGTTGTCCCTAGGTTTTTCCAAGTGACAATAGTCTAAGGTTTTCCTTCCCCTTCAATGAAGAAAAAAAGTGAACAAACAATCTTCCAAATATTCAGAAGATTGCTACTCCGTTAACAAACCACACCATACAAAAAGAACAAAAGAAGGATGCTGAAATGTTAATCAGACCTAGATCCCAAATCTACTTCTCCAACATCTTCTGTATGCTGGTGTTCAAATTGGTGTCCCAATCCAACTTAGTTTCCTCATCTGAGTACACTTCTCCTCATAGTTTGGGTGTGCTTATTACCCTGTCAGAGAAAATACCCATCTTGTTACAACCCTCCACAATGAGCTTCTTCAGTGACGGAAATTTTAAAGTGCAGTTCCCAGGATAGAAACTTGTGAGGTCGCTCAATCCTTGAAATAGCACATGTTCTAGCTTGGTGAAAACAATCTCATCTGGTACTTCTTTTTTTTTTTTGAAAATGATCGATGAATATATATGACGTGGGAATGTACAGCACGGCCACAAAGGAGGCCTACGCAAGGTCAATGATTGACTCCAATACAATAAGACTAGCAAATGTATCCCTATCTATCGTTGCCTATCATTTCAGAATTGTATGCAGGTTATCTACCGGCATCAATTGCATGGCGTTGTAGTCAGCATGTGTGAGGTTGAGTTTTTCCCATTCAATGCCATAGGTCAAGCTTTCAAAACAAATATCCGCCGGACATTTGTAGGTTTGCTGAAATATTTTTTTGTTTCTACTAGACCAGAGGTCCCATACCATTGAGAAAAGGATGGCATACCAGATGCTTCTTTGATTTCGGCCAGTAGAGAAGTGTCCCCATTGCTGATAAAGATCTCGTATGCCTCGCGGCTGTACCCAGTGGTCTCCCCAGCATCTAATTAGCAAGGACCAACAGAGCCAGGCTGCTCTGCACGTCAATAGGATGTGGTTGGAGTCAGTTTCAATCTCCTCACAGCTGGGGCAAAAAACCTGTGATTCGCTCAGTATTCCTAGTCTCACAAGATGGGCCTTGGAGTTGAGTTTGTTCAGACAAGCCAACCGCATTAGAATTTGATGCTTAGGCGCACCCTGAATCTGCCAGACATTGAGAATAGGTTGCGGTAGATGTAAGTTAGACATCTCTTCCAGAAAATGATAACCGGCTTTCACTGTATACTTGTCGCAGTGTGGTCCCCAACCGAAAAAATCTTGTTCCGATTCCTTCAGTTCTGTATGTTGTATGACGTGCAATAAGTCAGTCACCAGCTGCTGTTCCCAATCAAAGAGTACTCTTCGCCAAGATAGGACCCAAATCCAGCGGATATCCTCAAAATATCCCATCTGCGATATAAAAAGATCCTGCTGGCTGGATAATTCAAATAACCTCAGAAACTTAGAAGATAAGGATCTATCGTCGCACCAAATATCCTTCCAGAATACTATCTCTGCGCCATTTCCTGGCTTCCAGTTAAACCTGTACGACATCTTCTAGCAATATCAATATCTTCATTGAGACAATCAGATATGCTTCTCCAGATTGGGGAGATTCTTTGGTTTTCGAAGAGTAGGCCTGCTTCCGTAAGCCGGGGATTATAGTGCTTAATAAGAATTTGACTCCAAAGCTGAAACTTTGAACTAAATAGTCGCCAACACCATTTTAGAAGGAGCGCTGTATTCCTCAACTCAAGAGAGCCCACGCCTGCACCCCCGTACTTCTTGCTGAGACAGGTGTGCCTCCAATTGACCTTATTGAGGCATCTCTTGTCAATCTTTCCTCGCCATAAGAATCGTCGGAGAAGTCTGTCAATTTCTTTCTTGATGGTTTGCGGCATTCTGTAGATAGACATCGTATAGATAGGAATACTGTTCAAGGTGGATTGAATAAGCATCAATCTACCTCCCATTGATAAATAGGATCCCTTCCAGCTTGATAGCTTCCGTCAAATTCTTGTTGTGATTCCACTCCATGATCGTAGATGTTTAGGATTACAGCCAAGAGATATACCCAAGTAATTGACTGGTGATGTTTGGTGTCGGCATTGGAGAATTTGTGCAAGGCGCTCTCCTTCTTGGGTTGAACGAGCTAAACCAATCAGAGAGCTTTTGGTGAAGTTGATCTTCAAGCCAGTCAGTAACTCAAATGCTCGAAGGACTCGCTTCATGTTCTGAAGATCCTCCGTATCACCTTCAGAAAATAGTAAAACATCATCAGCATACTACAAATGAGTTAAAGATAAATTGCCCAATTGAAAGCCTTGAAACAATCCCCTTTCGGCTGTTGTGGTCATCATCCTGGACAGAACTTCAGCCACCATATCGAACAGTAGTGGGGAGAGGGGATCTCCCTGCCGCAGGCCTCTCTCAGTGGTGAATTCTTCGGTTGGTGAGCCATTGACAAGGATGGCTACCTTGGCTGTTGTGATACATTGACAAATCCATTGTATTCATTTGTTTCTGAAGCCCATCTATTGCATCACCTCAGAAATAATCCGCCAGTTAACCATATCGAAAGCTTTCCGGAAATCTAGCTTGAATAGCCATCCTTTGCGTTTCCCATTTTTCATTAGATGAATCGCTTCAGCCGCTGTCATCACTGAATCAAGAAGATTCCTTCCTTGAATATTCCCAGATTGAGAGGGGGAGATTATCTTATCAATATCACGTCGGAGTCGTCCAGCAAGTATCTTGGCAATGATCTTGTATAGGCTGTGGATCAAGCTGATAGGCCGGAAGTTGGTTAAAGTATCGGAGCCTTTAAGTTTGGGAATCAACATTATGAACGTAGTATTGATCCCTCGAGGCATCACCCCTTGTCGCCAGAATTCTCTTATCATGTTGGAGATATCTTATCCCACCACCCCCCATGCTTTTTTAATGAAGAGGAAGTTAAATCCATCTGGTCCCGGAGCTTTTGTACTTCCACAACTCCACACTGCTCCTTTAATCTCATCATTCGAGAAAGGCAATTCCAGATCAGAAGCTTCCCGCTCTGAGATTCTGTGAAATTGAAGGTCTCCCAAACCAAGCCACTCCTCCTTATCGCTGCTTTACAGAGCTTTGAAATAGTCGCGGGTTGCGTTTTTAATATCATCCGGTTTCTCCAGGAGCAAGTCATCAACTCGGAGTGTTGCAAGAAATTTACGTTGCTGTCGTAAGCTTGCACTCAGATGGAAGAATTTTGTGTTTTTATCTCCTAGTTTAAGCCAATGGACTCGAGCTTTCTGCTGCCACATCGATTCGACTTTCCTTTTCAGATCCCACTTCTCAGCCTGTAGTTCCAAGTAAGCGGGAAGAAAAGGAGTGTGCCCTTGATTCCCATTCTCTGATCTCTACACATCCAGAGCGTCTAGCATCTGTATTACTTGTTTTAGTCTGTTTTCCGGACTTCCCATCTCCTCCCTAGACCACTTTGCAAGGGACTTTGCAAGGAAATTCCATTTTTTTATCATCGTAAAATTCCCAGGAAAAGTTCTGCTGCCATCTTCCCAGAAAACTGCCACCGTGTCTATAAAATGGGGTTTATCCCACCAGATATCCCATGATCTAAATGGTCGTCTTCCCCAGTCATACATATCAGAGCGTAGAATCAAAGGGACATGATTTGAAAATCGTCTATTCCCAGCATAAAGTTTTAGGTGGTTGTTTCTAAGCATCCATTCTGGGCTAGCAAGGACTCTATCTAGTTTGGAGGCACCATGTGAGTTGAGCCAAGTAAAGGACTTACCTAGCAACGGAATGTCCGTTACCTCGCAGTTCTCTAAAAATTGGGTCAGCGCGCGGGCGTCTCGTGCATCAAAGTTGTGTCCTGTCCGCTCATCCTGAGACATAATCTCATTAAAGTCTCCCATTATCAACCACGGGAGGTAGGATTGGAGCTTCTCTGTCAAAATTTCTGTCCATAATCGTTGTCTTTCCGGGCTTGAATTGTAGGCATATAATCCAAGACAAGTGACATAAGGGATAGTAGTCAATTCGATAAGGGATAGTAGTCAATTCGATACCCAGCCATCTCTCAGCTCTGAAGGTTCCGTGCACCTCCACTTTATTACTATCCCAAAGCATACAAAGACCGCCCGACCTCCCCACGGCATCGATCGCAAGCCAATTGATAGATGATCCGGACCATTCCAATTGGAGATTTTCGTTTCCAACAAGACAGCAATTGAAATTTTATTCGATTGAATGAGATGTGCTACATCAGCTCTCTTCATTCTACTGCCCAAGCCCCTAACATTCCATGAACAATAATTAATCATTGGAAGGAACACAGCTACAGCTACCACAACTCATCTTCATCGGGAATGACTAAGCTCTACAGGAGCGGCGGATGTCCTCCCCCTCTTCATTTTCGTCCTCAATTTGCTCCTTTAGTTTTTCTGCCACTTTCAATGAAGATTGTTTCAATTCTAAGCCCAGAGTTTTTATTACAATCAGGTTTGCCTGAGCCTCTTCCTCACTCGCTGATAAATGCGTTTCAGGAATTCTTGAGACATCAGGGGAGACTGCTATTATCGGGTCACCTTCTATGAGAAGTCTACAATTTACTCGGGATATAAAGATGTCAAGATTGATCCCGGAGCTCTCTGATAAATTACTCTCCACTTCTCTGTTATCACCTGAATGCACAGCCGAGTTTTTCTTAAACAATCTCTGTTTGCAGAAAAGGTCCAGATTCTTGGGACGCTGGGCTTGCATTGATACCGCCAGATAATCAACTTCTGCAACATGAGGAGGGGAGTGGTCTGTCGTGGTGTTTTCCACATAGTCCAGGGAGAGGGGATGAAAGTTGGATTTGGGTTTAGGCATGCTAATCACTCCTTGGGAAGTCTGACCCTGAGAAGGCGTAGCACTCAGGCTCACAACATTAGTAGGTCCAGGAAAAAGGTTGGTTTCAGGAAAGAGCACTGTGGGGCTTAGGGAGCCCACACAGAGATATGGATTCAGAGTGATGAGATGGGCCCTATCAACAAGGCCCTGGCCCTGGTCCTTCCGGGTGTGGTGAGATGGGCTCGAGATATGTGAGGCTAGGTCATCATCAGGCTGTAAGATAGATCTCACGTGACGAAGAGAACCAGTGCTGCGAAGATCATCCCCCTCGAGTTGTGTACTATGCAGTTCAAAAAACACCTTTTTCCTCATAGGTGTGGCGGCTTGGTCAGAGAGATGGGTAGATTGACAGTACCCTGGAGATCTCATCTTATCCTCTATCAATGATAATTCTTGTCCTTCAGCATGGCCGACTTCACCGATTGACAAGACAAAAGGGATATCCTCGATAACTGTGCGAACTTTGAGAACCAGTGGGTCTTCCCTGTGAGTCAGGATGCGCAGGTAAGCCTTGTCCAGAGACTCCCAGTTCAACATTTTCTGGTGTACCTGTACCAGGGACCCAAAAGGATGAACCAGCTGCCTGAACCCCTCCTCATACCAAGCATGAAGAGGAAGGCCCGTAACCTTAATCCAGCAGGACCTTCTGGTGCAGACATCTTCAGGTTTCCAAGGATGAAACTTTACAAAGTGCGCACTCCACCAGTGAATTCTATCCACAAGGTCTCGAGTCATGGCTTCTGGCGTAGGGAAGGATAGGAGGTAAAGATCTCCTCCCATATGTTTGAGCCCTATCTGGGGGGGACAAGCTTTCTTCTTAAAACTTCCATTTCTGGCTACACCTACCACACTACTAGCTAGCCAGGTTTTGTTGGCGAGTGATGGTGCGATGGAGATATTCGCCTCGTAATGGGGTTCTGTTCGCACCACCTCAGCATAGGACCTTCCAGTTCTTCTATTCCCCGCTTCACGTCGAGTGTCTTGGTCTTGGGGTCTGTTTTGTTCCGGGAGAGGTAACATTTCAGGTCTTGAGGAGGAAGAAGGGACTCCTCTTCTTCTGGCTTCGAAACGAGCAACACTGAAGGTCAGCCGGCTGCCTAGGATGGATATAGCAATCAATCTGGAACGTCGCACAGCTTCATTGCCTTCATTACGGATAAAGAGGACAAACCCAAAGCATGAGTTATGTCTACTTTGTTTCTTCGGGATGTATGTGTCAGCCACCGTCTCTATCTTACTAACGTGGCTGTGGAGATCAGCAGAGGACCAGGTTTCAGGAATTCCATCCACATAATGGGAGATAAACCTAGTGGCATTGAAGATAGCAGGAGGGTTCCATGTGGGAGGGTGGGGGAGAATGGATGTCGCCGTAGTAGGATGATCGTCGGGGGTTAATTATTGTGGGATGGGGATGGGATTAGATTCATGGTGGGTGGGTATGGGAGCCGGGTGGTTTGGGGAGTGGGGAGGAGATTGGGAGGGTGGGGCGAGAGAGAGAGCCATTCATTTCAGTCTTATCTCATCTGCTACTTGGTCTTCTTCTTCGTGTGAGACACTTATTATCTCTGTTATTGTATCACAAATCCTGACCTCCAACTTCACAAGTTGCACCAGACTTTTTGCTGTGGATGATGTGAACAAGAACCTCAAATTGCCGCATCCAAAAAGTTCCAAATAGGTTAGGTTTTCCAATGAGGCATAGGATGCTGCTAAACTCACCATATCACAAAATGATATGCTCAGACTCCGAATGGTTTGAGGAGATACGAGAAATAATTTGGGGTTTCCTCCTCCCCAAATATGTTGGATTTCAATCCATAACAAATGTAGGGATTTTAGCTTTGGGAGTGGCGTCCTTGAATGCTCTTCCTTTTCTATCCATCCGTCACATTCATACAATATAAGTTGTTCCAAATTGAACAACTTTTGTGGAAAGCCACATTGGATCATACCTGATATTCCATCATCATTGAAATACCTGAATTGAAGAATTTTTAGATTGGAAAAGAAATTCAAAGGAAATTGGCAGTGCCATATAAGTGAAGAAGATGCAAAGGCCATCCAAATGGGTTGCTTTATAACGCAATAGACTACAAATAAGAAATGTTGACTTAAGCTCTTCGTTCGCCAAATGGTTATAACTAAACTCTATGCAGGTATATGTCGTCTTCTGAATTCCTTGAAAGCTTCCCGGGGAAGGCCTTTGCAGTTCAACTAACGCATCCTCCCACTAAGACAAATCCTTGTTTCTTAAGGCTCCTGCAACCGTCACAATAGCCACAGGCAATCCTGCGCACTTCTTTGCTATCTCGATTGCTGTGGTTTGCACGACAGGATCTATATCGCCAGCAATCTTCATAAATAGCTGCTGCGCTTCTTCTTCAAGTAAAATAGCAACGGAAAAGTTGTTTCGACAGTCCATTCCACTTGACAAGACACGGAGTTCCCTAGATGTTAGCAGTAGTTTGCATCCGTTCATGCCGTCATTTCCAGAACCTTGCTTCTTCTTCAATGGAATTCCTACCGATTCCAAGTCAAGTCTCATCCATAAGTCGTCTAGTATGAGAAGAACCTTCTCCTGTTTCAACCTCCGAGATAGTTTACCTGCCCTTCCAATTATACTCTCCTCAACAAACACCAACCCCAACTGTTCTGCAATCTCTACTTGAATATTCTTAACATCAGGGTTTTGGGTTACGGTGGTGAAAACGAGCGCATCAAATAACCTGTCTTCCATTGCCATTTGAGCGACCTCTTTGGCCAGAGTGGTCTTCCCCACACCACCCATACCATGCTACCCGATCATGTTAATGCCTGTATCTTTTAAAGCATCTAGAATTTTTCTTGAAATTGTCATCCTTGACTCTTGAACATTAATATAATCTAATCTAAAGCTCAACAAAAAAAATGGTTTCTCTCACCTCCCAAATCCTCCCACCTCTCCCTACACCCCGCACTTTCCTTACAACCCACTCGATCCCCCTTCCATCGTCTACCACGTTGCAACTTGGTCGCAGCACTGTGGGGAAAGCACCAATATCTAGTGCGGCTCCTCCAGCGGATCCGGACCAGTCAGTCCGGTCTCGTCCCACATGGGATCCTGCCACGTTCTTTAGCGCAGATCAATACATTTCCTATTTTATTGATAACATTTCAGATGGGTGGGGTTCGAATAGATTATTCAAAGAGATAGCTAATATTGAACCAGTTGCGGATGTGTTCATTCCACACCGTAAATCCACCAGTGGAATGAGGTTTGGTTTTGCAAAGTTCGTGCGTTGTGGTTCTCAGGAGCACCATCGACTAAGGAGGCTTTCGTCGTTCTTGGGTCGAGCTAACCGGATGCGCTTCAATGTGGCACGCTTTCCAGCTAGAAAGGGGTTGCGTGCGAGAGACATGGATGATCCGAACCACGACAAAGTCCCACTGTCGAAGGAAATGCCGCGGGAAGCTCCTGAGGTAGTCATGCATGAACGTGATGGACGATCCTACGTAGATATTATCACAGGGACGGCCTCTCAGCACAAGGAAGACGCTCCAATAGTGCTTCCCGTCCAGCCGGGCCTGTTAGAAAAGCTTAAAAGGAGTGTTGTGGGTTTTCTTCGAGAAGAGCACACTGAGGAGCTGCAGTTCACCCAAGATGTTGAGTGTGTTCCAATGGGAGGGTCTCAGAGATTGATCATCTTTCCCACTGTTGCAATGATGAATCATGAACTCATTGTTAATCTCAGTTTTTGGTCTGACAAGTTCGTAGGTCTACATTCCTGGTGTTCAAATGACGTTGGTGGTAGAAGACTTTGTTGGGTGAAGGTGATTGGTCTTCCTCTTCATGCCTGATCTGAGTTCGCATTTTCCAGGATTGTTCAACCTTTTGGCTCCCTAGTTCAAATACATACCAACACTGTTAATTGGACCAGTTTGGATGTGGCTAGGCTTCAAGTTGCCACTTTTATTCTGACAGCTTTTCACGAGACAGTACAGATACATGTTGAAGGACACACCTTTATGGTAAGTGTTGTGGAAGAGTCTGTTGATACTCGGGCGGGTCCCCAGGTTGGCACACAAGGAACCACACTAGGAGGGCCTCCTAGCCGCCCTAACCAATTGTCCCATAGCACATCAGTCCGGCGTCAGGACAAGATTGCTGCAGAGCAGGGACATCCATCCTCATCTGGGCACACTGATCTGTGGCAGAGGGAGTTGTTGGCACAAAGGAGAGCTAACGAAACTGGAGTAGAGGCAGTCACTTCGACAGACGTGGGTCGTACCCAATCATACAAAGTTGGCCTACAGGCACAGACAGGGCATGTGCGTTCTACAGCAGGGGAACAGCTACCCCAGGAAGGCCCTTTTAGTCTTTCCACTTCTAGTGAAGAGGACATCAGCCACTGCTCTGCTCCTGATTTTCTGTTGGTCCGTGAGTAGTCAACCGAAGGGAGCCAACTTCAGCCATTTAGGAAAGCCATGTCTGACCAGATGCTCATGGAACCTATATCTGAGATTCCCGTGAGTGTTTCGGTTCTTGCTGATACTGCTTCTACTAGACAGCGGAAGGCTGGTCACAAAATGCCCCGGTTTGGTTTCAGAGGATGGGCAGTGCATAATCGGATGGGGAAGCAGAAGAAACTCCGCCATCTTAAACCCACCGGTAGCCTCTCGTCCGGGCGGGAGAGTCAGATGGCGAGGAGGGGGGGGGGGGGGGGGGGGGGGGGGTTCACAACTGGTGGAGGATCCTTCCTTCCTGCAAGCTGATTGCGAACAGTCTGTAGGCTTATCGGAGCAATCTTGTTCCAAGGGCACTGGTTCTGATCAATGCACCCTCGAGGAGGAGGCTCAGCGCATACTCGAGGTGGCCGACGCCTTGGGTCTTAGCTGCAAGCAAACAAAAGATTCCATCCGACAGAAATTGAAGGGGCGTATATTGGAGGACCGACAGGCGTGGAAGGCTAATTGTTCCAACTAGCGCAGGTCAGTATTGTCGTGATTGCGGGTACTTTTTGGTTGAAGATAAATATGGTAATATGGAATATTCGAGGTTGTCATGGTAAGCTGAAAGAAAATCAAATTCGTAAGCTTATAGACCTAGAACATTTGTGTTTGTTGATACTCTGTGAGACAAAATGGGAAACTTTCCCAGGCAGTTTGGCACGCAGGCTGTGGTCTGGCTCGGACATACAGTGGACAGCAATAGATGCATGTGGCCGGTCCGGTGGAATTGCCTGTGCATGGAATGATGCGATAGTGCAAAATCTGGGAACCGAGCACTTCGCACGTTGGATGTCATTAGACTTGAGAATTCGGGTTTCTAGTTTTCGTTTTAAGTGTATTGGACTTTATGCACAAAATCTAGCAACTGAGCGTCGCGGTTTGTGGGAGGAAATACAGCAGCGGATATCGGTGGATACAGGCCCTTGGGTGATTATGGGAGATTTTAATGAAGCTCTCAACGCGGAGGAACGTTCAGGTCGCTCCTTCAATGGGAGTGTTGTACGCAGTCTTCAGAGCTTTATCCATCGGAATGGTCTGGTTGACATGCCTCTCATTGGCAAGGAGTATACCTGGTTCAGTTCTACCAGTGCTTCTCGAATTAATCGGGTGCTGGTGTCCTCGGCTTGGTGTTTACAGTTCAGTCGTCATCGCTTGTATGCGGGCGATAAGGGATTTTCCGATCACGTGCCCCTAATCCTGAAAGCGGACTCCTTCTCTTGGGGTAGCAGACCGTTCCATTCTTGGGATGTTTGGCGGGAGGACAAAAAATTTTTGCCAAAGGTGGAAGAGCTGTGGAACGAGGCAGGGAATCACTTTTCAGGAGAGTTTACAGTGGTCAAGAAACTGGCTTTTTTGAAGAAGCAGCTGCAGGTTTGGCACCAAGGATCCGGTGGTCTGTTAGAGCAGCAGGTGAAGAACATTCTTGACGAAATCGATTTGCTTGATCAAAATCGAGGGCGCTTGGGGCCGGAGTCATTGCGGAGATATGAGGTTTTACAGGATCAGAAATGGGTGTTTAAGAGGCGGATTGAGGCCATATGGAGGCAGAAATTCAGGCAGCAGTGGTTCCCTTGGTGATAAGAACACCCGGTTCTTTCATGCATGTGCCACCATCCGACATTGCCGCAATTTTATAGGAATGATTCGAGTCCAGGGTAGAGAAGTGTATCAGTCTGAAGAGATAAAGGCCGAGGCAGTTGATTACTTCCAACGAGTTTTTGCAGCTGCAGATCACAGCTGGTTCGGTTTAGGTGGATTGGAATTGCCTAGACTAGCTCCGGCCGTCGTTAATGAGCTGGAAAGGCCTTTTCTTGTGGATGAAATAAAGAAGGCTGTCTGGGCGTGCAGCAGTCACAAAGCCCCCGGACCAGAAGGTTTCAACTTCTTTTTCATCAAGAATGCCTGGTCGGTGATTGGAGCGGAGATTATCCTAATGGTACAGGAATTTCAGACAAGTGGAGTGTTACCGCGAGGCATCAATAACAGCTATCTTTGCTTAATTCCCAAGATCCCTGGAGCTGCGGCGTTGTCGGAGTATAGACCCATCAGTCTCATCAACAGCCTGTATAAAGTCATTGCCAAACTCTTATCCAGCCGGCTTAAACCAGTGATGGACCAGCTGATTTCTCCACTTCAGATCGATTTTATGGAAGGCCGATTCATCGCGGATACGGTGATGGTCGCTAATGAGATCATACATTCCATGCAAACGTCGAAACGCCCGGGATGGTGCCTCAAACTGGATTTTCAAAAGGCCTATGATTCGGTGGATTGGAATTTTATGTCTGATGTCCTGGAGCGGATGGGTTTTGGGGCTAAGTGGTGTCGTTGGATAAAGGAATATTTCTCTTCGGCACGCTGCGCGGTACTGATCAATGGTATGCCCACCATTGAGTTCAACTTGAGCAGAGGACTGCGACAAGGTGATCCCTTGTCCCGTTATTATTCAATTTGGCAGCAGAAGTCTTGTCGCGCATGCTAGGAAGAGCTGCTGAGTGCCAACTCTTCAAAGGTATTAGCATTGGTAATTTACAGCTCACGCATCTACAGTATGCGGATGACGTAATTCTCTTCTTCACCGGAGACCATCATGGAATATTTAACATCCAAAGCATCCTCAGGTGCTATGAACTATTATCCGGACTCAAGGTAAACTTCTTCAAATCTGGCCTGGTAGGCATTAACATCCCCACACTTGCGGTTGCCGAGTTTGCTGCCTCATTGCAGTGCCGATGGCAGACTTTGCCTTTCAGTTATCTTGGGGTGCCCTTGGGGCCCAATCCACGTCGTCGTAGTACGTGGGATCCGGTGGTTACGCGCTTTAAAGGAAAGCTGGCTTCATGGAAAGGATTTCTACTTTCATTGGGAGGTAGAATCACCCTGATCAAGTCTGTGCTTAGTAGCTTGCCGGTGTATTATATGACTTTCTTTCAGCTGCCTGTGGGAGTGAGGCGAGACTTAGAAAAATGGACGAAGCGATTTTTGTGGGGTGGGACAATGGACAAACGTTGCCTATGTAAAGTGAAGTGGACAACGTGTGTACGTCCAACTGATTGCGGGGGTGCAGGATTGGGATGTTTGAAGATGAGAAACCAAGCTCTACTCACAAAGTGGAGCTATCGGATTGCCACCGATACTTGTTCCCTTTGGAGTTAGATAATCACGCAAAAATACAGTCCTAAGCTCTATTCTGGTGGGATCGCATGTGGTGGCAGCAGAGGTTCCTCCTTATGGGTTGGAATAGTCCGGAACAGCAAAGTGGCATTGCCCAACAGACAGTGCATCTCTTCTTTTTTCCGCTGGAAATTGGGTAGGGGGGATTCCATTGCTTTTTGGGATGATTTCTGGTGTAGTTCATCTCCCTTGCGAGACATCTTCCTAAGATTGTACGCCCTTTCCTTGGAGAAGGAAGGATCAGTTTGGCAGTTTGGTTTGTCGACTAATGAGGTGTGGTGCTGGACTCTCCTGTGGCGGCGTAGCTTGTTCGTATGGGAGGAAGAGGATGTTGGGCGATTGTTGGCACTTCTGGAGGCTTATAGACCGAATTCTTTGGAGGAGGATCTGATCCTCTGGGGGCCTCAAGCTCCGCTCTTTCTCGGTCAGCATCTGTTATCATGCATTGGTGGCGCTTACAAACGGGTCCAGCGAGCAATCGGTTCCTAACGTCTGGAGCAAGCCAGGAGCTCCCAAATGGCAGGCTTTTATGTGGCTTGCGTGTCGGGAGAAACTATCGGCCAAAGGGTACCTAAGTTGGCTCGGCATTATCCCTGCATCCGACAGGCTTTGCGAGGCATGTGGCAGGGTGGAAGAGGATTCTTATCACATTTTGCTTGACTGTAGGACAGCCTGGGAGAGTTGATCCCTGCTCCTTAAGCACTGGGGTTTTTGTTGGGTCCAACCACGTTCCTTGGCAGATCTGTTTGAACAATGGGAAGGCTTTCTCCTCCCCCGTCGTTGGCGTTGATTGTGGTATGCCCTGCTTTTTTCATGTGCATGGAGTATCTGGTTGGGTCGCAACAATCGCCTCTTCAAAGGAGTCACCAGTAGCGCAGCGGATGTCTATTATGCTGGCATGAGACACGGATTCTATTGGGCTAAAACTAACCTCGCGGAGGTTAATGTGGACAGTCTTGATGTTATTCCATCCGGTGATTTTGTTTCCTTACTAGCTACGTAGATTGCATGGCAGATGAAAGTCAACGATTCCGACATAAATAGTTGGCATCTGTAAGTTTGATTTTGGCAGCAAGTCGAGATAATGGTCCATTATCCTGATAGCTTGTATAGTGTTACTCTTATCTAATACATATCGATATTTCATCAAAAAAAAAACATTAATATAATCTTTTTCTGGAAGAGAGGTCCTCGCCTGCGGAGGAGCCTGATAGGATACGGATTTGAATTCATTCCCTTGTGTACGAAGTTCAACAATCGCTTTCGCTTCCTCCTCGGCTTTCTTGCTAAGCTGATAGCGTGACATGAAGTTCGGACACATTCCTATAAAACATCTCTTCTTTGCTTTTTCTGCATCTTCCACTAGTTCCCTTTCAGCCTTCTCAGTTACCTCTTCTGCTTCAGACAGCCACTTCAAAACATCCTCATAAATTAACTCCGCTTTGTTGTTGGCTTCAACAACATCATTATGAAGCCTTTCTCGTACACTCTCCAGATTATCAATTTTCTTCTTCAGAGAGTCAGTGTTACTCTTATATCTAAATGGATAGCTCAAGTGACGTAGGACAGGAGCAATGGCATAATCAACAATGGTGGTAACAATGGCAAGAAAAAATTCGAGAGCCATTTCTATCTGCCAGAAGATATTCGAGTTTTATAATAATTAAGAAAGAATAGAAACAAACAATAAATCCAATTTCCATCTCTTAATAATCAACAATCTAAAATGGGCAACAAAGAGTGGCAAAAATTCATAAAGAAAACAGAGGACGTACCTTATGAGTCAATAGCTGCTGACACGACAAACAGATGGCGGAGCTTCTAGTAGAAAGTGTAGCTGAATGTTTGTGTGTGCATGCTTGCCAATTACATTGATCTAATCTAATAGTTGAACCAACCACACTGTGGAATCAATGGATTAAGTATTAAAGTCGGTGGTTGCTTGGACATCGAGAAAGAAATCAGTGCCATGTTCTCTATTGCATGGAAGGTCCGGATTTCCCTGGTTACGAAAAGAATCAAATGGGTGGCCAACTAAAGGAGAATAAAGAAATTGTTGTATGTTTAATAATTTGCTGCTTAGTTTGTATGTTTTTGTCAATTTATATATGCATACTAATTATGTATTTGTTTTGCTGCTTACGAATGAATTTATTATATAAAGGATGTTTATTATATTTCAAATAATGAATTGCAGTACATTTGCATTAGCGAAGTATCAAGGTTGAACTAATTTTTGTGCCAGCTGAACTCACGGTAAATAACTTTAATACTTTAAAAAATGTTATGGTTAGAAAAATATTGAAAAATTGTTACCTAAAGATTTAATGAGAATGCCACATTGTTTGTGCTGGTGTTGTTTAGATTTTATACATAAAAAGAGATTAATATCTCATTAATCATAATAATTCTCTAAAAATACATTTACTCGATTATAGAATCGTCTACACTTCTTTGAAACTTGAAAATGTATATCCCGATAGTACACATGTCGCAAAGCTCTTATTTCTAAGCATGACAGGTACTGGATGGTGAAATGACCAAAATACCCTCGGACTCTATTTTCTAAGAAAACGCACTCCGGTGATCTTTTTTCGGAGGCAAAACCTCAAATCGACACATATGAGTCTCGATGACTCATCAAAAGCGGATAAGGACATTGTAAACCTACCCACGTATCATATGGGCTGTAAGAGTGCATAGTGACCCGAATCAATAAAATCATCAAACATCTTCAAATTGCCCTTCACAAGTACTCAAATAGCCATTAAACTTGTAAAAAAATCCGGACTATGATTCAAAGCCCACTAATTTTGTAGTCAAAATTCAGTTGGGCCTTCTGCCCAAATAGCCCAAAGGGTCAGGATCTCACAAAGAAAACATATTGATCAAGTAACTGCATAAAAATTTCCAGAGTTAACATCATGCAAGGTAGTGACTCGAAAATCTCGATTTAATTATCAATATAATATAGGATTCCAATTTACAATGCATACACATACGAAATGTCATATGAAACTAGTCCATGAGTGCAAATCCCAAATCATCGATCATACCTTGTAATTCATACTCAGTCAGAGAGTCTGCGATCTGGGGCGAAGCCAATCCTTGTGCTTAATCTCGGGAACCTATCAAACACTGGCATGGTAACTAAGTGAGTGGACATTTTCCTTTACAAATTGTTTTAAATTTAAACAAGATTATATGTTTATTTGATTCTACGATTCCACAAACACAGAACCAAAATCATGGTTAGGGATCATTCAGATCCAATAATAACAATGCATCAAAGACGAACTAAGGCAAAACAATACCACAAGAAATCACAGCACACAATGTATAACCCCATCATCAGGGTCACACTCAAGCAACATCATCAAACAACATAGAAATATCATCACATACCACACACATCTCAAATATATAGAGATCTTATAGATCTCGACATACAATCGATTGCCATTCTAATGGATTTCTAATAGAGCCAACCATTATTGCAGGATGGTGTTATACTTACTTTTTCTATATTCAGGTTTATAATCACACATAGTAGTCTAGAAACACATAATAATTTGATGTAACACCCTGTAATCTGATATACTGGGGTGATCTTTCCTAGGATAGGTTCATACCACTATACTCCTCGACAGTTAGAGTATCGACAGTTGGTTAATCTTATAGCCGCTATTCCTTTCGTTCCACTAGGGTTAGTATCACATTAATCAACCCTTCACATCTCTTTTATTATTGTAAGGTTAACATTTACATTGACTAACCACCCCTCTACCTCTATTTCTTACTGTCGTAAATTTTACTTACTGTACTTTGTGTCATCACTTATTTTCTTTAGATTATCTTGATTTGTTTTTCCTCTTATAACCTTTTCAACTTGTTTATACAAATATCAGTTGATAGTTTCTTAATTAGTCATCATTAGTTCTTTGATTAGTTCCTAATAAGAATTCTTTGGTTCTCCTAGATTGGGTCGACCCTCTAATCGTTTCTTTCTTTTATCATCTTGAATTCCAGTCCCTTATAAGGTAGTGTTGTATTTTCAGTATGATCAGTATCCTTTCATATAACCAGTCAGTCACATGTGATACTGCTAGGATATTTTCTTATAATCAGCAGGGTTATGATCTCTTATCAATAAAGTTAGAGTTCTTGATGTTTGCGAGTCATTAATATCTCAGATATCATTCTTGTTGCTCATATGTTAGGCTTTTCCAACACGAACTTCAATACTCTTCTCATATGACTTTAAAGCCATACGAGGTATTTTTGAATTATTCTCACAATTCTCACTCGACAATGCAATACCACCATTCCCCATATCACGATCATCTCAAACATATTTGCAACATTCAAACACGAATCAAGGAATAATCATAGAATCATGTTTCAATTTAATTAATGCATGTAATCAAGATTTGCAATGATTTAAGAAATTTCCCATCAATCATGTGTTTATGCGTGCAAGCAATTCATGGATATCAGTATGCCCTACCTTTGCCCTATTGATGCCTATCTTGATCAACTGATTAACCTACTAGATTCTGACCTTGTTTCTTATGATTGTACATGTTATAAACACCTATTACTTTCTTAACTTCATAAAATCACAACCCCTAACCTCTCTAATGTTGAAATCGTAAGTTTCTCTATAAACCTTAAGGTATTGCCAAAATTTGTATATTGAATTAGGGCGAAATATCAAGTAGGTTCTTACTGAGCTATTGGTCATCACATCACGCATTCAGGGGAAACATATTGATGCATCCGGATCGCTGGATTTGGGTAGGTTAATTGGTAAGGATTCCCAATGCCTTTGGTTTTTAATTAAGTAGTCTTGTGGCTTAGTATTATGTGGTCTTTGCCTTGTAATTGTTTACGAGATTCTTATCTTATTAGAAAGGCAAAGGATTGCATCTGATTCAAACACATGAGAGGTAGGATCTATGCCTCATCAGTTCCTTTGGTTACCCTATTGTTTGATTGTTTGAATATGAGTGAATTCGATTGCCTATCTTGGTTATATGCTTGCAGAATGTGTGATTATGATGATAGGGAATCTCGAAAGTTAATAGGAAAATAGGTTGCCTGATTCGGTTATGACTTTGAGGATTGATCTTTGATTTGTATTGTGATTTGATTGAGGATCCTTTGTTGTGATTTGTGTATGCGTGTACTATGTGTGTATGCGTGTATGTGCCCTGTTTGTGCTTTGTTTGAAGGATCCTTTTCTCGCTGGCCATTCGAGGTAAGTATTGTTGCTCCTAGGGAGAGGAGAGATGCTTACCGAACCGGAAGGTTTATGGGTGGTTATTCCCGGCAAGAACTCGCTGGACACCTTGTAGGCCGGTTCGAGTCTGGACGTCAAGATGCCCTATAGGCCAGTTCGAGTTTGGATGTCAAGATGCCCTATAGGCCAATTCGAGTCTGGACTTTAGGTTGTCCTGTTTGAAAGTGACAGGATGACTTGTATGCGCTGCTGTAAGAGTGCTCCTAGGCCAGTTCAAGTCTGGATTTCGGAGACAACTAAAAGGCTTGCTGCAATATTGATTGTCTAACCATTTACCCTTTGTGGAGCAAAGCCTTGGACAACACAGGTGGAAGGGGATGGCCTTTTCTTTTCCTACTGCCGAGAGTAACCTGATGAGTTTTCCTGCCTGTGTACTTTTGATTTTCAGAAGTGTTTGTAGTCCACCCTCAGCCTTAGTTTCAGCCCTAACCCTTTTGATTGATTCTTGAATTGCGAGATACCCTTAGATGAGTAGGGATGATCTGATGTTGTTTGAGAGATGTTTGATTGGGAATCCCAAGGACTTATGATGCTGTGACCCTACTGAGATTCTTGTAATCTCATCCCTTCTTTTCTCCCCCTTTGCAGGCTTAGGTGTGTACTTTGTTGCTGGTACCAAAGGTGTGAGATCAAGGCTACACGACTGGACGAATTTTCACCCCTTTTCTATTGAATGCACATGCCATGTCTTTGAACTTGTGTGGATTTGCATTCTAGCTTTCCAATCCCTCTTTCTCTCTTTGTTGCTTCCGAAATATGCATGATACTATTGGTTGATGTTTTGAGATTCCTATGGGACTTGTGTGTTATGTTTCCACTTGTTTTGAGTATTATATATGTCTTTCGCTGATGTTTTCTTTCACTCCGTATAAGCCAAAAATTCATTAATGTATGAATATGCTCCAACCTTTAAATAGTATATAAATCAACCAATAAAATTGACAATTAGGTGACTTGAGCCTTGTGGGATTCAAATAGGACCTTGCGAGGGCTTATTTGGGTTTCACGGCGGTAAGGGTCCTAATAGGTTGGGTTTGGGTCCTTACACTGAAATTCTGATATAAAGTTTCTTTATATTCAATACAAGTTAAAGTTGCTAAATTGATTGGGTGGAATTTTGAGATATAACATACATGCGAGGAGACTTGATGATTTATCTAACATAGGGACAAGCATCTGATAAGTATGATGATATTTGACAGATTTAGTTGATTTTGGATTGTTTGTAATCTCCGAATATATCAGTTGTTGATTTTGTGATCTGATCTAGAAGATATCTCAATATCTCTTGATATTTCAGTTATTGATACCCTAGTTTCCTATTTTACAATTTGTTCCAAGATATCTCCTGGCTTTTAGTTTATTCGAGCTGATAGAATCACAGACCTCTGCAAGTCTAGTGATTCAAGGGTAGTTAAGGGCCTCTAGGTGATATCAGCCAACTTTGTATGGATTTATATATTCTCCTAGTTTAAGGAATTAGGAACTTGAATCTAGATCTTCCGTGATTGTTTTGTTGATTATAAAAGGGCCAAGACCATTTGTGGTGGAGGCATAGCGTCTTTAACGAATTCTGACATCCTTTAGTTTTTGTGCTTCACAAATAGTATGTCAAGCTAACACCTTTGTTCTAGTTCCATCTGTTGCGAGTCTCGTGCCCCTGCAAGACCTCATTTTATTATTAATGAATTAAGTTTACCATTCATCTTGTATTTTCATCATTACATAGAACCTTTACCTATTTTTTCTGAGTGACACGCGAGAGGAGGGCCAAAGTCAGAGAAACTATACTAAGAGAAAGATAAGGGAAACTGAGGATTGACTACCTTAGCAATCCAAGGTTAGGATTATCAGATAGAGTACAAGTGAAAGGACCTTGAGTTATAACTAAGTCCCCTAAACTACTATGGTCGTACCCCGATGGCCCTCTAGAGTGCAATGGTCATACCCCGATAACCCCTGGAATGCCACGGTCATACCCTGATGCCCTCCAGAGTGGCATGATCATATTCCGGTGGCCCCGCAGAGTGCCATGGTCATACCCCAGTGGCCCCTCGGAGTGCCACGATCGTGTCCCGATGGCCCTCCAAAGTGCCATGGTCGTACCTTGGTAGCCCCCCAGAGTGCCACAGTCATACCCCGATAGCCCTCTAGAGTGCCACAGTTGTACCCCGATGGCCCTTCGGAGTGCCACGGCTGTACCCTGATGGCCCCCTAACATGCCACAATCCTACCCGATAGCCCCCCGGAGTGCCATGGTCTTTATTGTTGTTTTAAGGGCGAATAGCAAGAGTAGCAAATTCGTTTATATAAGAACAAATAGTTGATGCTTGTGCTATTTTAAATATCATAGCCTCATGGTTGATAAAAGGAGAGGGACCAACCCTTATCTTGGGAATAACCTCCCAAGTTGTCAGTTGCTTGCTTACGTTCAGCCACTAAAACCAATGTAAAGCAGGTCTACTATATAAAATGTTGTCATTGCTAATTTTTCATCATCCTCAGTTTTATGAATTTTAAAAAGCTTTGAATCTAGAAAACCCATCCAGTAACATCGTCTCCCAGGAACAAACCAATAATATTCACGTAGCCGGGTAATTTTATGGTGCTCCATGTGCACCACATAGACATTACACCGTCTAGACACAAAGATTATAAAAAAAATTCCAGTCAACGCCACATGTGCTGGCTAACCGGACATGACAACCAAAATTTCTACTACCCCTAATGTCATTTTGCTCTCCCGCCAACCCGCTCAAAAATGCCCAATAGTGTCATGTCCTTTTAATTTTTAAAAATCTGCTCTCTCTCTTTCGTTCTTATCCAAAATAATATGTCATGCACATCACATCTTCACATACCGTCTTTGTTGTACATTATATGCCTCACATACAATATGTGAGACATGTGCTAGTTGGCAGGAGATGAAAAAAACATGAGGGACAGTGAAAACTTTTTTATGTATGTCCAGTCAGCATGCTTAGTTTGCACTGACTGGATATTAAGTTTGAAAATCTGTGAGAGAGAGTAAAAATCTGAGTGGATATTAAATTTGAAAATCTATGAGAGAGAGAGTAAAAATCTTACGTGATGCATATGGAGCACCATAAAATTACCCTCACCGAGCCTAGCTGGGATTATGATGCTCTTTACTTTCTTATGGGCCATAACTAATCCTCACCAAACATCCGTAACCACATCAGTGTGAATAAATATATATTCAGCTAAAATAGGCAGACAAGTTCAGTCTATGAATAAAATTGCAAGAGAAGGCAAAATTGTACAAGGAACATCAGTATGGATAAAGTTTTTGAAGCTAAAACTTATGCCTTGTATCAAAATCAAAGTAACCAATTCTGTAAAAATACAAAACCATGGAAAAGAACCCAACAAGAAAACCAATCTGAGCCATATCCCATGAAACCCATATCTCCTTACCCTTTGTTTCCCAGGGAGCTTCAAGCGTTTCTATTGCTTCTGGACACAACACATTTATTTGCATTCCACACAATCCACTGTTGTTGGCATAGTCACTTGGATCATTTAATCTATCCATTTGAGGACCGCTAGGAATGTGGACTAAAGTTTGTTATTACTCAAGTCCAGGTTGGACTCTTCAAATGTGGTAGGAATTTCTCCTGAGAGACTGTTGTGCGACAAATCTAGGCTCTCCAAACTCTGTAAATCACCAAAGCTCTTGGGTATTTGACCGGAAAGATAGTTGTGGGATAAGTTTTTTTTTTTTTTTTTTTTTTTTTAAAGTATAGGGTATCCACCATCACCGGCTAAGGGTGGGTTCAGCTGGCCCGGAATTTTAAATCGTTTCATACCCAAAGTCAGAATTCGAACTCCTAATCTTATGGTTAAGGGAGGAGGAGTCTTACCACTCCACCACACCCTCCGGGTTAGTTGTGGGATAAGTTTAACGACTTCAAACTCTGTAAGTCGCTCAAGGTATTTAGAATTTCACCTGACAATAGGTTCTTTGAGAGGTCCAAGAAAGTGTACATCAGGAGATTATGCCAGGACAGACCTTGCTTTAACTTCTTCCAGGAGACTTCCAACTCTTGTCTGTCATGAGGGTCTAACGTCCCGAGGAATGAAAATAATTGCAAATAAGCAGGCTTTCTTATCATCCCTGAAAGATTTCCCAAAGTTGAAGGAATGGTTCCATTAAATTGATTGTTAGAGAGATCGAGAATTCTAAGATTTCGAAGATCAGACATATGGACAGGAATGCTTTCTCCCAAAGCATTATCTCTAAGATTTAAAACCTCAAGTGTAGAAATTTGGAAGAGAGACGGTGGAATTTGGCCCACGATTTTATTGCTGTGAAGATCGAGATATGTAAGCTTTGTTAAACTACTGAGGTTTTGTGGAAGAGTTCCAGAAAACTCGTTTTGGCTCAACACTAGAATTTCTGTACTAACAGCAAAAGTCATGGGTACTCTACCGCTGAGTCTGTTAAATGAAAGATCAACAAAAACCAAAGATGAATTGGGAAGAAATCTCGGTACCACTTTTCCTGAAAGTTTATTATCAGACAAGTCCAACAACAGCAGTTCAGAAAGTTTTGAGATGGATTCAGGAATTGGTTCGGAGAAATTATTATCACCCAGCATAAGAGTCCTTAGACCAGAGGCAGAACCAACTGTATTCGGCAATGGCCCTGTAAACTCGTTTCGTCCCAAGTGAAGGAAATGTAAGCTTCTAGAAATGAACAACCGGAAGGGTATGGGACCAGTGAGCTTATTTCCTGACAAACTGATAGTGTTCAAGTTCTTCTCAGCTAGCCACAATGGAAAGTTTCCTCTTAAGTCATTGTCACTCATGTCCAGGTAAGAAAGGCGGGTTTGGTTGGAAAGCCAAGAAGGTATATGCCCTGACAGGTTGCAAGAAGATAAAGAAAATACTCTCAGTTGGCATTTAGGAAGGATATCCAGATTTGAAGGGGAAAAGTGGTTTCCTCCTAGATACAGTTCCTTCATTTTCTCCATGTAAAACAACCACTCTGGAATTATCCCATGAAATGAGTTGTTGGCTAAATCAAGTGTTTTCAGCTTGCTCATGTTTTGAATCAATGGAAAGATCTCTCCACTCAAATTATTGTCTCTCAACTGCACTACTTCCAGCTCTTTCAAAATTGTCAAGGAGAAGGGAACTTTTCCAGAAAATCTGTTTCCTGAGAGCACCAACCATTGCAGCTGATTGTGATTCATAAATTCTGAAGGTATCTCTCCCTCCATTAAGTTGCCCTCTAAAAATAGACCCTTCAAACTAAGATTGCCCACATCTCTGCTCAATGTTCCTTCAATCATATTATTGGTAAGATCAAGGAACTCCAACTTCCTCAAGGAGAAGATTTCAGGAGGAATGGAACCGGAAAACCTGTTATAACCCATGTTAAGGTTTACAAGTTGTGAAAAATTCGCCAAACCTTCTCCCGGGATTTCACCACTTAAATTGTTGCCGGGGATCGAAAATGTCACAAGCGAGCGTATGCGAAAAAGTGGCTCCAAAACACTTGATGGGAGAGCAGAATTTGTAGTCAGTGGCGAGGAAAAGAGATAGCCCAGATTTAGAGTAATAACCTGTTGTGGGGTTTTGTCTAAATCACAAGAAACTCCTTTCCAGTCCCAGCAGCAACCAGTAGTAGGATTCCAAGACTCCAATGCAGCGAGAGATTCGGGCTAAGCAGCTTGAGGATTCAGTGTTGGTTCGAGTGAGACAGCAGTTACAGGATGTTGACAGTGGCATTAGCATAGTCAGTGAGTACCGAGTCAGAGACGACGGTATTCTGATTTTCCGAGGCCGTGTATTTGTACCGAGACTTGAGAGAGCACTATTGGTGGACCGGGATGAAGAGACACATTGCGGAGTTCGTAGCTAGATGCTTGGTATGTCAGCAAGTCAAAGCCAAGCATCAGAGACCAGCAGGACTACTTCAGCCATTGCCCATTCTGGAATGGAAATGGGAACACGTGACGATGGACTTCGTGACTGGTTTGCCAAGGACCGTGAGAGGCTATGATGCTGTTTGGGCTTTAAATACATCCTCGGACGACACTCAGGTCCCACCAACACGTTGACTCGGCATTTGAAAAGGGTGGGGTCTCACCCCAGTGCTTGAATATCATTGACCAACACTCCCACGCCATCCGACAATCTAAAAGAATGTGAGTCGTATCCTCTTCCCTATTGCCACAGGCCTCACAACTGATATCCACCGTTTGAAGGATGCCTATCCGCCTCAAATACCCCTTTGCCGGAAGCCTTCCCCAACATGCTAACCACATCAAAGCCTGCCATTTAGGTGCCCCCGGTTTACTCCAGACATTGGGGATCGATTGAGTGAAGACTTCAACTGAAAGCGCTGCCAATGATCGATAGCAAGATTGGACTGTGAACCTCTCCCCCTGTGATCCCCAGTGCACCATGTCTTCCTCCCGCAGGTTTGGCACATATTATTGGTAAGATCAAGGAACTCCAACTTCCTCAAGGAGAAGATTTCAGGAGGAATGGAACCGGAAAACCTGTTATAACCCACGTTAAGGTTTACAAGTTGTGAAAAATTCGCCAAACCTTCTCCCGGGATTTCACCACTTAAATTGTTGCCGGGGATCGAAAATGTCACAAGCGAGCGTATGCGAAAAAGTGGCTCCAAAACACTTGATGGGAGAGCAGAATTTGTAGTCAGTGGCGAGGAAAAGAGATAGCCCAGATTTAGAGTAATAACCTGTGGTGGGGTTTTGTCTAAATCACAAGAAACTCCTTTCCAGTTCCAGCAGCAACCATAAGTAGGATTCCAAGACTCCAATGCAGCGAGAGATTCGGAAACGGAATGATTTCCTATCAAATATTTGAACTGCAAGAGGGACTCCACCTGTTCTTGAGGGCAAGAAAGAGATGGGCAACACAAGGAAACCAGGAAGAAGAAGAAGAACAAGTATGATTGCAGAAACAGACTCAGTTTAGTCATTTTCCTATTGTTGTAAACCGCAGTAGCAGCTTTTCTTCTCGTTTATCTACTTACAACACTTGAAATGGAGGTCCGGAGACGATACTTGCAATATAGTTTTAACTTTTCATATTTGGTCATCGATCATCTCAAAGGGAGGTGCATTGTTGTCTTCAAGACAATGCTGATGGTTTTCAGTAATAAAATTTTGGGTCAGATTGAGTGATAAAATTTATTTTATCTTTAACTAAATAAATTTTGGATTACGAAGACATACTAATTTGCCTACGGATTGAGCATAGAAGCGTTTCTTCTCTGTATAAGATGGCCTGCACCCTTCATATTTTACTTCCCCAGGTTTCAGTGCGTGGATAACTATGCTTGACGTTTGTCTTGGATCATTGTGTTGATGCACTTAAATCAAAGAAAAGAAAAACAGAAAGACAAAGCATGGCTTCGCTTTTATGTTGGTGATGTTCTGTCCGAGGATAGATAAAAGAACTAGGATTGATAGATCCACAAAGAATGTAATCGATAAAAAACTATGTTCTGTCCAGTCCCGAGTGAACGATAGATCGAGATTTCTTAATATGATATCATGTAAGATGTCGTTTTAGGTATATCTTAAATAAAAACCTCTGTATTGCAGATATTTTTAGTTCATACTATATCTGAATTTGAGTAATATAGAGAGAGAGAAAGATCTAGTTTGGAACACATCCCTACATATCTAAATTAATGCTTAAGAGAATAACTTTTAGCAATATAATCCGTGTTAGTATGATTATATTAAATTATTTTGATAGGATGTTCATTTTATCTTAACATGTGTTGATAAAATTTAAGAAAAAATTAATTGCATAGTTAATAGACAATTCTTTTCTAATTTCAAAAAAATAAAAAAAAAATTAAAACTCTCTATAAAAAAAAATTGGTTATGCTAGTGAGATGGGCACGTGGTCAACTGAGAAAGAGTTATACAACGTTTGAGGTTTTCTACGTACTAAGGTTTGGATTCGAAGAAAAATAGATACAAAGTTTCTAGAAACAGATGAAAAGTGTCTCATCAAAGTATTCGGGCTCATGTATATTTTTCTTGTGTGAATTAGGTTAATAATTTACTAACACGAGGTTGGTATACTGATTGTTGTTATTAATGAATTGGCACTCTATGGTCAGCTTTTGTCCGAATTCTCTTCTAATAACAAAAGATATCAAGGCACATGCTATTAAATCTTGTTTGAACCAGATTTAATAATATTGTCTATTAATAGCTTTGTCATTAGATATTAAAACCATGGTCGCTTAAAACCTTAAGTCACTTAAGACAAGAAGAGATAACATTGAGTTAAATTTTAAATTTTAACTATAATATTTAAAAATTACATAGCTTTTAAAAATATATTATAATAATTTTTGTCTAACAAATATTGATAATTAACCTTAAATTTTTATAATTTTTATAATTTTTAAGGGTAATTATAACTTCACGCAATATGTCATTGAGTTTAAAACCCAAAAATTTTCAAGCCTGAGACTACTACTTAATACAAAAAGAGATATTATCCAATTAAAGGTTTGTTTCAAATACAAAATATTGTTGGTGATGATAAGGTAATAATGTTAAAAACTCATGACACAAGGTTGTCTACGTGGAAACTACTTTGAAACTGCAAGTTCAAAGTGGCTGTAACATCTCAATAATTATATCCACTTTGTAAACATTTAAAACACGTGCAGATTAAAACCCAATGGAAGAAAAGTCAACTAGTACCAGATAAACTCGTATGTTCAAATCAGGCACTAGAAAATTTCATTCTCCCTTTGCTACACAGAAACCATTCTACCATACCATTTACCAGGTATTCCTGTGGCCATATCCTTCACAGTTTTTGTAATTTCGTATATACCAGTAAAAAATAAATCCCAATCTAAAATTTTTAAAAGTTTCATATTCAAAATAAAAAATAAATCTTATGTAAGTGGTGCTACCACATCTAATGTAAACAAAAAAAACAATTTTAGATCAGAAGTAGGGGTGTTCATTTTTTCTGACCCGGTGGGAAATTCCCGACCCGACTTATTTCGGTCGGGAGAGAGGTTGGATATGGGAAATACAGGTCGGTTTTTTTTTTACCGACCATGTTTTTCGGTAAACAAAAAAACCGACTTATCAGTTCGGTCGGTTACAGACCCGACTTCTGAGTATAAAATCCCCTTTCCAAATTTTTTTTTCATTTTTACCCCTGGTGCCCTCGACTTCTTCTTCGTCTCTTCTCGTGTCAGTCCGTCAATCCTGCGAACAACCGCCCGTGACCCGCTTTCTCTCCCTCCCTTTGAATCTCCGATCCGATCAAACTCAAACTGTTGTTCGGGTTCCCTTCCCTCTTCCTTTATTCCATCGTCTTCTCCTCCATCCTTCTTCTGGTCCTGACTTCGTCTTGTCTCTGGTCTGAGTCGTCTGACTTCATCTTGTCTCTGGTCTGACTTCGTCTTGTTTCCTTTGTGCGTCCGTCTATTTACTCTGTGTTTATATTTGTAGCCTGTAGGGGACTTTGGGGTGGTTTCTGTCTATTTGGGGGTTTGCTTTGGAAAATCCCCAAATTAAAAACCTTAATCGACTATTTGTTCCTAATTCGTCCTTCTTCTTTGGTTCTGGTTGTGCCTTTGGTGTTGCTGGAGTGGGTTCTATCGATTTGGGGGTTCGATTTTGAGAACACCTAATTTGTAAACCCTAATCCCCAAATTAGGTGAATTATTCTATTTTTTAGGGTTTTGTTAGTTTTGATTATCGTTTTCCAATTGTTAATTGATCATGTATTTAATTGTGCAGGACAACCGGGACTCATTTGAGTGAAGAGGAGTTCAGACAGTGGACGGTTGGGCTGGACATCTGATCGTTGATACTACGTGAAGTGTAACAAACGCATCACAGGTTTTTTGTGAAGTGTAAACTACGTTTATTTTACGTTATTATATATTGTATATAATTATTTATGCATGTTGAATTATTTACGCATATTGGTGATGTAACCTATTGTATTGGCTATTGTTATTTGATATTATTTATTACGTATGTATAATGTTTATTTATCATTGTTGGATGCTGCTTGTTGGTATATGACTGTTCCCATTATGTGGTTTTATGGCTTACGTCTTATGGCTTGCTTTTGGTTTTATTACTTTGCCTTATTGCTTCGCCTTATGCTAATGTGTTGAGTGTTGAGCCTGCATAGTGTTGCTATGTTAAACTGTTAACCAACTTAATGAATGTTAGGTATATAGGATAAGATAGGCAGTGGACTAGAAACATGTATAGGTCTGATTTGTCATATCCCATGCTATCTTGTTCAGTTGTTTGTATGTTTGCTATGTGGGTGTGCGGGTTTGGGACATCCAAATGGCCTTGGAAGTGTGTACTGGGAGTGGTGTTTAGGCTGGAAACCAGAAATTGTGGGGCTAACAGGATGCCACGGGCATCATACAGCTGGTGTAACAATGTCACGTACCACTCTCAGTACACACTTCCCGAGCCATTGGATGTTCCAAATCCACATGGAACGGTGATGATACTACATTCTGAGTTCCTAAGCACCTTGTTTATGCCTTTAGGTTATTGCATTTTGGATTATTGCCTCACCTTATGCTAATGTGTTGAGTGTTGCTATGTTAAGCTGTTAACCAACTTAATGAATGTTAGGTATATAGGATATAATAGGCAGCGGGCTAGAAACATGCATAGGTCTGATTTGTCATATCCCATGCTATCTTGTTCAGTTGTTTGTATGTTTGCTATGTGGGTGTGCGGGTTTGTTTCATAAGAAATGTCTAGAATGGAGGGCGAGTGCGAAAAATAAGAACCAGACGATGTGATCCTGATTCCAACATCTAGACATAAGTGAAATAGGCATTTCTTATTCTTATCCTGATCACTTATTCCTGGATCTTGGAGTCAGCACCACATCTTCTTGGTCTTACTGTTGGCATTCGTCCTCTATTCCGGACAATTCTTGTTGAAGGAAATGATGATGAGATACATTCTAAGTTGCATGACACTTGTATGTTATGCATGTTTTTTCTTTTCCTTCTGTTCTGCTTGAGTAATTGCCTTTAGGAATTAGAATTTTGTACTGTGATTGAATTTAAATTACTAATTTTAGACTTTAAAACCTAGGAAAATGAATACACAACCGTCTGATGTTGGAAGTTCTACCCCTGTGAGTCCCGTTAACCAGTCTAAATCTCCCTCACACAATGAGGATCAACATTTCCAAATACCTGGTACCTCATTGGCTGTTCATGATGAGCCTATAGTGTCAGAAAAATAGAATGTTACAGATGGTGGTAGGTTTAGGTGTAAATCAAAAGTATGGGATAATTTCACTAGAATAGTGTTACCTAGTGGGTCTGTGATGGCTAAATATAAGTATTGTGGGAAGGAGTTCAAGGCTGATTCAAAAAAACATGGGACTTCTGGGCTAATATATCATGCCAATAGTTGTCTTAGGAAGCATAGCATTATGGGGCAGTCACAAATTAGCATTCAGTATGATGATGAAGTTGGTGGTGTTGGGACTGGTAGGGCAACTATTGGAACATATAGGTTTGACAATGAGGCTTTACGAAGGTCGATTACAGAGATGATTGTGTCTGATGAGTTACCTTTAAAATTTGTAGAGACAAAGGGCTTTAGGAAAGTGATGTTGACTGTATATCCTAGGTTCAGAATGCCCTCGTGGTCAACTATAACCAGGGATTGCCTTCAGCTATATATGGAGAAGAAGAAGAGGTTTAGGCAATATTTGACTAGTAATTGTCATAGGGTGTGTCTAACAACTGATACTTGGACTTCTGTCCAAAAAGTTAATTATATGAGTCTGACAGCACATTTTATAGATACTGATTAGGTTTTGAGGAAAGCAATTTTGAAATTTTGTCTCATTGGTAGTCATAAGGGAGAGAAGATAGCTTCTGCTATTGAGAGGTGTTTGATTGAGTGGGGTATAACTGTAGTATTTATAATAACCATGGATAATGCCTCTGCCAATGATGTGGCAGTAGCTTCAATGAAAAAAAAATTTGCAAATTGGAAGGGTAGTATTCTCGGTTGTAAATATATTCATGTTAGGTGTGTTGCACATTTTGTAAATCTGATAGTATATAACGGACTAAAATTCAGTGAGAAGTCTGTGTACAAAATAAGAAAGACTATTAGATATGTTAGGAGTTCACCATCTAGGTTGCAGAGGTTTAAAACTTGTGTGGAAGCAGAAGGCATTACTACCAAAGCTTTGTTGTCTTTGGATGTACCCACACGATGGAATTCAACTTATATGATGTTAGAGTCAGCTTGTAGGTTTGAGAGTGTCTTTGAGAGGTTTAGTGAAGTAGATGATAATTTTCGTGCTGATATGGAAATAATGGATCGGGATAAGTCAGTGCCTGTGGGTGAAGATTGGACAGGTACTCCTGATCAAGAAGATTGGGAGGCCGCCAAGAAGTTATGCCATTGTCTTGCTAATTTTAATGAATTGACTAAATTTGTATCCGGGACATCTTATGTTACAAGTAGTGGTTGCTTAGAAGAAATTTTTGATGTTCTGAGGTTATTGAATCAGTGGGTGGATAGTCCAGATCAGGATTTATGCATCATGGCTGAAAATATGAAGTATAAATGGGATAAATATTGGGGTGATATTGACAAATGTAATATGATTACATATGTTGCCTCAATTTTAGATCCCAGACACAAATTTGATTATGTAGAGTTTTCAGTCAAACAAGCATATGGTGAATCTGTTGGTGAGACGATTTGGCAGAAGATAAAAAATGCATGTCAGGAGTTATTCCATGCATATAGGGCTTTGCTATTTCCGCCAAATGAAACTTCAGCTTCCCACAAATCCAGTGAGATAGATGAGGTCACTTCCACAACAGCTCAACACCATTCGGTCATTTCACCAGAGGAGATGGTACTGGAAAAGAGGAAGAAAGCTCGACTGGAGATGATGACATTGTGGAAGAAAAGCAAGCATGGTGATAACCGTGAAACTGAAACCAAGTCTGAGTTGGAGAAATATGGCAGTGAGGATGTGGAGGATTATTCCGATGATTTTGATATCCTTTGTTGGTGGAAACTGAATGCCCCGAGGTTTCCTGTACTGTCTGCCATGGCCAAGGATGTGCTTGCTGTCCCAATTTTAATAGTGGCTTCAGAGTCGGCCTTCAGCACTGGTGGAAGAATTCTTGATCCCTATAGAAGTTCATTGTCTCCTAAACTTGTACAAGCACCTATTTGCACACAAGACTGGCTCAATAATGGTGTTTCGGATATTAGTTTCGAAGAAACTCCTATAGACATAGAGAAGCTTGAAGCTGGTGAGTGGATTACTGCAATATAACTGCTATTGTTTTTATTTCTTTGTCTACCTAGTACCCCTCTTTAACTGATTACTATAACTTGATATAGATGTAGCAAATTTGGTAGTGGACTCACCAGTTGAAGTATGAAGAAGCACATGGGTTTCTCGGGTGTGTGGTGTCAGGTGTGATTATGCTTATTTTCTTACTTATTTTTTTATTAACTATTAACTAATGTGGTTCTCACTTTCCAGTTTGTAGCTGACAACCTTACAGTTTATAGTTCCTGTGCCATAGGTGAAGCAAGTGAGTATCCTTTGCTTCTCCTGTTTCAGTCTTTTATGTTTTCCAATTTAAAATCTATGCATTTTTGTGACAGTTCTTAGATATGTCCTCTGTATGAAATTTAACTTGGTTCTTTTTTAATATAAAAGCTGTCAAATGCTGGTGGGAGACTTATAATTACTTTTGATGGTATCTGGGATGCCCTAATTTTTTATTGTGTGAGTTCCTAATTTTTGATTACTTGGCTATATTGATACCTTGTATCCGTCATAATATTCTCAAGACAATCAAAGTGAATCTCTTGTGATTTTCATGTTCTCTTTGAAGGTTGGATACAAGATCCGGCTTGAGGGTGTAACCCTGGATTCCCTATCAAAGAACTGCAACCCTGGATGGTGAACTATTCTCGTCACAGTTTGATGGAGCTCCAGTTTGCATTCCTGTAAGTTAAAAGTGTAAAGCATTTGGCAAACCATGAACTGTTGATTAGCTTGAATGTTGATTTTCTGCGTTGAACAAGACATTATCATTGTTTCATGTTGCTGCTTTTAAAAACATAGAAAAATATGTTTGTGTTTATGCTGTAATCTCTTACTCCCGAATCTATGTATGGTAACGGGTCGGGTCGGGTCGGGTAGGTAACGGAATAGGGCAACAATATTTCCCGACGGGAATGATAATTGTCGGGAAAATTTTCCCGCGAAATAGCATTTTTCCCGACGGGGCGGGTCAGGAACGAAATAATTAATACAAATTTACCGATCGGAACTGAAAACTTCGGGAAATTGTTCCGGCGGGAAATTTTTTAACCGACATAAACGGGTTGGAAATTACCGTCCCGATCCGATGAACACCCCTAATCAGAAGTGGAGCTAACCCTTTGGTCGGTGCAAACTGCTGCCCGGAGCCTTTAATTTACCAGAAAGTGCCGCATATGGGCATGTATACAAGAACGCGTGCGAGCTGTCAATCGGGACAAGATGCGCGAGGATATAATAATCCAGACAAGGTCACATTCAAAATGCGGCCTGTCCATGTTCCCACTAAATAATTTTTCCTATATAATAAGCCTCTTTGGAAGCAATGGCAAGTGAAAACGCCGACACAGAAATGGCCCAAGTTATCTTGTTCCTCTTCTTGGTTAGTTCCTGGCTCATCCCATCTCTTTGTTGCCCTCAGCAGCAGAAAACTGCCCTCCTCCAGTTCAAGACCGTTTTAGTTGGAAATGGGAACAATCAGAACTTCCTGCAATCTTGGAATACCAGTAGTCTTGATTGTTGCCAGTGGGAGCTGGTTACTTGCCGAGCTGGTTCAAGTTCAAAAGAAGTGACTGGTCTTGAGCTTAGTTCTCTTACTCCCTCTCTAGACTTGGATAATGCGACAACCAATGCTTTGATTCCGCTCTTCCAGATACGAACCCTTGTTTCTCTTGACATTTCTTTTAATTATATTCAAGGGGAAATCCCAGGAACCGAGCTTGCCAAATTGGCTAGTCTTGTGCAGCTTTATATGCATGGAAACAAGTTCAGTGGTTCCATTCCTCGTGAATTATTTTCTCTGAGGAATTTGGAGCACCTTTATTTGTATGGTAATTCGTTTGAGGGACCATTAGATAGTAACTTGGGTAAGCTTACCAACTTGAAAGAGTTGCTCTTGGATGATAACATGCTTGATGGTCAGATCCCTCAAGGGATAGGAAACCTTGTCAATCTGCGTAGGTTGTCACTTTCCGGCAACAAATTTTCTGGGAAACTTCCTGCTCCACTCTTCTATTTGAAAAGGTTGGAATATTTGGACTTGGCACGCAACTTCTTTTTAACGGAGATACCACCCGAGATTGGTAATCTATTGAATGTTTCCTACATATCTTTGAGGAACAACAATCTTTCAGGGGAGATCCCACAGTCAATTCAGAATCTTGCTCAGTTGGAGAGGCTAGATTTGGGAAATAATTTGCTATCAGGAGAGGTCCCGACAGTGTTGTTTCATATGAAGAAGTTGAAACGTCTAGATTTGTGGAGGAATAAACTCAACAACTGGAAAAGCACGAGCCCAATACCGAGAAGTAACCTTATTTACTTGGAGTTGAGTGAAAATAGACTCAGTGGAGCCATTCCTCAGTGGCTAGCTAAAATTGATCTTGTATACTTGGGTCTGTCAGGTAACATGCTTGTTGGGTCTTTGCCTCCAAGCTTGTTTCAGTCTCAGAATTTAGAAACTCTTGACCTGTCAGATAACAGACTGTCAGGGACATTGCCGGAAAGCATTGGTGAAGCTTCAGAGATGAAGTTACTTGCCCTGTCAGGTAATAGCTTTTCTGGACCGGTTCCCAGATCCTTTTTGAATATGTCTCATCTGGTCGCGCTGGACCTGTCAAGAAACAGATTTTCGGGAGATCTATCTTCAGTGTTCAGTCCAAACTCTCGACTGATTATGGTTCAATTAAGCCACAATGAATTTTCTGGAGTATTGCCTCAAAGCCTGATGAGTATGCACCAACTGGCCATGCTTTATCTTCATGATAATAAGATTACTGGAGATATCCCGTCATTCCTCACGCAGGTCACCTCTCTTGTCGCCTTGCGTCTTGGAAATAATGCTCTTCAAGGTCAGATTCCATACAATTTCTCAAATCTGGAAAATCTTCTATTACTTGATTTTTCCTCCAATCACCTTAGTGGACAGATCCCTGGTAGCCTTGGAGAACTGAAAGCAATTGTTCAAAGGAATGGAAACCTTGAGAATTACGGTTTCTTTTCCCATTTGACAAGTATCTTTCAAATTACACCACCATCCACTCGCTTGGAACTACTATGGAAAAATTATAGGCAGGAACTTTTTCCTTCCGGTAGGCAAGCACCCTACACCGTCTTAGATTTATCAAACAACCGATTAGATGGAGAAATCCCAAGTGCTTTGGGGAATCTGCAAAACCTCAAGTCACTAAACCTTTCCTACAATAGGCTGTCAGGTAGAATACCAGAAACACTAGGCAATATGAAGAGCCTGGAAAGCTTAGATCTGTCACACAACAATCTTTCAGGACAAATACCGAAAAGCTTTGGAAACCTCTTGCAGCTTACCAAGCTGGGTGTGAGCAATAACAAGCTCGAGGGTCGCATTCCAAATGGGCCACGGATGGACATTCTGGAGAATCCAAGGTTTTATGATAACAATGCAGGGTTGTGCGGTAAGCAAATTCATCAACCATGTGATAAGACACCTGCATAGGCAAAGTCCAGCTTCGATAGCCCCAGCATCCATATATAACTTGTTAATGTATCGAATGTATAATAAAGCCTTTTTCTAATTAAATAATGATATAAATGGTGCCAAGGGGTTTGTGATTTGCAAATAATGATATCTCGATTTGTGATTTCTTATAATTGACCAATATTGTCCATCTTTACATGCACGGGTTCCATAACTCGACAATTATTTTCTTTGACTCACTTGGAGTACCTTTAGTTGGATGGTAACTTGTTTGATGAACCATTAGATAGTAACTTGGGGTGGCTTACCAACTTGAAGGAGTCGCTCTTAGATGATAACATGATCTATGGTCAGATCTTTCAAGAGAATGGAAAACTTACCAAACTCAGGAGGTTGTCGCTTTCCGGTGACAAAATTTCTGGGAAACTTCCTGCTTCATTCTTCTATTTGAAAAGGTTGAAATATTTGAACGTTTCCTGCGTATAGTAACAACAATCCTTCAGGACAGATCCCTCAGCCAATTCAAAATCTTGTATAGTTCGAGTGACTAGAGCTACAAAGTAATCTGCACTCCGGTGAGATCCGCATGGACCTGTTTCATTTGAAGAAGTTGAAACATCTAAATTTTGGAGAATAAACTCAGCAAGTGGAAAAGCTTGAGCACAATACCAAGAAGCAATCTTTTTTACTTGGACTTGAGTGAGAATCAACTCAGTGTAGCCATTCCTCGGTGGCTGGCTAAAATGGATTTTTATACACTTAAATTCTGTCAAGTAACTTGCAGGGTCTTTGCCTCCAAACTTGTTTCAGTCACAAAATTTACAAATTCTCGACCTGTCAGGAAAGAGGCTATCAGGGCATTGCCAGAAAGCAAGCTACAAATTTAAAGTTACTAGCACTGTCCAGTAATAATTTTCGGGTCCTGTTCCTACATCTTTCTTGAATTTATCTAGTCTGACCTTGCTTGACTTGTCAAGAAATAGATTTTCTGGAGATCTATCCACAATTTTTAGTCCAAAATATTTTCTGAATATTGTTCAATTCAGCCAAAACGAATTTCCTGGAGCCTTGCTGCAAAGTCTGACGACTTTGCATCAACTGGCCATGCTTAATCTTCATGATAATAAGATTACAGGGGAAACCCCATCATTCCTCACACAGATTACCAGTCTCCTAACCTTAAGTCTTAGAAATAACTCTCCGCAAGGTTCCTATATTATTTGGCAAATCTTAAGTATCTTCGGTTTCTTGATATTTCCTCCAATAACCTTAGCGGGGACATCCCTGCTAGCCCTGGAGAACTGAAAGAAACGGCTCGAAGGAATGATAGGCTGGAGAGTTACCCTTTCTTTACCCGTATCTTAACTCTTTTAAAATGCCCGACAACATACTGACTCCCCTCGCTTGGAAATATTATGGAAATATTATGGAAAGATTATGAGCGAGAGCTTTTTCCTTACGGAAACCAAGTAGTGTACACTGTGTTAGATATATCAAACAACAAATTAGCTGGAGAAGTTCCAGGTGCTGTGGGGAATCTGCAAAATCTGAAATCACCAAACCTACCTACAATGATCTATATGGTAGAATACCAGAAACATTTGGTAACATGAAGAACTTGGAAAGCTTAGGTTCGTCACACAACACTCTTTCAGGAGGAATACAATAAAGTTTTGGAAGCCTCTTGCAACTGACTAACTTGGATTTGAGCAGTAACAAGCTTCAGGGTCGCATTCCAAGTGGTCCACAGATGGATACATAGGAGGAAAATTTTTATGCTAACAATACAGGGTTGCCCGGCATGCAAATTCAGAAACCATGTGAACACGCAAATTCCACAGAGATGAATTCTAAAGTGAGGAAATGGAAGGAGTGACATGGGTTCATGGAAAATGGCAGGGGTTTAACTGCCTTGTGTTTTTCTCCACAGTTTTGGTAATGTATGTTTCAGGTTATCTCCGCATAGTGCCTTAGGTTGAGTGATACAGAAGATCAGGTGGGCTTCTATCTATATTGAATAGAAATTACTGTCTTCTAAATAATGAAGAGTATTCTAATCGATAATAGACTAATCTCTCCATAATTCAACCGTCCTAACTTTTTTTTTTCCTTTAGGGTCTAACCTCAAAAGTGTAGCGATATAATTTGAGAAGTCACTTATTTAGTGTAATTTACTAAGTGGAAGATTGTCACTCTAAATGAAACAAAAGATTAAGCACCTAAAAACAGATGAAATTAACTTATTTAGAGATAGTTGGAGACAAAGGGAACTTCAGGCTAAAAATACAACCGATTTGAATCAAACTTGCAAAATCAGGATGAATTCTAGTGGGTGCAAGGAAGGCCATTGATTCGATACTCAATTATCATTATAGTTTCATGAGTATGAAAATGCAAATCTTTACATAGGTTTTAAAACAAATAGGTACCTGGCAAGGCGGGAGAGGTACGTAAAGAGTTTGCTGAGTTTCATTCACCATCCTTCGTATCGGTATGAAGATTATTCTGAAACATCGTTTCCATCGCCTATCAATTCCATCAATCGGATATAAAAATTCAAGCTCCACGACCATGCAGGATGAAAGATCAGATATGATAGGTTCCAGACACTTAGAAAGAGGGTTTATGCGGGGAAGATGATGAATTAGCCTAGGATCATGGTAACATCAGTATATCCTCCACTCCGGGTCATTATCACACCCCAGCGACCACCGGCTCACCTTGTAAACCTGCCGGAGTTCCTGGATATGTTGAAGTACCGTTTGGCAAACCTTTCGATTTGATAAAAAAAATCACGTTACAAAAATTACTACGAATTGGAAGAAAGAAAAAACATAAAACCATAAACACATAAAAATAACAAAAATTATAAGGGATAAAATAGTAAGATCCACAACATAAAACCTATAATAAAGTATAATTATATACTTACGAATTATAATACAAATGTAGCACTAAATCCAAATAGAACTAGTCCTATCCTAATGCAGTGATTTTTTTTTCTTGCAAATAAACAAATTTACGATATGGGTGCAAAGCTTCACATGTTAAAATATATCTATAAATAATTCTCTCATATCCCACATAGCATCAGAGCATTTGGATTATATGGTCCTAATTACTTATAAAACAAAAACTATCTCTTTCAGGTCATCAATTGTAAAATGTGGCAAAGGCAATAATACACTATGAGTGATTTGTCGTTAGTAACCGCTGAAAGTGATTGAAAACTTATCAACGAAAGTTGATAAAAAAGGATTGTAGTCGCAAATATGGTTTTAGATCAAAATACGCATGGGCAAGACACAGTTCCGAACAGTCCAAAAAGACACTGTAGTACACTGGAGACCAGAGACAGGCTGTGAGGTGAGATTAGGTGCAAGCTGTCAATTCAACACATGATTCGGAAAATTTAATATTCCTTACTCGGTGTCAGCAAAGTGGCGGCCATATCCATGTTCCCATTATTGTTGTTATCTATGCAGTCTCTTCAGAAGCAATGGCAAGTAGCAACATAGATGCAGAAATGGCAAAATTAAGACTACCGCTACCACTTCTCTTGTTCCTTTTCTTGGTTAGTTTCTGGTTCATCCCTTCTCTTGGTTGCCCTCAGCAGCAGAAAGCAGCACTCCTACAATTCAAGACTTTCTTAGTTGGAAACGGGAACAATCAAAACTTCCTGCAATCTTGGAACACCACTAGTATTGATTGCTGTCAGTGGGAGCTGGTTACTTGCCAAGCTGGTGCAAATTCAAAAGAGGTGATTGCTCTTCAGCTCTCTTCTCTTACTCCCTCACTGGACTTGGATAATGTGACAACCCATGCTTTGATTCCGGTCTTCCAGATAAGAACCCTTGTTTCTCTTGACATTTCTTTTAATTATATTCAAGGGGAAATCCCAGGAACCGAGCTTGCCAAATTGACCAATCTGGTGCACCTTTATACGCAAGGAAACAAGTTTAGCGGTTCCCTTCCTCGTCAATTATTTTCTTTGAATCACTTGGAGTACCTTTATTTGGAGGGTAACTCGTTCGATGGCCCATTAGATAGTAACTTGGGCAAGCTTACCAACTTGAAGGAGTTGCTCTTAGATGATAACATGATCAATGGTCAGATCCCTCAAGAGATTGGAAACCTTACCAGTCTGAGGAGGTTGTCACTCACCGGCAATAGAATTTCTGGGGAACTTCCTGCTGCACTCTTCGATTTGAAAAGGTTGGAATATTTGGACTTGGCGGATAACTTCTTTTCAATGGAGATACCACCAGAGGTTGGTAACCTGTTGAATGTTTCCTACTTATCTTTGAGTAACAACAGTCTTTCAGGGGAGATCCCACAAACAATCCAGAATCTTGTACAGTTGGAGAGACTTGAGTTGCAAATTAATCTGTTCTCAGGTGAGATCCCCATGGGGCTGTTTCATTTGAAGAAGTTGAAGCATCTAAATTTATGGAGAAACAAACTCAACAAGTGGAAAAGCATGAGCAGCACCATACCAAGAAGCAATCTTAGGTATTTGGACTTGAGTGAGAATCAACTCATTGGAACCATTCCTCAGTGGTTGGCTAAAATGGATCTTGCTCACTTGATCCTGTCAAGTAATAAGCTTGCAGGGCCTTTGCCTCCAACCTTGTTTCAGTCTCGAAATTTAGAACTTCTCGACTTGTCAGGCAACAGGCTGTCGGGGACATTGCCAGAAACCATAGGTGAAGCTACAAGTTTGAAGTTACTCGCATTGTCTGGTAATAACTTCTCTGGTCCTGTTCCTAGTTCCTTTTTGAATTTAACTAGTCTGGCCTTGCTTGACTTGTCAAAAAACAGATTTTCTGGAGATCTATCAACAATTTTTAAACCAAACTCTTTTATGATTTTTGTTCAACTAAGCCACAACGAATTTTCTGGAGTCTTACCTCAAAGCCTGATGACTTTGCACCAACTGGCCATGCTTTATCTTCACGATAATAGGATTACAGGTGAAATCCCATATTTCCTCACTCAGGTCACCTCTCTTATCACCTTAAGTCTTAGAAATAATGCTCTTCAAGGTCAGATACCATACAATTTCTCAAATCTGGAATATCTTCTGTTACTTGATCTTTCCTCCAATAACCTTGGTGGACCTGTTCCTCCCAGCCTTGGAAAACTGAAAGCAATGGCTCGAAGGAATGAAAACCTTGAGAGTTACGGTTTCTTTTCCCATTTTACGAGTATCTTTCAAAGTTCCCCACAGCGTATTGATTACCCTCGCTTGGAAGTATTCTGGAAAAATTATAAGCAAGAGCTTTACCCTTTTGGGAAGGAAGTAGCCTACACTGTGTTAGATTTATCAAACAATAAACTAGCTGGAGAAATTCCAAGTGCTCTGGGGAATCTGCAGCATTTGAAGTCACTAAACCTTTCCTACAATAGGCTCTCTGGTAGCATACCAGAAACATTTGGCAACATGACGAGCTTGGAGAGCTTAGATTTGTCACACAACACTCTTTCAGGAGAGATACCGAAAAGTTTCGAAAGCCTCTTGCAACTCACAAACATGGTTTTGAGCAATAACAAGCTCGAGGGTCGCATTCCAAATGGTCCACAGATGGATACCTTGGAGAATCCAATGTTCTATGCCAACAACACAGGGTTGTGCGGCATGCAAATTCACAAACCATGTCAGGAGACAAATTCTACAGATATAAATTCAGAAGGAAATCCTGAGAAAAAGGAAGGGGACACATGGTTTTCCTGGAAAATGGCAGGTGTTGGACTACCTTGTGGGTTTTTCTCCACAGTTTTGGTATTATATGTTTCAGGTTATTTCCGCTTGGCCCCTGAAGTTGAGTGGTAGATAATGAAGGATCAGATAGGATCTCCATCCTCAGTATTTTGTGTATATTTTGTATATAGATAAGTAACTATTGTTGTTACTGTGAGGAACGTTATGTTAAATAAATTGAAGGTATTATTCAAGTCTAATGATACTACCCACCTCAGCCCCGGTTCGTTGGCTGTTATGCAGATTTATAGTAAATTTAGAGATATCATATACGCACTCATCATAAGAGAAAAAGAAAATGCAGAAGAGTGCAACTTAAACATGTTCCAGTTATCATCAAACCAAAGCAAAATGGCAGTGATTAAGCACAAGATGGCTGTGACGGCCAGGTACTATCATAAAAATGTGTTCCAATGTCATCAAAACATTGCCCACTTTTGGGTCAGGAAACATGCTTCCTTGTAGTCTCAGCTTTTTCCCGTTTTCCTTTTCCTTTTTACAGTCATATCAGAAAGTCCTGTGCAAGAAGCCCTGTTTTTTTTCCCCTTTAACTTGCAGGATCAAGAGGGGGGAGCACTCATCTGAGACTGAAAATATCCTCACCTTGTTGTGGATTTCGATACAGTTACCCGTTCTCAGGAATACTTGTAAAAGACATGTACAGCACAAATCAGCAGACAGTTCTCCCAAAGCAAATTGATGCGATGTACAGATTCTTGGACCACTTTTCCTGCAAAAAGTGTACAAAGTGAAAGATGATCACTCCATATGAAACATAAGGTCAAGAACTTAAAAACAAACGAAATTTACCTACTTAGAGTAAGTTGGACGCAAGGGAACTTTTATAGGCTCAAAAATAAAAAAAAACCACCAACAGGAAACAAGTAAAGAATGCAGGCAGACATAGAGAGACCTATTTGTGCTACTAAGAACTAGCAGTCAAACGGGAAACAGAATTCAAAATGAACGGCATCGGGTGCCGTTCCGCCAGGAAGGGCATTGACTCAATACTAAATTTGCGTTGGTTCTTAGTATGAGAATGGAGATCTATATGACTAATACACCTACCTTTACATGGGTACTTGGGAAGGCAGAGGTGCGTAGAGTTTCCTGAGTTTCATCCGTCATCTTTCTTTTTGGTATGCTTAGTATGAGGGCTGCTTGATCGGCGGTGGCAGCCATAGATGTTATTCTGAAACCTTTTTCCCATCGCCTATGTATTCCTTCACTTGGATACAAAAAGTCAAGCTCCACAACCTTGCATTCAATGACCAAGCATAAAAGATTAAAGATCAGATATGCTAGGTGCAATGGAAAAATGGGTATCCAGACACTTGGAAAGAAGGTTTAGGTGGGGAAGATGATGAATTAGCTTTTCAACAGTAACTCATACCTGATCAGAATATCCGGCATTCCGGGACATTACCACACCCCAGCGACCACCCGCCGTTGTCATGGAAGTGACATGAAAGCCTTCTTTCCATTTCTTATTTATCCATTTGAAAGGAAAAGATTCGCTTACTTTGTAAGACTGCTGGGTGTAAGGAGTTCCTGGATGAGTTTAGAAATGTCAGAATCGTCAACCATCATTTTCGCTATAAAATCCCTCAATAACACCATTTTATTCTAAATATATTACACAAGGGGAACATTTCAAATCATCAAAAAAAAAGGGGAACATTTCAATTCATCAAAAAAAAAAGGGAACATTTCAATCCATTGAGAAGCTTGATGATATGGGCACAACCATAAATAAGAAAGCATGACGCAAATGACAAATATGCAAACTAATGCAAGACCAAAAACAAAAGCACCCAAGCCCAATGTATACACCCAAAACAGATGATAAATGTCAAATCACTACATTTCACATATAAAGGAAACTACACTATATATAACAAAATCAGCTGCCAACCTTTGGACATAACAACCAACGAACTCCCATTAGTAGCACCAGCTATTGAACTGATGTAGAAGTTCTTTTCCCATTGTTCCATAATCCAATCCTGACAAGAAATAATAATGCACTCAATAATTCCAATAATAAATGATCACCAAGCAGACAGTGGTCAAAACTAGTGTCCATGAGATCTAACCTTGTGCAGGAAAATGGGAGACAATTCGTAAACCTGAGACGTAAAACCAGTTCCAGCGTCCATGATTAGAGCCCAGAGATTGGTTGATGAAGCTACACAGCTGATATATAGTCCATCTTCATTACCCTTCTCTACATGCTGGTGCAGCCTTGCATCTGCTACATTGTAGTGATACCTGCAAGTAAAATAAAAAGATTCACTGATCCATTAGTAAAATAATAAAGGAAAAAAGAAAGAAACAAGAAGGTTACAAAAATTTATATTTGGTGATGAATTGAAGAACTGCAATCTCAAACCTTAAAACAAAATAACAAGTTAAAAACTGAAACTTTTAATGACATTAGGAAAAAAAAAGGCAGTCATCATCACTACTTTTAGCTTTATGCTTTGATGCAAATATTTACCAGCTTAATTCACCTACTATGGGAACACAGATCAGAGAAGATAAATTATGAACCACTAATAGTGTCGTAGAACAAGCAATCATAATCATCATAAGAGACAAATGCATGCACCTCTGCTTCATTGGCCGCCGTGCATTGTAAACAGAAATCCACTGACAAGCAGGACTCCCTAATCTTACTTTCTTCTTTGGTTGCTCATCCTCTTCCAAGTTTATAAGCATTCTTCCACGCTTTTGTCCAACCTGTTTATTGTTATAAAAAGGTAACAAAAGCTTACTAGTCATGTCACAGCATCCAACTCAGACAATGGAGGGGAGAAAAAACTAATCACAACTACCTTAAAAGCTCCATCAATCCTGATTGGCCTAAGAGGCGTGCATGGTTCAATGAGGCTCTCAAAGAATGAGATCAATTTGGCGTAATTGGGCTCCTCATCGAACTTCATGTTCGTAACAGCTTCGAGGAATTGTTTGAATGGAGCAGGACAAAAGCAACACATCAACTCTGGAGAAGTCCCCATCTTTTTCTTACAAACAAGGAAACTTTTGTTGTCACCCTGTTAAAAAAATAACATGATACCAGCCAAAAAAAAAATAATGATGTTAGACGGTGTGCCTGTAAATGAAAATCCTCAACAAAAATGAATTAAACATCAAATATTTACCTGATAACCCTGCCAAGGCAACCTTCCTTTTATAAGAAAGATCAATGTGTATGCCAATGATTCAAGATCATCCCTCCGACTTCCAGTCCGACCTAAATGGGCATGTACACTTGCATATCTAATTGTTCCCCTGCACAAAAAATCTGTCAGCTCTAAACAAACATAAGTAACACCTTAAATATTGAAGACAAAGGCATTCACATGCCTAAAAACATCGGGTCTCTGATCATAATCAACATGTTGGCCAGTTGATGCATCTTTCCATCTGGATGCTGAACACAAAAACCATAAAGATAAGAAACAAAGTTATCACAGAAAGAGGAAATGACATGTAAGGAACAGTATGTGATGACATTAAATGAAAGATTCCATACCCAGACCAAGGTCAATAAGATAGAGCTTCTTCTCATCAGCTGTTCCAGGTTGACCAAGTAAAAAATTCTCCGGTTTTACGTCACCATGCACAAACCTTGTTTACACAGAGGATAAACATTATAAGTTATAAGTCATTGTAACCTTTTTAAAACTGTCTGAGACCGGCAAGTGACGAAGTAGAAAGTTTGAGCACAAAAACATGACAGGTAATTACCCCTTCATGTGAAGCTTTTCAAGAATTGATATTGACTCCACTGCAATACAGGCTGCCATGCCGGGCGACATTCTGCAGCATGGATTTGCATATTTAAGACATGACATAAATGCATGGAGGCATGCATGCTTTTTGGTGCACACAAGTGAGCACTTATGTGCCACATGCATGTATCTTGGGAATAGAAAGACAGACAGATTCACTTACGATTGACCCATGGAATTCCAAACATCCCAAAGACTCGGCCCCAGCATATCCATTACCTGGAAAATTGAATCCCTTCAGATACAATCTATAAGTTCATGAGCTTTTGATTTAGCTCACAATCAATTCTTACCAGAATGTAGTAATCTCCTTGTCGTCCCTTGTAATGCACCCAAGGAATTCCATAACATCCATTTAAGGTACTTTTCAATGCAAAGTGAGACAAAAATTCAGTAGAAGTTCACATAAATTGCATAATCTAAGATCTTGGCATAAAAACATCACATTGTAAAGGAAAACATTTACCTGTAAACCTGCCACTCATAAGGAGGTCCATAATTGCAGCCTTTACTATTTCGGTGCTCAAACTTCAAAGCAACCTACAAGAAAAGGATAGTAAAATATCAGACAATATCTGCAAAACTACTATGTCCACAGACATGAAATAAAGCCTTCACACTCACCTCAATTGCATCTGGTCCAGTTCTATCAGTCCCACCACTTAACCTTCTTCCGACATAAACTTGGCCAAAGCCACCCTTGCCCAATTTCCTTTCTATTTTATACACAGGAGAATTACCCACTTGCACCTGCATAGGGAAACAATATCACCATCTTCATAGATAGAGAATTTTAATAGGAACAGCCTAAGTGATGGGATAGAAAAAATGGACCAATATCTATAGATGTAAAAAAAAATTGTTTAATATATTTGCAAAACCAATAATCTATTAGCTAAAAGTTTAAATGTTATTAAAATTTATATTTTAAATTACAACAGCCCTCATGACAAGTTGACATTGCAAAATCTAAGTCAACGATCTCTAACCCACATCTACCGAAGAATGTAATTTCTGATACAGGAAACTTTTGTTGCCAAGTATATAGCTCCACAACAATCCCACTTGATGCTAGAAATGGTATTATCTAACTGAAAATACGATAAATATAAACCACCAAGAGTATGAATGGGAAGACGATACCCTCTCCGGAACAGGAGTGGTGCTTCCTTCTTCTTCGACTCCAACTGCTTTATCTGCACTCCCACCCTCCATTGCAATATGTTTGTCTGCCACCACCTCTACTTGATTAATACCTAATTCAGCAGCTCCTAAAGCTGGAGCCTGAATGTCACAAGGTTCTGGGCCTAAATCTATCAGCCTACTCCTCCGACCCCTACCAGCAACTGTTGGCCTAGTAGGTATTGCTGGTGAAGCACCTTTTGCTAAGCCCGTAGCATTCCCACCCCTTCCTCGACCACCACCAACTCTCCTCCTGGTCTTGTTTTGAGTGGGCAGTGCCCAATTCTCCTCTTGGTTTATCTGTTGCTGGGGTTGCTGAAGATCATCAAGACGCTTCGATCTCCGGGCTCCACTTCTCAAGTCTGGCATCCTCACTCCATGCAAATCACATTCCACTTGATGCCTCCAATATCCCTCAAATCTCCAGTAACTGAGAATAAACTAAAAAGGTTAGAGAACTTAGTGCAGAGATTCATATACAGAGACAACATAAATTGGAAGCAATCTAAGAAACTGAATCAGTTGACATATACTTAGCCAGAGAAGCAGATAGCAATCAAAAAATTAAATGCATACCACTCAAATATGCACCTAGCTACATACATTCACATAATGCATACATCTTATTAAAATACGAAATATACTGTTGCGCGTGCAAGCATAAAACGTATATATGCACGTGTCAAAATTTTAAGCAAGAAGATTTAAACTCTTTGACATACCAGATCAAGACAAGTCAGTTTCTATAAATATTTTGACCATGACATTATATAGTTCCAAACCAGGGTAGAAAACCATCAAGCAAACCTGTGAACTAATTCTAATTTTTATCCTAATCGGCCTGACAACACTCAAATTTGTAGAATTTTGGAAACAAAAGCTAAGGTGGCAAGCATTAAAAGCAACAAATACATTTAAACCACAATTCTTAGATAAAAAAGAAACAAAATGTAGCTACATATGACTATAAATCTATGCACTTTTGAGCATTAATCTTGAAAAATAAGAGCTTTATTCCTTTTATCCACAAATTGGCACCAGTTTGAAAAGTAAAACTATCAAGTAAATTAACATTACAGAAAACCAAACACATAGATAACTGCACAGGTATACATATATAGACACGATCAATTCAATTACCCAGTACAATTTTTTTCACAATAACAATTATCTATAAACTGAAAACAAACCACCCATCCGATCATCCAAAAAAGAAACGAAAGAAGAAACCAACAAAAATAACAAAGAAGAACATACCCACTTTTTTCTACAAAAGAAATGACAACCGATCATCGATTAAAACTTAACAGCATAAATATCCTATCTTTGTCAGACCCAAACAAGCCCAAAATTGAAATTTCAACAAACAAAAGAAGAAGATGAAAAAAAAACAGAGATTACCCACAAACAGATCCTCGAAATCCACACAACCAACGATCTCAGCTATAAAAAAACACGATCAGTCAGAGCTTAGATCGGTCACTTCTTCCAAAGTGAAAGCTCAAAGTCTCTTTATACATAAAATAATAAACAGATAAACAACCACAAATTGGAAAAAATTAAAAGAAGAAAAAAAGAAAAGAAATTAGTTGTTGTTGTTGTTTAGAGATAGATTTGGGTTGGTGGGTCTCTCTTTTAATCTCAGTGTGTTGTTGTTGTGGTTTGAATGATGATTGTTCTTGCAAATGTTTGTGTGTCTTAAAATAACACCAAGAGGCAGAAGGGGAGGGTGTGGCAAGAGTTCTTCTTGTTGTGTCTGAATGTGTCCTTTTCCCTCTCCCCAAGGAAAAATTAATAAAAAAAAAACAATTATAAAACCACTAGAATAATGGTAATGGAATTTTATACTACACTGGTAATTTATATTTATTTTTTAAAAAACAAAAATAGGGCATGCAAATTTCGTAGATGTGGCATGCTAATGACCTAATGATATGGTGGGGTATCATCCTTCTACTGGTTTGTGAAACTATCAATTATTACAAATAAAATATATCTTCGATTATATTTATTTTAAAATTTATATTTATATTATTTTTTATAATAGATAATTTTTGTTAAAAAATAATTATTAAAATTAGTGAAATTAGAATTTTCTGAAACCAAACAAGCTATTGGTTCTGAGATATGCATATTGTTCAGATAATTCATACGTATTTAATTTAAATGAAACAAATATAAAATATCTTAATTTTTTGGATTGGATTTTTTAAATTAACAAATAGGATTCTTATTTTATTTATAGATTAAAAAATAAAATAAAATAAAAATATGACTATGTAGTTTGTTAGGTTATTTTGGCATATGCTTTATCTTTCTATAGTTATGAAATTGATAAAGATATCTAAAAAATCAAATCATTAAGATAAAATTAAATTTTACATAAATGCACATTAATTTTTTTTTTATAAATATTAAATTATATTACAAAATTAAATCTTGAAATGTATATATATAACGGTTGCACGGGAAACATGTGAAAGATTAAGTTTGTAATCGACGAAGGCTAGACAGCCGCAGGAAGAGGAGTCAGTAAATTTAAATTCAAATTCACCGAAGATAGTGGGCCGCAGTGATACGCCGTCGTTTAACCTCGTCTTCTTTCGAACCACCTTGTCTTCCGGGACTTTACAGAGTTGGTTTTGCTTTTTGTTTTTTTCCTTTATCTTTTGGATATTTATAGAAACAGAATGGTTATTACTTATTATAGAAAGCATTTTTTGGCTTTATATTAATGAGCCCACCTATTGACCCTAGGTTCATTTTTAAAAAATGTACATAATTAAATCAGAAGAGATATGTTTTTTTTGGTAATAATATAATTATTTTTTAAAATTTTGATTGACACTCATGCACAAGTCATTATCATATGATATTAAGTAATATTACGATGATTATATTCATATGATATCTTTTAAATTTTAAAAAATAAGAATTCATGACTGATTTGGTAAAAATATTTTATCAAATTATTTAAAATCAATATAATATTTCCACATGGATTATTCTGTTTTTTTTTTAAAAATAGACATCTAAACTTCTCATTGCATAAAAATTAATTTTTTCATATTTAATATGCTTTTCTATTTTTTTAAGAAAATAAATCTTGTAGAATATTATTTTCTATATAAAATAAAATCAAAATAATATCTGATCCATTAATAAATATATGTTTTAATACTTTTAGTATTTTTATGGACGATGAATATCATTTAATTTTTAAAAAATAATATGAAAGAACAAAAAAATTTATAAATCAACAATATGCAAATTAATGTTCATATATATAAACAGAGTTCAGTTAATTATATATTACTCCACTTAATCACATTCAATTAGCTTGAATCACATAAAAAAATTCATGAATTTCCTATTAAAATCACAATTGAATCATGCAATCATTTATGATAATAAATATTTTTTTAAAAAAAACATAATTGAAATTATGAAGAAATAAGCATACACTAAATAAAATCATGTCAACCTAAAAACGGCAGCGTTTTGAAAGTCTTAAAAGGTCCATTTCTTCTTCCAGGTTTAGCGCTTTCAAAAACGCTTCCTTTTGCGCTCAACAGTGGGATACAGGCATCGATCGCTGTCCTCATCAGTGGTAAGGCGACTCCGTTTCTAAGTGGAGGGTTTGTTTTTGTTTCCTTGTTCACAGCCTCAACCTCCAAGGGGTAGGAGAGGGAAACAAACAGAGGAAGAAAGAAGATGGGTTTTTCAATGCAACCATACGGGATACAGGCAATGTTAAAGGAAGGGCACCGGCATCTCTCCGGTCTGGACGAAGCTGTCCTAAAGAACATCGATGCTTGCAAACAGCTCTCTACTATCACCCGCACTTCTCTTGGCCCCAACGGTTCTTTACCATTTACTTTGAAATCTCGAGTCCTTTGTTGTCGGGTTATCTCTATTGTTTTCTGATGTGGGTCTTTGATGTTCCCTTGAAATCTGAATAAAGAAGTGTTCTTTTTGGAATTTATTTGGGTGGTTTTGTTGCTCTGCTGGTTTAGTGGAGATTTCTGGGGACTGCTGGCGTGATTTGGAATGTGAGATTTTTCTGTTCATATAGGTGGCAGTCACAATGCGTTATTCGTGCCAATTTTTTGTTTTTTTCTCACCGTTTTACCTGCGTTTTCATGTGTGTATGAGTTTGAGCCTGTGATAAGATATTGAGTTATACTTTCTTTTGAAATTAGATTTTTGGCGGAAAGCATTAGGTAAAACTGTAATCTAAGGACGACTGATCTTTTTTTTATATTGCCGGGGACCTTCCATTTTCATGATATGGTTTCATTGTGTATCTTATCTTGATGTTGTTATTCTGTGCTATCAGGAATGAATAAAATGGTTATAAACCATTTGGACAAGATTTTTGTTACAAATGATGCTGCTACTATCGTTAATGAACTTGAAGTACAGCATCCTGCTGCTAAAATTTTGGTTTTAGCTGGCAAGGCTCAACAGGAAGAAATTGGGGATGGAGCCAACTTGACCATCTCTTTTGCTGGTGAGCTCCTTCAGAATGCAGAGGAGCTTATCAGGATGGGTCTCCACCCAAGTGAAATCATAAGCGGATATACCAAAGCAATTGGCAAGGTCTGTTCATTGTCTTTAGTATTTTAATGGCCTTTTTCTAATTTTTTGATGAATATTTTCATGTACCTCCCTCACTGGAATTTATTGTTTCTATTTCTTTAATATTCTCAGACAATTGAAGAATTGGGTGAACTGGTAGAGCAAGGATCTGAAACAATGGATGTAAGGAATAGGGAGCAAGTTGTTTCTCGGTTGAAGGCTGCTGTTGCTAGCAAGCAATATGGACAGGAAGACTTTTTATGCACTCTTATTGCTGATGTAAGTGCATTGGGAAGAAAATTGATTGTTGTTTCATTCTCTCTTTTTTTTTAAATAATATTGTTCTTATGCCCTTATTCTATGCATGATAGGCATGCATTCAGGTGTGCCCCAAGAATCCAACAAATTTTAATGTGGATAACATTCGGGTTGCTAAGCTTGTGGGAGGAGGGTTGCATAATTCTACTATAGTCTGTGGAATGGTTTTGAAAGGTGATACTGTAGGCACCATAAAGAAAATGGAGAAGGCAAAGGTGAGCGAGATGCATGTATTTTTTATGTTAGGCTTATTTTGCTAACCATATCTATCCTTAAGTGCTCTGATTTTATGACTATCCCTGTTTGATCCTCTATCAGTTATCTTGGGAAACTGAAAATCCTAAGTATTGTTGTTCTATAGTTTTTGCTGAATGCTGGATGGAGGATGTGTACTAAATTTCTTTCAGGTTAATCGTAATGTAGAGGAAACTCACAGTTGACAGTAGGTTACTTGTTTACTTTTCTAGGCCCTACTTAGTATACTTGGAATCATAGCTGAGATATTGTTGGACATAGTTTCTCACCTGAGGAAACAATAAAAATATTTGTGATTTAAAGTTACCAATTGATTGATATCAATCTGCAGAAATAGTGTCATCTTAACTCCTTCTGGATTACAGCAAACTTATTATTGTCTTAAAGGAACCATTAATGATATACAGAAACAGGATCATTTTTTTTATTATTTATTGAGACAGTTACAAACACTTATGAAGAGAGAATGGTTCTGGTAATGCATGGAATGAGATTTGGCTGACTCATGGTCTCTTGATTCTAAAGCCATCAAATCAAGTGATAGTCTATTTTATACAAAGCTTATGGGCTTTTACCCTTCAAGTAACTAGGTATCTGCTGTTCATTGTTCCTGGATTAAACAACTGATGTATATAAGTTATGATCTCCTCCTTTCTGTTTCATAATGTTGTAGTTGAGCCTTTGTTTTCTGATTTATCTGTTCCATCAAATTTTTTTCCCTTTTTCTCTCTTGCAAAGAATCTACCATACTTGCGGCTCCTCTTCATTTTGAGTTTCCTTGCAAACACTTGTTGCACTTGAAAGTTTCTGGTTATATTGTTGGTTTTGTACTTTTCAGGTTGCTGTATTTGCTGGTGGTGTTGATACATCTGCTACTGAAACCAAAGGAACAGTTCTGATCCACAATGCAGAGCAGGTATATATGAACTATTTATACTTAATTGGTGTCTTTCTGTTAATTTATGTAAGATCTGGCTGTTTATTTTTTCTCAGAGTGCTTTTTGTTTGGTATTAAATGAAATTGCTGTATATTGAATGTTGGATTTTTTCTTTTCACACTCTGCAGCTTGAAAATTATGCAAAAACTGAAGAAGCCAAAGTTGAAGAGCTTATTAAAGCAGTGGCTGATTCTGGTGCCCAAGTAATTGTTAGTGGAGCTGCAGTTGGAGAAATGGCATTACATTTTTGTGAACGCTACAGGTATGTCAGATTTTCATCTATTATATTGTTTTATTTAGCTATAATGTCACGCATATTAATTTAATGCGCACAGTTGCATGCCTTGTATGCTGACATTTAGACAAGTCAGGTCTTATTTTGAATTGTTTGGTTTTATTTGAACAATTTGGTTGCAGACTCATGGTTCTAAAGATTAGCTCTAAGTTTGAATTGAGACGATTTTGCCGCACCACTGGAACTGTTGCCATGGTAAGGTCCTTTATAATGTTCATGCCGTCTTGGCATTCCTTTTGTGGCATCCTGATGTGCTTTTTGTTATTGTCACAGTTGAAGCTTGGCCAGCCAAAGCCAGATGACTTGGGATATGTGGATTCCATATCAGTTGAGGAAATTGGTGGTGCTAGAGTATGTTCAAATCCTTTCTTGTGTTATGGTTTTTTGTTTTTATTTTATATCTCTTACTTTCATCCTAGCTTGTCAGTAATGTTTCTTTGTCTTCCTTTAATTTTGTTATGTAGGTCACTGTCATTAGAAATGATCAAGGTGGGAACTCTGTCTGCACTGTGGTTTTGCGGGGGAGTACTGATAGTATACTTGATGATCTTGAAAGAGCTGTTGATGACGGAGTGAACACCTATAAGGTTACAGCTACTACTATTATTACAATACCTCCTTCTGTTCTTAAAATTTTTTGCTCGATTACAGCACAATAGTGCTATGCTGGTGCAACTTGCACAAACAGATTTGCATTCTGTACAGTCAATGAGATGATTGCGCACAACTTTATAGCACTATCTCATGAGACTTCTGTCTGTGTGAATTACTACAAACTTTTTGTCAAAATTCTTATATTTTCTGATGCTTTTTGGAAAATTGCATGTGATATGCATCACTGGACATATTTGACAAATTAAATGCTGATGCTATGCTTGTCATCTTTTATTTAGGCTATGTGCAGGGACAGTCGTGTGGTGCCTGGAGCTGCGGCTACTGAAATTGAGCTTGCTAGAAAACTGAAAGAATTATCATTCAAGGAAACAGGGTATTTTACTTAATTAAGGAAACTTTGTTCTAGATTTTGTTCTTCTCTGCTTGATATTTCTAAATTTTAAATATATTTAAAGGTTCGTCAAATACAGCCAGAGTTGCTCTGCCATGGCTGTTACTTATTCCTAATTGCCTTTCAGATTGGATCAGTATGCTATTGCAAAATTTGCTGAAAGCTTTGAGATGGTACCTAGAACACTATCTGAGAATGCTGGTCTTAATGCGATGGAGATTATATCTTCTCTCTATGCTGAACATGCTTCTGGAAACGCTAAAGTGGGCATTGGGCTAGAGGAAGGTGCTTGTAAGGATATCTCCACCATGAACATCTGGGACCTTTACATCACAAAGTATGCTTCTCATCGCTATATTTTTTATCATTTCTATTATATTTGTGAAATGATCACGTCCTGCATACTTTTCTTCCTCCGTAACATTGCAGTTCACATTGCCAACAGATTTTTTTTTTTTTCTCTTGGGTTCTTTTAGGTACCTAGGTTGTTCTGCTACGTTTAGACAGTGAATGGGTAGTTATCAAGTGATAGGTCTGGGGTTCTCTAAGGATTCTAACTTGGAGACACACGCCACCATTTGCTAGTCAAGCCTGATTAAACTTTACTATGAATTACTGAAATATAAAATTGTAATTTGAATATAACATGGTCAATTTTTGCATCTGCACAATCAGAAATTAGATTGCAAAGAAATATTTCTAGTATATTTGATTAAATACTTTTTAAGTTTTTTTTACATATAAATAAGTTAAACATTTCTACTCTGGCATTTCTGCAGGCTTTTTGCTCTTAAATATGCTGCAGATGCTGCTTGCACAGTGCTGCGAGTGGACCAGGTACTTTTACGCATGATCATTGGTCAATAAGTTTTTTTTTTTATGGATAATGTTCCAGGATCTCCTCTATTGTTGTCGGTTTCCTAGCAGAAGTGCTGTGTGTGATATATTTCAGTACTGCGACTCTTGAAACTTAGGTTAATCATATGTGACTATAGACTATTTATCAGGGTATACTCATCACAGTTTTCTGGTCACAATTTTGACTGTTTAGCTTTTTAGTACAACTTTTTAGCTAGACGCATGAAACTAAACTCATGTTTATGTTTTCCCGTTGGTGCAGATAATAATGTCAAAACCTGCTGGTGGTCCAAGGAGAGATGCACCTACTGGGATGGATGAAGACTAGTTTATTGCAAATTAGAATTTCAATATGTATTTGGGGATGATCCTTTACATTCCCTCATACTTTTTCTTTTGCCAGAAAGATTAGTGCTCGAAGCAATTTTGTTTCCAAGGAAAAGAGTTTGTTAAGACTGATAGTCCTTCCTTGTATATTGATGCTTGCTAGTGACTGCACTTAAAGCTCTTGTAGTAGTGCTGCTGCAGCTACTACTGGGAATGTGACCCATTTTCTTGCAGTACCAGATTCAATGAGTTTCTGCTTATTTGTATGATGCATTGGTACATTCTTGGTACCTGAAAAAGGATGCCATTACTGTATTGGGTTCTCCTGTGTTGTTATATAATACTACACCCTGAATATCTGTAACTGAGCAGTCCTGCAGAAAGATAGCTCATTTGTGTTTTCCAATCGGCAATGTATGGCAATTAGGTTTTATAAGATAGATTACGAGAGTAAAAGAATATTTTTGTTCGGTTTTCGGATTTTGATCGATTCCTAGTAAGGTAAGAATCAAAAGTTATGCTAGCTGATTATGATTAAGAATGAGGAGACAATAAACAGCAGAATTGTTCCAGATTCTGTTGGTGGGTAATCTTTTTAGTAGTCTGGGCACCTTTTCCACCTTTCATTAAAGATTTGAACTAGAATTATATATGCCATATCTCATATATATATATATATATATCAAGGGTGAGCATATAAAGCCAGAAATGCGTATCCAGACAAAATAGCTCGCCGAGTAAGGATGAGCCTAGCGGGCTAGTTGCTGGTGTGTGGAAGCTGTTAAAGTGTGCTTCCTTCTCTTCCATGGCTTCTCTCCTCTCATTCTCTCTACCAAAACCATGCATGGTAAGAGCCACTTCTTCCTCTGTTTCTACGACTGCCACGACTTCCACTCCAGAGTTTCTCAACGATAAATTTGGAACTAAAGGCATAAAATTCTCGGAATCAAACAGCCTTCCAGTGGTCGAGTTAACTGTTAGAAATGGGAGCTCTTTGCGGCTCCAGATACCAGATGCTCACATCACTTCATACAAGCCGCAAGTGTACTGGAAGGATGAAGGGTTTGAGGAGATTCTTTACACACTTCCTGGAGATGCAGACAACTCCTTTAAAGCTAGAGGTGGTATTGGTGTGGTCATCAATGATGCCTCTGACGCTGGTTCCAAGGGATCACCTCTTTCTACTTCTGAATGGACTGTGAAGGATACTGATTATGATGCCATTGATGCGCTTCAGGTGTGCCTTTACTTGTTTTTTCTGTTCAAGTTTTTGACGAAGTGTTTGAAGGTTCCTCTTGCTTAAATTGCATTTCACGAGTTGAGGTAATTCAAAGAATAATTAAAAGATTAAGAGGAGAGTTGCAGTGTTGAAGAAATCATTCAAGCGCAGTAACAGTTCTTTTGTGTTTTAAGAACCCATTTTCTGGTGTTTCTCATAGCAATTTGACAAGATAAACAAGAAGAAAACATTCTTTGATGGTTTCTGAGTTGAACTCCTAACACATGCATGCTTCTCTTGGGATTGGATACAAAGCTTACAATAGGAACATATGATTTTGGTTCTCAGCATATAAATTGTTCATTCCTGTGTCCACTCCACTGGGATTTTGCAGGTTGAACTGAGCAGTAAAAGTGGAAATCTTGATATAACATACATTGTTTCACTCTTTGCTACGAGCATGGCAGCAGCAGTAATAATTAAGAACAATGGCAGCAAGGATGTGAGCTTAACTGCTGCTATACTTAGTCACCTGAAATTCAGATGGAGGAAGAAGTCAGGGATCCAAGGCCTCCGACGATGCTCCTACTGCACACACCCTCCTTTCTCTTCGCCTTTTGAGATTTTATCCCCCTCTGAAGTAATGAAACCAGACTCCCCTGGATTCCTCGACTTTGGATTTGTGCCTGAAGAAGAACCAGGAATATGGAAAGTGCAAGATGATCCCTTCATTATTTTGGAAAACAAGCTTAGCAGAATCTATGCTGCTCCTCCACAGGAGAGACTAAAAGCATTTTATAACACCGCACCAACAAAATTTGAAACGCTTGATCAGGTATAAGTTTCATCTTCCATTTTCAAGTCCAAAATTTTTACTTGATATTCATTTTGCATGATTTCTCTGGTAAGGTTCAGCCTCAGACTTGAACGTAATCATTTGCACCTAAGAAAGCTAACACTAATGACTGTAAAATCATTTCTGATACATTCCAGGGGAAAGAGCTGTTCTTCCGGGTAGTCAGGATGGGATTCGAAGACACCTACATAGGCAGCCCAGGTTCACTATCAGAGAAGTATGGCAAGGACCATTTTATCTGTACTGGCCCTGCTGCAATGCTGGTTCCTGTAGCAGTGAAACCGGGTGAAGATATGAGGGGGGCACTTGTCATAGAACATGATAACCTGTAACTAGAGCTGTTAATAATGCAAAAATCCATCTTCCACTTCTTTTTTGAGTCTCTGTGGTAGCTGCATGAGTCTGTTCATTGTGATCCCGGAGCTATATTACTCGATGAATGCCATCATTACATTTCATTGCTATCTGCAGACTTCTATCCAGAATGATTGATAGTGTTGGCACAGTAGTCTACCGCTTACTCTGTTCTCTTAACTCCAAGGTGGTCCCGGGTTAGTAAGGTTTGGCGGTCGAGCCACGGAGAGAGATAATGCATCTATAATCACTACAATGCAGTAATTTCATCCAATTAGCAAACAGGATGTGCTTAAACAGTAAGCTATCTACTCATTATACGTTGGTAGCAACTGGCAATATAAGCTGTCACAAAGCGGATGAACTGAAAGACAAGAGAATTGAAAAATATCTATGCACATTGTAATTGGAACCAACCAAAATACAAGCTGACACATCCATCAACAGACCATCCAGGGATAAGTGGGTCCATAGCTGCCCTCTATTTTTGCTCAAAGTGGTTTAGCCCCATCTACTGAATGATACAGAAAACACAATCCATAGCTTCTTTGAAGCATAACCATGGCTTTCAGTTCACTCTTTTCACCGAAACTCACCCCTATCTCCTGGGCAGCTGCCGCCAGTAGTAAGAATTTATTCTCATTCAAGCCTTACTTTCACTCCAGCAGCAGTCTCCTCCATTATGGAAACAAGAAAAGAGAATTCCCACTTCCATCAGTGGCTTCAATCCCACATGGACCGATCAATGTGGACTATCTGAAAGAAGAATTCAGTGGACATGGAGTTACCTTTGAACATCTAGAGGATAGCTGCGTTGCCACGATGAAACTGAACAATGGGAGCTCAGCTACCTTGATGCTACCAAGTGGTTTGATCACTTCATACAAGCCTCAGATGTGGCATGGTGGAACAACTGAGCTGCTGCAAACATCCGTCTTGCAGAGGGAGGATGGTAGTCCTGCTATACAAGGTGGAGTTTTCTCAGCTTTCAACTTCGAAATTGAAGGGGAAACTCCATGGTCTCCGAGTGCTTGGGCTCTTCAAGATGTTAGAGGAAACTCTAAAAACTCTATTGAGGTATGTCTGTAATTTATCCTTTCTCGGTGATTCTTCTTTGAAGGTGATTGCAAGTGTAAGAAAAATATGAAATGCAGGTTGAACTGATAAGCACAGATGCAATGGAAAATGTTGAAACAAAGTACATTATGCATCTCAAAGTTGACAGCTTAAGCTCAGAGCTTGTAGTCTCAAACTCAAAATCGTCACCAATCAAGATATTGGGGTCTCTCATAAGCCATCTAACTGTGAGCACACCAGAGGCCACTTACTTGCGTGGATTAGAGGGATCAGATTTCTCCAGCAGGCCTATTTTCTTGTCAGATTACAGTATAATTCCTCCTGACCTTAGTCTTGACAATGAGACTGCTTTCAGCGGACTGTGGAGTAAAGTGGGACTAAAAGGTATATTTTCTGGCTGGGGTGCAAATGGCAAGCAAAGAGAAATGGAAGAAGAAGAAATGGAGGGTGAAGAGACAGAAAGTTCTAAGCAGTTAACGAAAGAGATGAGCATGATTTACACAAGTGCACCACGGGACGTGATGGTCCTTGACAGGGTACTCTGCCAATCTTCATATTCCTTTTCCATTCCATGAATATTACTCTGTTGCTGGTTGTTTTACTTTCCAGGCTTTGAAATGCTAACACTTTGCTCTATCCCTTTGCTTGTGAATATGAAAACAGGGCAGAAGAAACTCGGTTGTGGTAGGAAGGATGGGTTTGGATGAACTGTACCTGTATAGCCCTGGCTCAAGGCATGAAAGTTATGGGGCTTACTCTTTTATATGTGTGGGTCAATCTGCTCTGCTTAAACCAATAATTTTACATCCTGGAGATGTTTGGACGGGGGGACAGGATTTACACAACCCCAATCTCTAGGTCTTAATGAAGCAAGTGTATGCTATATCAGGACTTGGGATGCAGCGTTTATCTCGGATAATCAACGAATGTAGCATCTAATGACTGTTATCTTCTTCACTCTCAAGAATTTGTTCAAGTTAGAGAGTTCTAGCATAATTGGCAACTGAGTAAGACTGACTTCACAAGTCGAGCTCGGATTATCCGAATACCGAACTATATAAATGGTAGAAAGGAAGCAGAACAACATTCTGAAATATCAACTCAATTGGAACTTGATCAAATCTTCCACTACTGGTACAGAAATAAATATCTTGCACATCTGATTTTAATCTAGTGGTCAAAAAGGAAAAAAAAAAGAGGAGAATTCTTTCCTTGACAACTCCCTCATGGTTGGACAAGCAACTGAAGGAGTCAGTGACATGACCGAATGTATTGTGATTTAAAAGCTTATGACACGACATTACTGCACTAAGTTGGCACCAGAACTCGGCCTTCATCTTCAGAATCGATCCATATTGATGAGATAAGGGCTGCTACAATAGCGAAAATGAGGAAAACAACCAACCTAGTGCTTGTCTTTCGACTGCTCACATTAGTTTTGGTCCTGTGAAATTCATCTTGAGACTTCTGGACATCAGCACCAATTGGTATATCTTCCGTGGAGGACACTGATTCGGGACCTTGAAATTGATCACTACCCTCGTACAAGTACTCATCCTCTATGACCTCATAAGCATTATTCTGATAAAAGCCATCCTGGTTGAACTTGGGACCAGGACTACCGTCAAATTTTCTAGTTGCTGGGCTCATACACCTGCTCTGCCTCTCAGAGAAGTCTGAATCCATATTGATAGGATCTTGAAGAGAGTGAATCAGTTTCCTTGGAGTTGTGAAGATATCAACATTATCAACATTTATACGAGAGCGAGACCTCTGAAACACAATCAGAAAAATACATCATATATGCCAGTACCCATCACCCTGAGCATACCAGCAGAAGAAAACATATAAAGATGTGGAACCAGTTTATCTGTAACCTCTGAACACTTATTCATTGCTCCAGTATTGGCAATTTTAATCAGCTAGAACCTATTTTCAAGCTTAACGTCCATAACTTGGACAACAGAATAAAATCCTGAAATTTCTAAGGGAAAATCTTCTGATCTTCAATTAGAAAATCTCTATCAGGTTTAATTCAATTTTTGCTTTCCTTCAATTAGGTTCAATCACACGAGAAAAGGATAATTACGAAATTAACTATGAAACTGCAGAAACATGACAACACGATAGATACCTGAGGACTAGGAGTGGCACTTCTCAGAAGTCCATTTCTAAGACTTCTCTGCATGAAACCAGTGAATTCTTCTGTACCTTCTGCGTCCAAGGTAAGCTCATGATGTACAGAGTGATCAGAAAATGTGTCACTGGAGCTTCCCCTTGCCAATTGTGAAAATAAACCATCTTTCAGAGATATGTCCACTCCTCCATTCTCATAGTCCCAATGCTTTCGGTTCACACTACTGCGATCATATTCACTGTACGACACATTGATTTTTGAAATAGGTGATTCAGTCATTGTGTCATAACTGGAGTCAAGTGTCCGTGATTCAGGAGACAAAGACGCTGGAGAGTGATCACCAGCACTAGATAGATCGCTCCTCCCTCTCTGATTTTGTCTCCCAAAGTTTGACCCTGCGACAGAGGCAGAATTCTTCTCAAATTTACACTCTTTCTCCGTAGCTATTCTCTTTGCCGTTTGCAGAGCTCCAAAAGCAGCACCACTCACATATGCCATATGATCAGATTGGCACTTCTCCATCTCCCTCATAATCAATTCAAGTTCTGAAAGTATGCTCCTAGGGTCCAAACATTTCATCAAGAAATTGACCATTTGAATAGCTGACAGACGTTTCTGGGAATTGCACTCAATAACCCCAGCATCCAGGATTCGCAACCCTGATTGCACCAACAGTCTAGCATATGCTTCCACTATCAGAGGATTATGCTTAGCCAAAGCCATGACCAAAGTGATATGTGAATTGGATTGAGTCAACTTGTCCTCCAAAGCCACAGCTACGTTCTGACACACCCTATTCACCATCTCATCTGAAGCAAACCGCCAATTGTTGGAATCTACCAGAGCCTTCAAGCAAAGTGCAGCTCCTGAAGTAAGGCTCTCTTGGGAACCTAAAAGAGCTTCAGAAAGAGGCTTGCAAAGAGTGTGAATTATATGCCGCTTCTTGTCTTCCGGAGTCGTTGGGTCAATGCCATATCTAGCGATTGCTGGAACCACCTTAGAGCATGCTTGTTGAAGTGGGAAGGACCCAGCACTCGAAGCTAAAGTCTTGATAACGGTGCCCATGATGCTATCAATCTGAGGCACAATGTTGACTCCATGAACACGGGCTAGGACTTCGTAGAGTGAGATAGTGTACTCCCCAGATAACGAACCTGTTTCTTTTGTTTCAGAAACTTGGGCAAGAAACATCGGAATTGCCTTGGAGTCCAAGTCTTTAACATACGATTTCAGTGCCTTCATCGCTGATTTACGACTTGCAACATCTCTGTCAAGATTGAAGAGTTCTCGCCGCAGCACCGGGCTGAGATTTCTACCCATAGTTTGCCTGATAAAAGGAGCTAACATTTGAGAACTGTATCCAATTCTATGTCGAAAAGAACAAAGAACGCTTGACAAAGACATAATAGACATCTGGTATATTCATCATGAACTTGGTAAGGCCAAGCAAACAATCTCATCTCCTTTAACTATATGAAAATGAGCAGACAACAAAGGCAAAAAAAAAAAGGCAAAAAAATTCAAATTTAAAGAACAAGAATAGAATTTTGTCACTTTCTGCAATTAAAATTACAAAAAAAAAAAGAAGCGCTGCTTCTCTAGTAAGAAAACCACGTAGCTGAAAACACAGAAACATTTTGTGTGCTTCAGGGGGAAAAAGAAGCATCTCGTTTTCAGTGGCAAAATAAATTGGTGTTGTTGAGGTTACGAACACAAGCACAACAGCATACATATGGGATCTAGCAGTAAGAAAAGGAACAACATTGACAAAAATTTGCTCCGAGAATTGAATTCAAAGCAAAAATAGCTCAAACTAGCAAATGGGTATCTAAAATTTTGCCTAAAAAAACAAATACCAAACGTTAAAACAAAAAAAGCCACGAAGATACTGCAAACTCACCTGTTCAAGACCTCTCCTTCTCTGACCTTTATTGGCACAAAACAAGCTAACAGAAGAAACAAAATTCCAACAGATGGGAATAGCAACCCACAGAAAAAAAGAAAAAGTCAAAACATTGGGCGGAAATCGAGTTTTGCGAATTCTGATGGTGTTTTCTGCATTACAGTAGAGTATAGGGTTTATGCTCTTCTGATGTAAAAAAGGGAGATTTGCTCAGTATCTGTAAAGTAATCCGGGTTTCATTGGATGGGTCTATCTTATTGGCTGCTTCCTTTTTTGGCCTTTTTTTGGGATTTGATTGTTTTGATGTGAAGGGAAAGGTGTTCGTTGAAATTCAAACGTTCCTCTCAAATCCCGCCACTAACCATTTTTAGGTGGGTTCCAGGTTCGCATTTGTTCTAATTTACGATTTTACCCTTGTAATAATCTGTAATTAAGACTTGATTGGATATTCGAATTAGAAAAGATTAATCGGTCAAAAGAATTTAAAAATAATACGATTGTTTTTTTTAAAAAAATTATTATTAAGATCATAATTATATTTATTATTGAACTTATATCTGATTTTTACCACTCTGGATAACATGTTTCTTATTATATATCCATGTTACATAGAACATGTTACATGTGTATATTACACTTAATATAAGAGGATTTCTGTCGGATAATAAAAAATAATAAAAAGTGAATAGAAATAGTATAAAAAATAAAAAGAGAGACAATCGGTAACTTAAATAATAATATGATAAAAATTTAAAACAAAATTATTTTTAAAATCTTACACGGGCTTACTAAAAATTTAAAATTATTAATCTTGTACACCATAAAATTTGCCTCCATATAATTAAATATGAGTTTGATAATCCGAATTTTATAATTTAATAGATATATCCAAATCTACTGTCCCAACTTATTAAGACTTAGTTAAAATGAATGAAATTTAATTATAATCTGAAATCTAAACATTCAAAATTTATACTATATTTTAAAATAATTGATCTTTTATAAAGTATATATTTTTAACCACTATTGTTCAATTCAAATAAAAATCAATTAGTATATCAATTTATATATATTCTGATAGTTTTTTTATTAAAATAAAAATTTCTTAATTTGTAAATTTTTTTAAAAAAGACTAATCCAGGAAAATATTAAATAAAATATTGATCCCATAATTTATTTTGACATTATTAAATAAAAATTACTGGATCAAATTTATTATAATTTTATTTGGATTTAGGTTGATTAACTTTATTCGGATTGGATGTTTATCCCTACCAAAGATAGCAGAAAGGCTTGTATCTATTGAAAGTGAGAAGAGACAAGTCTATGCAAATAAATTATTGAATTATTTCTTTTCTTAACATTACCATCTCATTTAACTTATATATTCCTATTTCTTTATTTTTCGACAATCTCCATTCTAACCATCCTGCACTTTCAAGTAGACCATCCATTGCTTGACGGTGTCATCTGTTTCCCTGCTGCGTCAGTGGTTCATCAAAGTAGTCTGAAGAAGAATAAGAAGAAGAAGATGATTCATCATAACCTGTCCAGTAAACAAAGTAGTGTCACTAATTACAGCACTCTTAGCTCGGCCAGCTGAGGTGCAGACTGAAAAACTTAGTTGCATTTACAGGTTATGGTCGAATTTCGTAGGCAAGATGAAGTGCTGTCACTGACATTGGGGTAGCAGTCTACAGGTTGGACAATACCACTTCCCTTTGAACCTTGTCTCAGGTGTTAGCCCGACGCAAGTGTAGTGGAACCATTCACCGCCTTGGCACTATCAGGAACAATATGCAGATGGATACAAAATATTCATCAGTAACAGGACCGAAATGAAACCCAAAGAGACAGAACTAGCCTCAGTTTTTTTAAAAAAAGACAACATTTGCTAATTCTATATAACTGACAAACAATGAACAGCATGCTGCATATGTTTAGATGCAAACTAACATTAAATCGACTTGAGAGTTTTCGGCTAACCATGTAATGATTTTCCACTCTACAAGCCATTGCAGAGAGAATGTAATGCTGTGTATGTCAAAAACTTAAAGCAATTGCAACGGCCCTCTTAACATTATGCCATTCAAAAACATTTGCATACAAGAGTTTGATAAACGAGCTATCATTTTTTGTGAACAACATGCATGCGGTTAAGCACAAACATATGGATCACAGCTCCATCTTGAAACCTCTAAAACAATTGCAACTTCAACTTGTTAGTGTGTAAGTTATAAGCAATGAGGAATCTAGTAAAGAAATTTTAGACTGAAAAACAAAATACTGCAATGTACTTACATTCTCGTTGTCACAGGCAATCATATCTCCAAAAGACACCTGCATAAATGTGAAATTTTAGCTTTAGACCCCAGCTTATATGGTTCAACTAATTCAAAGACACAAACTAGAAGACAAGTTGAAGTTGAAATTGGAGAACTAAGCCATGAATGAGAACCTGATGGCAGACACAGTATGTAGGTTCATTTGGATCAATGGGCTGATCAACAACATCAACGGGAACACTAAATTCCCTTTTATGGCCTCCTGGAGGAGGCATGAGCTCAAAATCCCTGTCACGTTCTCGGTCCCAGTCCCTATCCCTGAAATCAGTCCTTTTCGATTGAGGTGTTCCATAAAAGTGCTTGCGTTTCTCAAGTTTAGGAACCATGATGGGTTGTGGTGGTAGAATTGCTGGTTCATCTGGTGATATTTTTCCCTCTGAAAACAGCAGAAAAAAAAAACACTGAGCAACTTTGACACAAAGTGATGCATAATTTTGAGAAAATTTGGCTCATCACAACTGTACAACTTGATTAAATCAGTTTGTATAAGATAGATAGCAATTTCTGTTCTTTTAACAGCATGATGAATCAGGATTAAAGCCAAGGGAGAGTAACTTATGCTCAGAACACAGCAACCAGAATCAGGATCCTTGTTTCAAGACATAATAAAAATGTTAAATCATCTTGATACATAACCTTGCTTTAAATCTTCAGCAAAGTTGATGAGGTCCTCATCAAGTCGTTTGATATGGCTGTCTATCTGTAAAAGTGACGAAATTCATCAGCTGTAATGAAAACTGTAAAAGTGATGAAATTCATCAGCTAGGATAATCAAGAACAACAAAGGCCGATCATCTTCATCATAGAGAATGTACAGCACAGACTCTTGTCTTACTTAAGTTTAATACTTGAATTGTTCAGAATTATAAGTAATGAATCCCAATTAATAACTGCATTGTCAAGTTCTTCTATTGAAACTGAAAAACAGAAAAAAAAATAAATCAAAGAGATGTGCAGGAAATATGACTGAATGAACTCTCATTCTTTTGATGGAATGATTGATAAATGTGAATGGATAAACTTTCTAATCTGATAAAATATGGTTCACTGAAACAAGATCGCATTCTGCAATGCGAAGACTAAATATTGACTTGCTTTATAAATCAAAGCATAAGGATAAAAACTAAATGACAAGCTGCTCATACCCTTCTTTCTATCCAACAGCTTCATCATCAACTACATATTTTAACAATGCAGACACAATGACAGCTGCAACCTCAAAAAACAATACAAAACTTGACATAATGAAAAGAAGCTCCAAAAAATAACACCACCAATTTCGAGCTCAATTGATGCTACTAACCATATGAAGCTCAAAAAAAAAATCATAACAACTTAAATGAAATAAATTGGAATTAAAAAAAAAATCTTACAAGTTCATAAGCTTGACGTGCCAGCAAAACCTTCTCAGTACACAAACTCAATGCATTATCCTGATTTGCCTCAATATCCTTCTTCATTTTTTCCATTACCTCATCATCCTCGTTATTGTTATGATTACTGTAATAACTTCCATAGTTACTGCTAGTACCATACCCTTTCCTCGCCAAACCCAAACATTGCTTGGTCTGCTGCCTTGTCTGATTGATCATGGCTAATTTTTTTCCCCACACAAAATAAATAAGAAAAGCTAAATTAATTAATTAAATCATACCATGAGAACTGAACTCTTAGTTAATTAGACATACAATGAGATCTTTCGTCGAGTTCTCTTATGGTATTGAGGAGCCTCTGGAGCTCTGCGGGCAGTGTACTCGCATCTAAATCAAGTAAAACGATGTTGAGATCATAATTTCATATAAATCTATGGTTAGGATTTGATTTCGATGCAGGTTGAAATTTTATTGGAGGGAGGAAACTTACATTCGAGGTAATCGTCGACGTAGACTCCGGTTCGTGCAATTGCCATTTCTGTGATTCGGAGCTCTTTGTTTGGTTTTCAATTTGGGATTTCGTCTCTCTCAAAGGCGATTCCGAGGAAAAGCTCCTGTATGTACGGTGTCGTTTAGGTTATTTAAAAATAATATTTTGATAATACAATAAAACTCCTCCAAATTAATCCTCTCTAAATTAATATCCCATTTAATCTAATACTCTATGACATCCTGACTTCAAACTTAGGAATATATAATTTTTTTAAGATAAATTAATATTTCACAATTAATTTCTCTATATTTGGATAAAACTTACTAAGAAAAAATACTTGTTTCATTTTGAGAAGGTCGCACTTCATATTGACCAATTCATATCATCTTAAAAGCCATATATGCAGTGCGGTCTTCCATACTATGCCTCTAATCTAATATTGTAAAATATTAGAAAATATTTATTCTCAAATCTCAAACCTCTTTTATCTAATAATCCTTCCAGAAAATATAATATTTGGTGGATTATTATAATATAATTTGTAAAATATTAAGCATACTAATAGAGCAAAATTCTTCTAAATTATTAATTTTAAACAAATTATAAATAAAAAGAGTTAGAGAATGATTAAGAAAATTGAGAACGAATGAGGAGATTAAGAATGATTGAGGGGATTGAGAATAGTAGAGGAGATTGAGAATAGTAGAGGAGATTGAGAATGATTGAGAGAGTTGAGGATGGTTAAGGAGATTAAGAATAGTTAAGAGATAATATAGACCTGAAACTACCATTTAATATAACTTTAATATAATATGTGCAACAATTTCAATAACAATACAATGGATATTAGAACTTCCTTAGTTATCACATATTGAGGTGAATATTAAACATACTAGTAATTTTATTATATTAAATATAAAGTGGTAATTGTTTTATCAGAAATTTTTTAAAAAGAGTTGTAATATATTTAAAATGTTATATTTTAATTTTAAAAATATTTAATTTACTATTAATTTATTATTATAAAATTATTTTGATAGTTTATTATTATTATTATTATTATTTCTTTTTTATATCATATTCCCAACAAAACAATCACACTATAAAAGGATAATGTTTTGAATATATATAATCATGAGAAAATGGAAAACCGAATGATTAGATGGTTTCCACCCAAATCCAAGGCCGACCCATGATTCAGACTCCGGTTTCCCTTCGTGGGTCATACTCAAATTTGTTTCTTTTTCGACTCCCGCTGCAATTTGATACAAAAATAAAGTTAAAACCTTCGAGAAACCTTCACCAGGTAAATCCAGTACACAGTAGTTTTATTTCTGAAAGAATTGTTGACAGACCGAGATTAGCTTGTTACGCGTTTGACAAAATTCCTGACCGAGAAAAGGATAGTAATGTGGGAGGGGTTGTTGCGTTTTTGCATTTGATGCAAGAGCGTGGCATTCGTCCGAATACACAAACTTATGAACAGCTTTTGGATTTTTCTTTGAGTTTTGGGTCTTTAGTAGAAGGAAGAAAGCTTCACGGGTATATTTTGAAGTTGGGATTCGTCAGAGAGGGTATATTGTGTGAAAAGCTTATTGATATATATTTTGCACTAGGTGATTTGGATGGTGCTATTAAGGTCTTTGAGGATATGCCCGACAAAAGTTTGGTTGCCTGGGATAAGAGACTACGTAGTTTTGTTGCGGAAAAGAGGAATGATAGGGTTCTTGGTCTTTTTTCATGCATGGTGCGGGATAATGTATGTCCCACTGAAGTTGCGTTAGCCAGTGTTTTAAGGGCTTGCTCCGCTGGGAATTTTGCCTTTTCTTACGCTGAACAGATTCATGCAAAGATAATCCGTCATGGATTTGTTAGTAGTCCAATTGTGTTTAATCCTTTGATAGATTTGTATGCCAAAAATGGGTTTCTACACTCTGCCTTCATGGTTTTTGATAGTTTATATTTCAAGGATAGTGCTTCTTGGCTGGCTATGATCTCTGGTTTTGTGCAAAACGGGTTCGAAGCAGAAGCTATTCACCTGTTCTGTAAAATGCGTATATCAGGAGTAGCTACTCCTTATGTGCTTTCAAGTGTTTTAAGTGGCTGTACCAAGATAAAATTGTTTGATACTGGGGAACAACTCCATGCTCTGGTTTTCAAGCATGGGGCTTCTTTGGAAACATATGTGTGCAATGCCCTCGTCACAATGTATTCCCGCATGGGAGACTTCACATATGCTGAACAAGTTTTCAAGCAAATGCTTTACAAGGACGGAGTTTCTTACAATTCCCTGATCTCTGGGCTAGCTCAGCAAGGATTCAGTGATAAGGCTTTGGCATTGTTTGAGAAAATGCAGCTTGATTATTTGAAACCTGATTGTGTTACTATTGCTAGTCTTTTGAGTGCTTGTGCATCAGTGGGAAGCCTTTGTAAGGGAGAACAACTTCACTCATATGTGATAAAGGCAGGAATGTCCTCAGATATTATCATCGAAGGTTCTCTACTTGATCTTTACGTGAAGTCCTCTGATGTGAAAACTGCTTATAGTTTTTTTCTCACAACACGGATGGAAAATGTGGTTCTATGGAATGTTATGCTTGTTGCTTATGGGAAGTTAGATAATTTGAGTGATTCAGTTCGGTTGTTTATACAAATGCAGCTCCAAGGGTTGATACCTAACCAATTCACCTACCCAAGTATCTTGAGAACTTGTACCTCTGTTGGGGCTCTTTCTCTAGGTGAGCAGATACATACCCATGTTATAAAGACTGGCTTTCAATATAATGTTTATGTCTGCAGCGTGCTGATAGATATGTATGCTAAGCATGGGAAACTATATATTGCGAAGGGAATTCTTAAAAGGCTTACTGATGATGATGTTGTTTCTTGGACAGCAATGATTGCTGGGTATACACAGCATGACTTGTTTTCCGAAGCTCTTAAAATTTTTAAAGAGATGTTGAACAGAGGGATCCAACCAGATAACATAGGGTTTGCAAGTGCTATCAGTGCATGTGCTGGGATTCAAGCACTTAATCAAGGGCAACAAATTCACTCTCAGTCATATGTGTCTGGCTATTCAGGGGATCTTTCAATTAATAATGCGCTTGTCAATCTTTATGCTAGATGTGCTAAAATTGATGAAGCATACTTGGCATTTGAAAAAATTGGTGCTAAAGATACTATATCTTGGAATGGATTGATATCAGGATTTACTCAAAGTGGACATTCTGAAGAGGCTCTAAAGGTCTTTGTTGAAATGAACAGAGCTGATGTAGAAGTTAGTTTTTTCACATTTGGCTCTGTAGTTTGTGCTGCTGCAAACTTAGCAAGCATAAAACAAGGGAAACAGATTCAAGCCATGATTTTAAAAAAAGGATTTGATTCTGACATTGAAGTTTCTAATGCTTTGATCACATTATATGCAAAGTGTGGTGCCATTGACGATGCTGAGAGAGTGTTTTTTGAAATACGAGGAAAAAATGAGATTTCTTGGAATGCCATGATAACTGGTTATTCTCAGCATGGATATGGTACCAAGGCTATTAGTCTGTTTGAGAATATGAAACAGGTTGGCGAGATGCCAGGTCACGTTACTTTTGTAGGAGTTTTATCAGCATGTAGTCATGTGGGCTTGGTCAATGAAGGTCTTGGCTACTTTGAGTCCATAAGCAAAGAGTATGGGTTGGTGCCTAAGCCAGAACATTATGCTTGTGTCGTGGATCTTCTGAGCCGAGCTGGTTGTTTGGGCCATGCAAGGAAATTCGTAGAGGAGATGCCAGTTGAACCAGATGCAATGGTTTGGAGAACGCTTCTGAGTGCCTGTATAATCCATAAGAACATGGAAATCGGAGAGTTTGCTGCAAACCATCTTTTAGAGTTGGAACCTGAAGATTCAGCAACGTATGTTCTCCTATCAAATGTGTATGCTGTTGCGGGGAAATGGAGTTACAGGGATAGGACAAGGCAAATGATGAAAGAAAAAGGTGTGAAGAAAGAACCTGGCCGCAGCTGGATTGAGGTTAAGAATTCAATTCATGCATTCTTTGTTGGTGATCGAATCCATCCTGAAGCAGATAAAATATATGACTTCATCGCTGATCTGAATAAAAGAGCAGCTGCAATTGGTTATGTCCAAGATCGATATAGCCTTTTGAGTGATGTGGAGCAGATACAGAAGGACTCAACAGTGCATATTCATAGTGAGAAACTGGCCATCGGCTTTGGGATTCTCAGTTTGTCGAATGCAGTTCCCATATATGTGATGAAAAATCTTCGTGTCTGTAAGGATTGCCACACATGGACGAAATTTGTTTCAAAAATTTCGAATCGGAAAATTATAGTACGAGATGCATATCGCTTTCATCATTTTGAAGGTGGTATATGTTCATGTAGAGATTATTGGTAAGTAAAAATGAATGAGCATTATTCTATTCTAGAAGCTGTTATTCGAAGATTGTGCTCAAAACACCAGAAAAGGTGGCCGGATCTCAGAAAAGCCACTAATACTGTCGATTGGTGGCACTGTACAGGTACTAATTTTATTATTACTTAGGTTCTGGCTGGTTTCAGAGAACTGTCTTTAGCCGATTAAAGTGTCTATTCCTTGATTTTTGCGAGTGACCATATATATCTCTACAAAGAAAAAGGGAAAGTAAAGGATCTTTCACTTTGACTATATACTACTTATTTGAGTCTGACTCACCATATATATCTCAACAATAAAATTAGCTCCAAGACTTTCACAAACATTCACCAAAACTTTCTACTGTAAGCTCTGCGATCTGTTTAGCGTGACATATAATTGGGATCTGTAAATTGACAAAAGCACGGTTTTTCTCCTTTAATGAAAGTAAGATGGTATCTTTGTTCTCTGGCACACAATTCGGTTCTTTTCGTAGCGGATTTAGGGAAGAAAAAGGGAAAGCAAGTTGTCCAAGCAACACGATTTTTTCACTTTGATTACGTTCAACATCTTTATTTTCCTTCAACAAAAGCAATTTGGCCAAGCAAGAAAATCTGGAAATTCGATTCTTTTCGTAACCAGGGAAATCCGGACATTCCATGCAATAGAGAGCATGGCACTGATTTCTTTCTCGATGTCTAAGCAACCACCGACTTAAATGCTTTATCCATTGATTCCATAGTGTGGTTGGTTCAACTATAAAATTAGATCAAAGTTATTGGCAACCATACACACACAAACATTCAGTTACGCTTTCTGCTAGAAGCTTCGCCATCTGTTGAGTCTTAAGGTGCGTCCTCTGTTTTCTTTGTGAATTTCTGCCACTCACATCATTCTTTGTTGCCTCTTTTTGGACTATCAATTATTAATTATTATGAGATGGAAAATGGGATTTATTATTTTATTTGTTTCTCTTCTTTCTTAATTATTATGCTGTAAATGTGGTTGTACTAGGATTTCTTCTGACTGATGGAAATGCTCTCGAGACTATTCTTGCCATTGTTCCCACCATTGTTAATTATACCATTGCTCCCGCCCTACATCACGTCAGTTATCCATTTAGATATAAGAGTAACACAGACTCTCTGAAGAACGAAATTAATCATCTGAAGCATGCGCGAGTGAGACTGCAGCACTCCGTTGATGAAGCCAAAAACAATGCCGATCTGATTGAAGAGGATGTTCTGAAGTGGCTGTCTGAAGCCGAATAGGTTTCTGAGAAGGCTGAAAAGGAACTTATGGAAGCTGAAGAAAAAGCAAAGAAGAGGTGTTTTATAGGATTGTGTCCCAACTTCATGTCACGCTATAAGCTTACCAAGAAAGCTGAGAAGGAAGCCGTAGCTATTGTCGAACTCTGTAGGCAACAGAATGAATTCAATTCCATATCCTATCATGCTCCTCCGCAGGCGAGGACCTCTCCCTCTGAAACAGATTATAATGTCCAAGCGTCAAGGATGCCAATTTTGAGAGAAATTCTAGATGCGTTTACAAATACCGATATTAACATGATCGGGGTGTATGGTATGGGTGGTGTGGGGAAGACTACTCTGGCCAAAGAGGTCGCTCGAATGGCAATGGAAGATAGGTTATTTGATGCGGTCGTTATCACCACCGTGACCCAAAGCCCTGATGTTAGGAAAATCCAACAAGAGATTGCAGATCAATTGAGATTGGTGTTTGTTGAGGGGAGTGAAATTGGACGGGCAGGTAAACTATCTCAGAGGTTGAAACAGGAGAAGGTTCTTCTCATACTAGACGACTTATGGATGAGACTTGACTTGGAATCGGTAGGGATTCCATTGATGAAGAAGCAAGGTTCTGGAAATGACCACAAGAACGGATGCAAAATACTGCTAACATCTAGGGCAATTGATGTCTTGTCAAATGAAATGAACTGTCAAAACAACCACCCCATTGATGTTTTACCCGAAGGTGAATCTCAGCAGCTGTTTATGAAGATTGCTGGTGATATAGATCCTGTCGTGCAAACCACAGCAATCAAGGTAGCAAAGAAGTGCGCGGGATTGCCTGTGGCTATTGTAACTGTTGCAGGAGCCTTAAGAAACAAGCATCCGTCCGTATGGAAGAATGCATTAGTTGAATTGCAAAGGCCTTCCCCGGAAAGTTTTCAAGGAATTCAGGGGACGGTATATTCCTGCATAGAGTTCAGTTATAACCATTTGGCGAAGGAAGAGCTTAAGTCAACATTTCTTCTTTGTAGTCTACTGCCTTATAAAACGACCCATTTGGATTTGTTGAAATATGGGTTTGGGTTGGGTTTGTTTGGCAAAGTCTTCAGTGTTGCGGAGGCACGAGACAGAGTATACTCATTGGTGAATATGCTCAAGGCATCGTGTTTGTTACTTGAGAGCGATAGTGAACAGATCTCCATGCATGATGTTGTTCGTGATGTTGCCATTTCAATTGCTTCCAGGGACCGCCATGCGTTTGTTACGAGCAACGAGGCTGAATTGAGAAACTGGCTTGATTCAGACGAGCGGAAGAAGTCAACATCTGTTTCTCTGAGTTGTAATATTACAGCGATACCTGAAGAATTTGAATGCCCACATCTTGGTCTTCTCCGGATTGATGGTAAAGGTAATCATCTGAATTTACCAGAAAATATTTTCAGGGGAACGCAACATCTCAAAGTATTAGATTTGACAGATTTTTCTTTTCTGAAGTTGCCATCATCGCTTGGTTCTGTCGAGAACCTCCGTACACTATGCATTCATGAATCGAAATCGAAAGAAACAGATATAAGTGTTATTGGGAAGCTAAAGAAAGTGGAAATCCTTAGCCTTGTTGAGTGTAGCATTAAGCAGTTGCCAATGCAGGTGGGGCAATTGACAAACCTCAAGCTATTAGACCTGACTGATTGCTCTGAGCTTGAAGTATTTCCTACAAATATTCTGCCAAGTCTGTTGCAGTTAGAAGAATTATGCATGGGGAACAGTTTCAAACGGTGGGAGAATGGAGGAAGCAATGCAAGTCTTTCGGAGTTGAAACATTTGTCCAATCTCAACAATTTGGAGATACAATTCAGTGATACTCAACTCATGCCAAAAGAAGTGCTTTCCAAAAAGCTTGATAGGTATAAGATATTCATTGGAGATAGATGGAGCTGGGATCGAGTGTACAAAACATCTAGAACTTTGAAACTTAAGCTCCAAAGAAGCATCCGACTAGAGGATGGTGTTCAAATGTTACTGAAGAGAGCTGAAGATCTGTGTCTAGATGAACTGGAGGGTGTCCATAACATTCTTTATCAATTGGACGCAGAAGGATTACCAAACTTGAGACACTTGCAGCTCCGCAGTAGTCCTGAGATTCACTATATCATCAACACAAATGAAGCGGCTTCTTCCAATGCTTTTCCCCTATTGGAGTCTTTAGTTCTTCATGATTTGGTTTCGTTGGAAACAATATGTCACGGAGAATCCAGATCACACCTTTTCAAGAACCTGAAACTGGTAGACATAAGAAAGTGTGACAGCTTGAACACTCTTTTCCCACTCACTGTCATTCAATACCTTTCACAACTTGAAGAAATCAAAATAGAGTATTGCACAGAACTAGTCGAGATATTCACTCAGGAAGGTGAAATCTATGCAGGACAGAATGAAAGAATAATCAATAAGCCGGAGCTCAAGAAATTGCAGTTCCTGAGACTGAAGGATTTGCCAAGCTTTTGCTCGGAGCAGGGATCTTATACCCCACTTTTCAATGGAAAGGTACTTTATAGTATTTATTCTGTTTTCATTTTTATTTTTTTTGTCGTTACTTTTCTGTTTCAGTTTAGCTATAATTTTCTATTTCTTCATGACTACTTAGTTGATTTTCCATACTGTATGCAGATTGCGTTTCCCACCCTGCAGGTTTTGGATTTGTACCATATGCACAGTGAAGTGTTATGGAGTGGTCAGCTACAGGGAAGTTCGTTTTCTATGGAAAATATAACACGGTTGGTTGTGAAAAAATGTCCCAATCTGAAATATTTATTCCCCTCTTCTGTGGTTAATTTTCTTAGGCAACTCAAATATCTTAATGTTGAAGATTGTGAGTCAATGGAGGAGATAATAAGAGTAGAAGAAGTGACGTCAGGAGAAAGTATGCAGAAAATAAAGTTCCCAAAACTTGAGACCATGGAGCTCTGTTTCCTTAAGGAACTCAAATGGTTCAGTTCAAAATATCCGATAGAGTTTCCTAAATTGCAAAAGCTATCGATAGCATGGTGTGGCGAACTGAAAATTTTTGTTACAAATGCCGACAGTCATGAAGGGACATTGTTTGATGATAAGGCAAGTCTCTTTTAACTTTAAATTCTTTTTTTTTAAAAAATAATAATCCGAATGAGTGTATAACCAAGCTGGATGAGTGCAGGTTACATGCCCAATGTTGGATGAATTATCCATAGACAATGTGCCAAAATTGGTAAAGATATGGCAGAAACAGCCTGCTAATGACTCCTTTTCAAAACTGAGATCCTTGACCATATTCTTCTGTCGTGAGCTAGTGAATGTATTTCCATCCAATTCACTGGGAACATTTCAGAGACTCGAAGAGTTGAAAATGGATTATTGTGTTGCACCACTAGATTCGATCTTCCAAGTCGAAGGGCCGAACGAAGAAGGATTAGAATTACAGTTGAGAGATCTATATGTGAAGGATCTAAAGAAATTGAAGTATATATGGGATGAGGATCCCCAAGGGAAACTCCGATTCCCCAACTTACGTTCTGTAGTCGTGAAGGGCTCTCGGTATCTGGAGAATGTATTTCCGTTCTCCATGGCTAAATGTGATCTTTTCCAACTTCAGGAGTTGAAATTATCGGATTGTGGTCTGGAGGAAATTGTTGCAGAGGGAGCAAATGGCGAAGCCACAATTAACCTTCATTTCGTGTTTCCTCAGTTAACCTCTCTGCAGCTGGTAGAATTACCTAAGCTAAGGAGTTTCTGTGGGAAAAAGGTTCATAATTTAACTTGGGAATTACCAATGTTGAAGGAGTTGGACGCATATGATTGTGAGAATGTGAATTTATTTGGTTCCGAGACATTTATTGACTTTGACCAATCACAAGGGGATAACTCTGCTAAATCAACCATTTTAATGGTCGAAAAGGTAAGCTTCCTGATATGAATGCTTGTTTATACCCATATAATGCTATGGAACTGTAAAACATGCATGATATAATTAACGTGCTTTCTGATGTCCGTTTTCAGATACTCCCCAAGGTTGAGAAACTGGCACTAAGTGGAAGAGATGCATCTTCTTCACTTATATGGCGTTGCCAATTTCCTTTGAATTTCTTTTCCAATCTAAAGACTCTTGAGTTGAGTTATTTCAATGATGATGGAATATCAGGTATGATCCAATGCAGGTTTCCACAAAAGTTGTCCAATTTGGAGCAACTTAAATTGTTTTATTGTGAAGGATGGATAGAAAAGGAAGAGCACTCAAGGACGCCATTCCTGAAGCTAAAATCCCTAAATTTGTCAATGGTTTCAAATCTCCGACATATTTGGGAAGGAAGGAACCCCAAATTATTTCTTATATCTCCTCAAACCATTCAGAGTCTAAAACTATATATGTGTCGAAGAATGGTGAGTTTAGCAGCATCGTATGCCTCATTGGAAAACCTAACCGATTTGGAAGTTTCGTCGAGCTACCATTTGCTGTTCTTGTTCACATCATCCACAGCAAAAAGTCTGGTGCAACTTGTGAAGTTGGTGGTCACGTTTTGCAACATAAGAGAGATAGTAAGTGTCTCACATAAAGAAGAGGACCAAGCAGTAGAGGAGATTGTTTTCCCCAAGCTAGAATTTGTGCGACTTCGATTTTTGGACAACCTCACAAGTTTCTATCCTGGGAATCGCACTTTAAAATTTCCATCCTTGAGGAAGCTCATTGTGAGTGAATGCCCCAAGATGGGCATTTTCTCTCACGGGACAATAAGCACACCCAAGCTACGAGGAGAAGTGTATTCAAATGATATAACCAAGTTGGGTTGGGACACCGATCTGAATACCACCATACAGAAGATGTTGAATAAGTAGATTTGGATTCTGGGTCTGACTAACATTTCAGCATCCTTCTTTTGTTATTCTTTATGTATGGTGTGGTTTGTTCGCAGCATCCTGCACCTCCTTATTTATATTTATGGAATATTAAGCAGAGTAGTAATCTTCTGAATATTTAGAAGATATTGTTGATTAACTTTGACTTTGTATAATTAAAGATAAATAAATCTTATAATTATAGATGAAGAATGAAGAAATTTTAAAAATTTTCTGGAGACAAATATAAGGAGCACCATCTTTGATTGTTTCAGAGAAGTTACCTATTATGTAGACTATATTCGGGATTCTTGGAACTCAGAGAAGTTATTCCAGGTCAGTGATAAATGGGAAGCAGTTGTAGATGTGGTTATCCCTATCAAGCAAGCAGAGCAAAAGGAACACCATGCAAGTTTGGTTTTGTCAAGTTTGTTGCTAATGGAAGGTGCTAGTATCAAAGAGACTAAGATTAAGATTAATTCTCGCCTATTCTATTTTCTTAATTTCAAAAAGAAGTGGTAAAGACTTATTTGGTTGTGGAGTGAGATATTTTTTTGTTACTAAAAAAAACTTCCTCATTGATTAGACAGAAAGGGGAAAAGGAAATAAAGCAACGAATACGATATGTCTATTCTGCTTTGATAAAAGCAAATTGGTGACTTTGTCCTTTAATGATCACTATTTGATTCTTATCGTAAAGAATTGGAACTGTCGCTGGCTGCTTCACAAACATTCAGCAACACTTCCTTTCAAAAGCTCCATCTGTTCAGCGTCAGCTGTTGAGTTTTATGGTGCTTCCTCTGTTTTTTTCATGAATTTCTGCTAAACTGATGTTGTTTGCATGTTAACTAGTATGGTGTTGTTTCATCCGAAATCACATCCCTCCCTCCTATCACGACTTCTCAAAACTGTATGGATTATTGTTGTTTTGACCAACCTAAGTCAAAATGACAAAGTAACCTGTCATTTTGATTATTATTATTATTAAGGCAGGTCTGTTTGAAATGGTTGGTGAATTTTTTAAGAATTTTTAAAATCATAAATTAATTTATTATGATTTTTTAATTATATTATAAGATATTTAAATTTTTAGAAAATTATAAAGATATGAGAAAATTAAATTGATAATACTGATGTATAGTACTATTTAAAAGAATTCCATAAAATTTTTTTAGGTATTTTTCTGAATGATATTGGATTTATTATGAATTTTAAAATATTTATTATTATTATATTAAAATTTTTAAATATATTAATATTATATTATTAAGATCACAACGGTGGATAGGTGTGTCATTTTGACCAAGATGGTCAAAACAACAGCACGCCTTGTCGTTTGGATTGATTGTGGGGCTGAGTTATTTTGTTCGAAATGACATCGGGAAGGAGCTTAGAACAATGCCATTTTGGTGTATCACCTATTGGTGCTTCTCCCCTTCTCGTTTCTTCCCCGTTGCCAGTAACGTAACGGGATAAGTGTCTAGTTATGTGTTACTCTTATATGCCGAAATCCCCAAAAGTCTTTCCCAAAATGCTCCTGTCTCGCTCGCAAATTCTTCCCGATTATTTTCACACCAATTTCGGCCTTCTCATGGCCGGATTTAGGTAAGATTTTTATTTGGAAATCCACATATTTTCATCTCCAATTTACCCGTTTTTATTGATGAAAATCGATGAGAAATGATAGGTTAAGTTTACGTGGATGATGGCTTTGATTTGCTATGGTTTATATAAAGCTTTATTGGGTATTTGGAGTATAGGGAGATTTGAAAAATTGGGGTTTGCAGGGATTTCTTCCAACCAGATGACATGTCCCTAGTAAAGGTAGGCAATAAGTCCTTTGTCGACTAGCGAATACAGGCCTAGTCCGAGCCCGAGGCGTGGCACATTTCGTTGGGATTTGTGTCAGCCTTGAACAGGTTCGGATATAAGAGAGGCATCACTTGGTGGTGCCACATGGTGCGTTGTGATTGGCCATAAATAAATAAAATTCTAGAAAATAGAAAAATAGACAAAATAGTAGAAAATCAGGAGAAAAGCAGAAAAATAAAAAAAAATACTAGATTGAATTTGGAGTCTAATGATACTAAATTTATAGGATTTGAAGTTGATTGGGTTAATAAATTAAATAATTTTTTTTGGGAAAATAGAAAAAAATAAGGAATTTTCCTATTTGATTTCGGGTTTGGTCTAGGACTATAATTCGTCGGGGTAGAGGGTTCAGAAGTGTTATTTTATGTATTATGACCCTCTAATATTGTTTATTCAAGAATTGAATATTGTTATATGCAGGTGGATACTTACTGATGTAGGATCTCGAGGAATTGATCCAGGAAACAAGTGGGCTATTCGAACTTTGAAAACCCGTGAGTGGATGGACCCTTTTACTTAATTCTTGAATCTCTGACATGATCATATGAATGTGTGTAATAAAAGAAATTATAATGAAATGATAGCATGAAATCTTATGTGTGCTGAAACGTATATAAATCATTTAATAATATGATATGTCACATGAATGAAATGCTATGTTTGGTATGATGTGTGAAATATGATATTGAAGTGTAATGACGCATTGAGTTGCATCCGGAATTATGAGATAAATCACACATTGCAGCAACATGGGGTGACCTATATGACTCTTGAGAGCTCTTCGAGTATAGTAGTGAGGCATGGACTTTCCAAGGGAGTCATAAGGAGGGATAGGGATTATATGATTGTGCTAACAATGTATGACAAGAATTCCTAATGTGGGGTATAGGTGGAGCTACCAGCATCTACCACCCCGGTATCATCAGTGGTTTGAACTAAGTGTTATGCACATCCCATCGGGATATACCAAATCATTATACGAGATAGCGAGAGGAAAGATTTGAGGAGTCACATGAAGCTCCACTGACGTATCTCAGTTCTTTTCCAGGGACCTATATGAACTGAGAGATATTTCCAGCCCATTCATGTTCGTGAATGCCTAAAGAATCTTGATATTGTTGCATATATTGATTGTGACTATGTTTTATGATGCATCGGTGCTTTGAATGTGTGCCAGCATGTCAATATGCTTAGTGTGTGATTGCATGTGAACTATTATGCTTGCTTTTCCAGTCCGCATACCTGGCCGATTTATGCTAAATCTGTGGATCCGTGTTTCACCAGGAATGAAAAGATTGAATACGACAACGGTTTTCTTCTCAGACAGATAGTCAACTCATCAAGGATTAGCTTCATGCTGAGTTAGGATTTCTATTGTGGACCCTAGTATTCTATGTATATGATATCATATTCCTCTAGGCTGTGTTTTTATATCATAAATGACTTTTGTAAATTGGGAATACATGTTTCTGTTGATGTAGCCTCACCGTTTGATGTTTAATCATAATCCGGTGTTACCTGAACGACACCATTGTTCTTAACTGAATCCACTACTTGCCTTCTTATTTATTATTCTTATTATTCCCTCTCTGTTATTTATTGTTCTTTTCGAGTCCTTTATAGTTACTATATTACTGGGTGTGATAATAGTGTATATAGTGGGTCTACGGCGATTGTCACCTAAAAATTTTAGGTTTGATGAGTGATAAAAGCTGCTGAAGAAAAATATGGAGTTCAGCCACTTCCAACAGACCCACTGGAGCACAAATTAAGTCAAACAAGGACAAAAAAACAAAGAAATCAAAGACAAATGCGTGTTTATCTATTGCAGTCTCATCCATCATATTCACTTGTATTATATCCTTAGAATCAGTAAAAGAGATTTGAGATTATCTCAAAATCAAATATGAAGGAGATGAGCGAATCAGAGGGATACAAGTGTTAAACTTGATACGTGATTTTGAGCTGAAAAAGATAAAGCAGGCTGAGGCTATAAAGGAGTATGCTGACAGATTACTTGATTCAAGGATTGTTGAAAAAATCCTTACTATAGTGCCTGAAAGATTTGAAACCACCTTCACAATATAAGAAAGTACTAAAGATTTTTCAAAAATTACTCTTGCAGAGCTCTTAAATGTTTTACAAGTACAAGAATAGAGTCATAAGACAAGAAGATGTTGTTGAAGGAGTTTTATCAGCTAAACCCCAACAAGGAGGAAAGTATAACAAGGATGACAAGCGTGTGGATTCTGCAATGAATCAAAATAAAAATAGAGGCAACAAAAAGAGTTATCCACCTTGTGAGCATTGTGAAAAATCTGGCCATCCTCCGTGAAAGTGTTGGAAAAGATCAGATGCAAATGCAAAAAGTATAATCAACTGGGATATAAGCAATTATCTATGAAATATGGATACCTAGTGGTTAATGAGGAGGAAGAGGATCATCTCTTTGTTACAACTTGCTATAAAACTAATATCGCATAAAACAACTATATGGTTTCTCTCACCTCCCAAAACCTCCCCCCTCTCTTCACGCCCCACCCCAACACGTATCCTAAACCCAGCCACAATACAACCATTCCTGCTGCTCATATTGCTACTGGGCTGCCAACCCATCCTTCACCAACCCAGGTGCCAAGGTCCGCTCATCCACTGTGGAACCCAGACCAGGTGCTCGCTACTGACCGGTACGTTTCGTATTTTGTGGAAGGAATACCAGAGGGTTGGCATTCATGGAAACTCTTCAAGGAAATTGCTGCCATTGAACCTGTTGTAGATGTCTTTATCTCTGTCCGAAAATCCAGGAGGGGACTGCGTTTTGGCTTTGCCAAATTTGTAAGGTGTGGAGTCCAGGAAGTCACTAGAAAAAGGAGACTCAACTCTATAATTGGCGGTTCTACCTGCATGAGTTTTAATGTGGCCCGATATACCCATCCAGGTGATCAACGTAGGTTCCCACCTCCGATTGCACCTCGTCCTACCATGCCAGTTGAGCCTAGTACCACCCATTATGCCGCCTCTACGAGGGTTTTCAAGGAGTGTGATGGCCGCACGTATGCAGAGGCCGCAATGGTAACCACCTCGCACATTCCAGAATGCGTCTCAATGGAACTCTACCCTGATGCTGAAGCCCAGGCTAGATTGAAGAGAAGTGCCGTTGGTATATTACGCAAAGGCTGCTGTAGAGAGATTTGTTTCCCCTTGAAGGTGGAGTGCACGAATATGGGGGGACAGCAATGTCTTATTGCTTTTACTTCAGAGGAGAAGATGACCAGTGAGCTTACCACTAATCACCATTTCTGGAATGGCTTATTCTTCGACATTCATCCCTGCAAACAGGAGGATACAGAGAAGAAAAGGCTTAGCTGGGTTCAGATCAAGGGGCTGCCTTTGAATGTCTGGTGCAAAGATACGTTCCGGAAAATCCTTCACTCCATCGGTTCACTGGTCCAGGTACACACTCATACCATCAGCTGGAACCGTCTTGATGCGGCTGTGGTACAAATGGCAACTGGGAGCTTGACGAATATACACCTTCAGCTTCAGTTCAAGGTTGCTGGTAAAATGTACGCTGTTAGCATTCAGGAAACCCAGGAGATAGAAGGAGTGGAACCCGAGATGGGAAAACAATCAACTGCTTCTGGTGCTAGCGACAGTATGTCAGTTCCACTCAACCAATCAAAGCCAGAATTATGGAAGAATGGGGCAGGAGAGGACAAAAGAAGTATGCCTACTACAGGAAAAGGTGGATCTTGTATGAAGTTTGTACAGCAAGACACATGTGTGAAGGCAGGTGTGGCCAAATGCCAAGAGGGATGTCCGGGTACTAGCGGGACATTCAAGATAATGGGTCATGAACAGAACCCAAACATGGGCCCTCTACCTCATGAGCTACAGTCTGCAGAAGGGCTCTTTAGTCTTTCCACGCAACATGGTGGGTCTTTCAGCCATTTCACAGCACCTGTGCTGCTCCAGGGGAGAAAAGAGGAGAGTGATGCTCGAAGGACTCTTGTTCCTCGCATGGTTACCTCTGAACTGATGCCCAACAATTCAGGTGAAGAATCCAGCACACCTTCGACGTGTCATACTGACATGGCTTTCGCTAGAATGCGAAAGGAAGGCAATAAGGCCTCGCGTATGGGAGAGAAAGGAAGAGCAGCCAACAATAGAGTTGGAAAGCAAAAGAAACTTAAACACATTAAACCCACTGGCAGTTTATCCTCGGGTGGCAGTAGTCAAGTGGTAGTGTTCTCAGCTCCGCAGGTGGCGGAGGACCCTTCATTTCTGGCAGCTACTCGTGATAGTCAATTGGGTGTAGAGGAGAGGCCACAGTCAAAGAGTGCAGCTACCGATACTTGTCCCGTGGAGGAGGAAGTACACCAGACAATGGAACTCATGGATACCTTGGGCCTTCGTAAGAAACAAACGAAAGCAGCGATTCGGGAAAAACTGAGAACTCGGATTGTAGAGGAAGGCAAGGAGTGGCAACATCACTGCACTCGATAGTGCAGTGATATGGGTGTCTGCGATAGGGTATCTTGTTTTTACATGATAAATTTTGCCATGTGGAACATTAGAGGGTGCAGGGGGAAGATGAAACAGAACCAGATCAGTGCGTTAATTCATAAGGAGAGGCTCAGTGTTCTGTTCCTATGTGAGACGAAACGGGAAAGCTTCACTGATCGCTTAGCAGGCAGCCTATGGCCTGGAAACACAATTAAATGGATGGCTATTGATGCGCAAGGGAGAGCAGGAGGAATTGTTTGTTTATGGGATGACATAAATGTGCAGATTACTGGTGTGGAAAGATATGAGCGGTGGATATTATTGCAGATGTGTACCCGAAGCTCTGGTTTTAGTTTTGTTTGCGTTGGGTTACACGCTCCCAACACTGAGGCTGAGCGAAGAGTATTGTGGGCAGACATTCAACAACGGAAAGGAATGGACAACATTCCCTGGGTGGTCTTAGGGGATTTCAACAAAACAGTTAGCAAAACAGAGCGACTGGGCAGTTATTTCAACAGCACAGCAGCAAGACGATTCCTTCACTTTATACATGGGAGTGGGCTGGTTGACATGCCAATTCTGGGAAAGGAATTTACATGGTTCACCACACATAGCGCGTCCAGAATAGATCGAGTTCTAGCTTCTCCAACATGGTGCCAGCACTTCAGTCGACACAGGCTCTATACGGGTGATAAGGGCTTCTCTGATCATGTACCCCTCATCCTCAAAGCCGACACTTTCTTCTGGGGTTCTCGTCCATTCCGCACGTGGGATTTGTGGTGGGAGGAAAACAATTTTCTGGAGATGATACGACATCTGTGGCAAGAGGCAGGCCAATGTTTCCCAAGTGATTTCAGGGTGATCAAGAAACTAGCTTTCTTAAAGAAGAAACTAGTTTTCTTAAAGAAGAAACTTGAAGTGTGGCATAATGAAAAGTATGGGGCGATGACTAATCAGTTGCGACGGACGTTGGCTGAACTTGACACCTTGGATCAGGATAGACGGAACCTGGGGTCAGCAGTGACGGGGAGATATAATCTCTTGCAGGTGCAGAAATGGGAGATTAAAAGGAGACTTGAGGCTATGTGGAGGCAGAAATCCAGACAACACTGGTTGAAGTTAGGTGATAAGAATAGTAAGTTCTTCCATTCATGTGCTTCCTTACGACGTTGCTTTAATTTTATTGGAGCAGTAAAGGTCAATGGAGTGGAGATTACTGAGCCGTCTGCGATAAAGATTGCTGCGCTCACACACTTCCAGCAGATTTTCAAAGGTGATTCGGTGCGCTGGTTAGACTTGGGAAGCCTAGCTTTACCCCGGCTATCAGCCGCAGCATCTGAAAAGCTGGAAACACCTTTCACGGAGGAGGAAATACAGCAAGCGGTTTGGGCTTGTGGAAGCCAAAAAGCGCCAGGGCCAGACGGGTTTAATTTCTACTTCATCAAAAAAGCGTGGTCTGTGATTGGAAAGGAAATCATCACAATGGTAAAAGAATTCCATTCCAGCGGAACATTGCCGCGTGGGATAAACACAAGTTTCATCACATTGATCCCCAAGATACCAGGTGCGTCTGAGTTTAATTCATATCGGCCTATCAGTCTTATCAACAGCCTGTATAAGATCGTTGCGAAGTTGTTGTCCAACCGACTGAAGATTGTGACGGATCAACTCATTTCACCATTCCATACGGGTTTTATGGAAGGCTGCTATATTGTCGACTCGATCATATGATCGCCAATGAACTGATTCATACAATGAAGCACTCAAAGCAGCCTGGATGGTGTTTCAAATTGGACTTTCAGAAAGCCTACGATTCTGTCAACTGGAATTTTCTCTTGGAGGTAATGACGAAGATGGGTTTTGGTTCACGCTGGCGCCAGTGGATAATGGCATGCATCTCCACAGCGAGGTGTGCCATATTGATCAATGGCGCACCGACAAAGGAATTTACAATGGGGCGCGGTCTACGTCAAGGAGACCCGCTGTCGCCATTGCTGTTCAATTTAGTAGGCGAGGTCCTTTCCAGACTAGTCGTCACAGCGGCGGAGCGGCAATTATTCCAGGGAATCAAAGTTGGAACGTTACACTTGACACATCTACAATATGCAGACGATGTTATTCTATTCAGCCAGGGAGACATTCAGGGGATCCTTAGCCTCAAGCGACTGCTGCGATGTTATGAGCTGCTGTCCGGTTTGAAGATAAATTTCTTCAAATCTGGATTAGTAGGGATACATGTGTCTACAGGGGAGGTGGCTTATCTGGCGTCTATGCTCCAATGCCAGCCGCAAGTACTACCTTTCCACTATCTAGGGGTTCCGCTAGGAGCAAATCCCCGCAGATATAACACGTGGGAGACGGTCATTACTAGAGTCAAACGTAAGTTGGCCTCCTGGAAAGGTTCTTTATTGTCATTAGGGGGCCGGATGGTATTGCTGAAATCTGTCATAAATAGTTTACCGATTTATTATATGACTCTCTTCCAAATGTCGGCGGCAGTAAGGAGGGATTTAGAGAAATGGATGAGATGTTTTCTTTGGGCGGGACGAGCTGATCAGCGGTGTATGTGTAAAGTGAGTTGGCAGGTTGCAGTTCGAGCCAAGGAAATTGGGGGAGCTGGACTGGGCTGTTTAAAATGGAGGAATGTAGCCTTGCTCACGAAGTGGAGCTATAGATTGGCCAGCGGTTCATGTACGTTATGGCATCAGGTTATTATGCAAAAATACTGTCCAACTCTGCGAGCTGAAGGGATAGCATGCGAAGATAGTTGTGCTTCCGCTCTTTGGAAGGATATTGTAAGGACGAGCAGATCAACTCTACCCAATGGCCAGTGTCTCTCTGCACTCTTTCGCTGGCAACTGGGCAAAAGGGACATGATATCTTTCTGGAACGATATTTGGTGCAGTGAGACGCCACTAAAAACCTTATTCCCCAGGTTACATGCGCTGTCCCTGGTCAAAGAGGGTTTCATCTTGTGTTTTGGGCACATGGAAGGAGATGTTTGGAACTGGAACCTCATATGGAGGCGACAACTTTTTGTATGGGAGGAAGCTGAGGCTCATCGTCTACAATCTATGCTGGCCGGCTACACACCGAAAGATACTGAAGAAGATCAGCTGCTGTGGGGCGATTCACGCTGCAAATTTTCAACCCACGCTTGTTACCAATCCTTGGAGACCTTGTTAGTCACGCAAGAGGCCAGGCTAATACCAAAATGTATGGAGCAAGCAGGGAGCTCCGAAATGGCAGGCTTTCATGTGATTAGCATGCAGGGAGAAAATGGCCACTAAAGGACATCTGATTCGTATTGGGGTTTTACCTGCCAGCGAGGGTGCGTGTCATGCTTGCGAATTTCTGGAGGGGGATTCCAATCACGTTTTACTCACCTGTAGGAAGGACAGGGCATGTTGGTCCTTATTACTCAAACATTGGGGTATAAGTTGGGTCCAACCGTGTTCAATGAAGGAATTGTTCTTACAGTGGGCAGGTTTCTCAGTCTCCCGTAGATGGCAAAAGTTGTGGTATGTTTTGCTGTTTTCTTTCACTTGGAGTATCTGGCTAGGTAGAAATCACAGCATCTTCAGGGGAGAAATGGTCAGCACGGATGATATATTCATGAACGGACTGAGACATGGATTCTGTTGGGCCAAATTGAATTTAAAGGAAGTACAATTAGACAGCTTAGACATGTTGCCTGCAGGGGATTTCGCTTCCTTGTTGAGTAGATAATGGATCAAGGCCAGAGCTCCAGGTCATAGTTTCTGAAATTTTCTGATATTATATTCAATTCTAGTATCTGTTAGTTCTGAATAGCCGTGGGTACACCCTTTCGCTGTCCCACTACTTTGTATTAATATCATCGTTATTAATACAATCGACTTATTCTCAAAAAAAAAAAAAAACTAATATCGCAAGCCAGACCTGGTTGATTGATAGTGGTTGCACAAACCACTTGACTTATGATAGTGCAATGTTCAAGGTTTTGAAGCCCACAAAAAAAGTAAATTTCAGAATAGGTCATGGTGGTCATATTCCAAAAAAGGCATTAGAATCGTAGCAATTGAAATCTCTTCAGGTACAAAAATAATTGATGATGTGCTTTATGTACTTGACTTAGATCAAAATTTGTTAAGTGTTGGCCAATTAGTAGGAAGGTGTTTCAAAGTGCATTTTGAAGATGAGTGTTGCTTGATCAAAGATACCGCAGATCAAGATTTGATCAAAGTTAAAACGAGAGGAAACAATTTCTCTTGGGATCCATTGAAAGAATAGCTGATATCTTGTGTTAACCAAGTTTTTTTTTTTTTGATAAAATGATGAGTTGTATTACTTCACAGAAAATTACATCACCCAAATGTACAACTGATGCAAAAAAAGACAAGCGCTCTACTAATACAAAGCTATACAAAACGCAGGTAACCCTTGAATGACTATCTAAGCTGCCTAGAATAGCTATCCAGGTAGCTTGGACTTTCACTCCATCACCCTATAACGTGATGCCACTCACCTATCGGAAGAAGATAGGCTCCCCTGCATATGTTAGAGCTGCTGTACAGTCTAGACCAATCTAGTCCATACATAATTCCTTCCATTGCCACTTCAGCGGCACTTTTATGTTCTCCTCTATGCACCTTTTTTTCCTGGACACCCATAAATTCCACACTGTCGCCATCAGTATACTATCCCATATCTCATGTTTCTTTTTACACATAAATATACTCTC
>JAEPBF010000074.1:0-340264 GCA_019739055.1 Passiflora organensis | reverse complement strand
GATTAGTGAATATTATCCTTTAATTGTTTTTAGAAAAAAAGTCGATATCTGATATCCTTTAATTTTAAAAAAATAAAAAATGACGACAGATCCATCTTAAAAATCTAAAATCTTCCCAAATCGTATCTACAAGTTTTGATGCATTATTTCTTCCTTAAAAGATTTAACTATTTAACCGTAAATATTATTTGATTTGATTTGATTTTTAAAAAATAAAAGATATTTACAGTATTTTATTATATAATACATACTGTTATTATTGATGGATAATCATCAAACCTGAAGGATATTATCTGTTCAGGAGGCAGCAAACTATGCTGGAGCATAGTTCTCAGAATAATCTATCAATATTTTATTTAATAGCGAAAAAAACGAAAATAATATTCACAGTTTATTGTTATAAGAACAATCGTACACTTTTTTTTTAAAAAAATTGAAGAGATATATCCGATATCCGATATCCGATATCCGATATCTAAATGTCTGGTATGAATTATTGTCTTGGACTTCAGCTTCAGCCCATCAGAAACGTGCTTTTCTGTTTGTAGGCATTCGAATGCTATATTTCTTTACAATTTGCTGCAGAATTTCCTCTACGTCGGGCATAAAATTGTTTAATGTAACCTCTTTAATGCCATTGCAGGGAATATCTTCATACAAGCCATACCTAAACTGCAAAATGATATTAGAGATTTGTGCGATACTCTTACTATCCTACAGGGTTTTTCTTTTCTAAAAGATCATTAGAGTTAGGAGTTACCTGTAATGACTTTTCCCCTGAAGCACAAACAATGGATATGAATTCAACACCGGGGAAAGCCACAGCAGACTGTCTACTAACTTCACAAGTCCCACTTCCGCCAACTCTTCCAACTTGTTTCCATACTCTATCACCAGATAAAGCTTCTTGAGGTCACATAGTGGTGGGCATGTCTTCTCCCTTGCTTTCTCAGGAATGGTCAGAAGCTGCATCGGAGAATCATACATAACACCCAGATCAGTTCAGAATGTGAAACAAAACAAAATTAAGGAATGAAGCCCCCATACCTCTCCATACCTCTCCATCCCTTACATGGATTTTCAATTCTATGCATTGGCCAAACGATTCAAGAAAATCTGTCACATATAACGTCCAATTGAAGTCTTCAAGCCAAAAATAGTCCGGAAACCTTATCACAGCTCTCAGCTTTGCACAAGAATCAATCGAGAAACAAGGAGTGGGTTTCGGAGGACCTTTGAAAAGAAATGAACTCAGATTTCTTGCATTGATCTCAATATTCCCCAGCTTCATACAGTCAGATAACTCAACAGTTGTGAGTCCATCATGGGAGATCTTCAGGTTGTTCAAGGTATGACAGCAAGTCAACCGTAGTGTATTCAAGAGAGGTAGTCCTGATAGATTCTGTTCAATCCACTTTTTGGATAATCTAGACGACCGCAATACTAAATGCTGAAGAGATTTACAAGCTAAAATATCAATCTCACAATTATCTATATGTCCCTCCCAGAATAAAATTCTCTCCGCATAACAGAATGAATCAAGATTTGGAGCACTTATCTCAATCTTCTCCGGCGCCGTAGGACAGTTAATTACCTGCACAGTTTTCAGATTCTCGCAAGAATCCCTAACCCTAAGGAATCTTATACCGTTGCAGCTCTCAATGCTCAAGCTACATAGAATAGGAGAGGTGAATACTACTTCTTGTGAAGTAAACTGCAAACCTTTTAACCTTAAAAGGGTGATTGATCCTGCAGACATCACCGAGTGAGGCAGCGGATAAATCTACAACTAATACCCCCATGTTTGCTGAAGAGATTGGTCTACGACCAACAAAGTCTAGAATAAGCTCTTTGACCTGATTTTCTATGGCATAGTTTATGGCCTCATCAACGAGGTGATTTTGATCTCGTTGATGCTGATTACGACCAGTTGGTTCATTGCGATATCCTTCCCCGAAAACATAAGAGAATTTCTGCAGAGTGGCTCCGGATGGGGCAGTTCGACGTCGAAGAAAATCAGTTGTATGTTGCAGAAAAGCATCTGTCTGGCAATTATCATCTTCTAACGGGATAAGTGTAGGACAGGCATCATTCTGATGTCTATTAAAACAGATGATAGGATAGGAGTTCCATGCCAATCTAAAAGCATTAGACAAAGTGCTCATTCTTGCCGCATAAGTGAATTCCAGGAACGACATGACATGATGAATCAAGTGGTCTGGCAGTTCTGAAAGCCTGTCTTCCGCCGACATAAAGTGCAGACACCAAGCATGAATTATATGGACTTACCTGTCTAGCAAGAGACGCACGCACAGCTTTATTTACCTCCCCTCCCCTTCTTATGTATAGGTTCACATAAGTCTGTCTTATCCGGTAATCCTTTTAAATTTATAATAATAAGGCTATATTTATATCTTTCTCTATATATATATCCAAGCTAGCTTCAGGATGGATCACAAATACAATTCTAATTTGAGTTTTTCAATTAATATAAAAGTTATAATTTATTATAAATAATCATTAATATATTTCTTACTATTCTACTTGACGCTAATGGAGAGTGGGTCTCACAAACAAAAAGATCATTAGAATTAGGAACTATGTGTATTGACTTTTCTCTTGAATCACAACAATGGATATGAGTTCAACATTAGGAGCAAGCAGAGCAAACTGTCAACTAACAACATAAGTTCCACTTGCAGCAACTCTCCCAACTCTTTTCCACACTCTATCACCAAATAAAGATTCTTGAGGTCAAATGATGGTGGGGATGTTATCCTCCTTACTTCATAAGGAATGGTCAGAAGCTGTATTAGAAAATCATCCATGACGTACAGATCAGCTAAGAATGTGTAACAAAACAAAATTAAGGAATGAAGCTGTTATAAACAGCACAGATGGTACTACAGGGGATAAGCTGAATCTTGGCACACTTACGGGAAGGGCCAAGGGGAGCACGATTATGCAAGGCGTAGAGGAACCAGACCAAGGAATACACCATGTTGGATGGATGATATGCACTGTCAGCGTTAGCCGCGGCAATAGAAAACTAAATACGACAAAAGAGAAGAATGGAGAATAATACAGTTAGGAACAGATTTTGCAGAAAAGGCTTATATACTCATACTTGTTTAGAAAGAAAGGCAGAAAATATTTTCCTTGTATTTGTGCTTTACTGGCTAGCCTGAAGTCGGGAATGAATAAACTCTCTTCTCGTAATACATTTTCACTGCACTGGTGCTTTCATTAACCTTTGCTTAGATGGCAGAGTACAACACTCGTTTCCGAGCATTGGACACAGAGGTAACAGCCGTGAAGGAGGCCAACGCTAAGCTGCAGGCGGATGTCACTACTATCACCACCACGTTCGCAGAACATTCCAAGCTCTTCGGCGAACAACAACAACTGCTCAAACAACTCTTGGATCGTCCTCCAGTGATGCCCTCTTCTTCGCAGTCCAGGGATACTTCGCCCAGTTAGATTTGGGTCGATTGGCCAGGCTTCGTCTTCAGGCTCAGGTAAGCAACAAGTCCGGCACAATCCTGCGTCGGTGGATCTTTCCAAGTTTTCTGGCATAGACGTAGATCGTTGGCTCGCTAATGCCAACCACTATTTTGAGTTTTATGCTATTCACGATGAGGAACGTCTATCCATAGCGTCTTTTCATTTTGAGGGGGAATCATCAGACTAGTATGATTGGATGCACCACAATCGTCAACTGGCTGGATGGGTCCCTTTTTCTCAAGCCTTACAGAAGTGGTTTCGCCCTGCTGATTTTGAATCGCCAGAGGGACAGTTGGCCAAGCTCCGGAAAACGTCCACTGTGGATGATTACCACGCTTGATTCCAGAATATCATGAATCGCTCTATACTCTTACCAGATCTATTTATGATGTGCTGCTTTACCTCAGGACTTCGGGATGATATTAAAGCAGCTGTGGTGTTACATGACCCAGCTTATTTTGAGGAACTCATTAGCCTCGCTCGCAAACATGAGCGATGCATCATCTGTGAACACGAGCAGCTTAAACCGACGATAGGTCAATTGCACCAAACACCCTCCCCAACTAAAGCCCCATCACAGGCTTCGCCATCTTCCTCTGCTGTGTCTCAAACAACGACGTTACCTACGGGAACTAAATTACCCATTCGCCGTCTCAGTCCTGCAGAGATAGCTCAAAAAACGTGCCCAAGGCCTCTGTTTTTAGTGTGATGAGAAATACTCTTGAGACCACAATTGCAAGGCTAAAACCCAGCTCCTGTTGTTTACTGATGTCGCTAATGTGCCTCTCGGTGTTGATCCACCTACAGTCGCTGAGATTGCCACTAAGCCACCGCTGCAAGAAGGAGAGCAATCCAGCTCTACAGAATTGATGGCGATTTCCCACTTTGCCTTCTCTGGAGATTCCACCCCGGCTACAATACGTTTCTTGGGTACCATTCATGGCAATCCAGTTCGTGTCTTATTGGACAGCGGCAGCACACACAGTTTCATCCAATCGCGCATGGAAAAATTTCTCCATCTATCGATTGAACCTATTCCTTGTTTTGAAGTCATAGTAGGCAATGGAGAACGAGTATTTTGCTCCGGTATTGTCCACGATGTTTCCGTCTATATTCAAGGGGAGACCATCCGAATTGATTGCTTTGTCCTTGATCTCCAAGGCTGGGACATGGTCCTAGGGGTCTTAATTAGCCACCCTGGGTCCGATTCTCACTGACTATGCTACATCCAGCGTTGAGTTTACGATGGTTGGCCGTTCTATTAAGTGGAAAGGAGATCTGTCGGTTACCCCACAACCAACATCCTTGAACTCCTTACGCCGTCTCAACTACACCTACGCAACAATCGAGTGCCTTCGACTTGAGATGGTGTCTGTTACATCAACTGAACCAGTTACATTGCATGCGTCCATCAGGCAGCTATTAGGCGAGTTTCCTTCAATTTTCTACAAACCTCACGGTCTGCCACCAATTCGGTTACATGACCATGTCATTCCATTACTGCCAACTTCAACCCCAGTCAGTGTACGACCGTATAGATACCCGCAATTTCAGAAGCAAGAAATTGAATGACAGGTGCAGGAGATGTTAACTGACGGAATAATCAAGCCCAACAATAGCCCGTTCTCTTCCCCTGTCTTGCTGGTCCAGAAGAAGGACGACACATGGTGATTTTGCATAGACTATCGCTCTCTTAATGCCATCACGGTGCGGGATCGATTCCTTATTCCTTCCATCGACGAACTGTTCGATGAGCTATGTGGTGCATTCTATTTCTCAAAACTTGATCTACTTGCGGGATACCATCAAATACGGGTGAGAGCAGCAGACACTCACAAGATAACATTCTGAACTCACGATGGCCACTAAAAGTTCCTCGTCATACCATTCGGTTTGTCTAATGCACCCTCCGCATTTCAATCCTTGATGAATGATGTGTTTAGGCCTCATTTGCGGAAGTTCATCTTAGTTTTCTTTGATGATATATTGATCTATAGTCCCAATTGGGAGTCCCATCTCCACTATCTCCGCACAGTTTTGCAAATCTTGCAAGACAATCAGTTGGTTGCGAAACTTTCCAAATGTCTCTTTGGTCAGACCACAATTGCTTATCTCGGTCATATAGTATCTGCTGGAGGAATTTTAGTGGATAACAAGAAAATATTGGCCATTCAGCATTGGTCAACCCCCTCTTCTGTTAAAGATGTTCGTAGCTTCTTAGGCATTGCTGGCTATTATAGGCATTTTATACGCAACTATGCCACAGTTGCTGGTGCCTTAACAGATTTATTGCGTAAGAATTGCTTCCACTGGAATGACATTACCGTAGCAGCCTTTCAGAATTTGAAGAATTTGCTTGGCTCTACACCTGTACTTCAGTTTCCTGATTTTTGGCAGCCCTTTGTGTTGAAAACAAATGCATCAAATGTAGGCAACGGGGATGTTTTATCTCAAGAGAAACACCCAATCGCTTTTTACAGTCAAAAGCTTCTGCCTCGAATACAATCAGCTTCAACCTATCAGAAGGAGATGTTCATTATCGCACGTGCAATTGCTAAATGGAAACATTACCTGTTGGGCCGAAAGTTCACCATTATCATGGATCAACAATCTTTGAAACATTTAACAGAGCAGGTCATTCAGACACCCGACCAACAAAAATAGCTGAGCAAATTTGTTGGCTATGACTTCGAGATTTGTTACCGTGCAAGGAAACAGAATATTTCCGCTGATGCTTTATCCAGGATACCAGAATCACCTCAGTTATTTCCAGTATCTTCGATATCTTTTGGTATCTTAGACAAAATCAAACAAGAAAATCTGGAAAATCCTGAGTTGCTAGAGTTGCAGAGAAAATTGCGGGATCATTCCTTAACCACTCCAGGTTTTGTTTTTTATGAAGGTCTATTATTCTACAAGGATCGATTGGTAATCTCTTCTGCCTCTCCACTGCGTGAATTGCTGCTCAAAGAATTCCATGAATCATTGGTAGGGGGTCACTCGGGAGTCACACGAACCTTTCACCGTTTATCTGCCAATTTTTAATGGTGAACGATGCGCTCTGATGTCCAAGCCTTCATTGCCAATTGTCAGTTCTGTCAACGAATGAAGGACTCTTCCTTGAAACTATCGGGGCTACTACAACCCTTACCAGTGCCGGAACAGGTGTTCGAGGATATCTCTATGGACTTTATAACAGGCCTGCCCATTTTAAGAGGATACTCTGTTATTTTTGTGGTGGTTGATTGCCTCTCCAAGTATGGCCATTTTCTACCACTCAAAGCCCCTGTAACCAGTGATTCTATTGCTGCTACATTCACCGCGGAGATAGTAAGGCTGCACGGCATTCCGGTGTCCATAGTCTCGGACCGTGATCCCAGGTTTCTCACAACTTTTTGGAAGGAATTGCATTGGATTCATGGAACCAAACTATCCCCCAGTACAGCCTTCTACCCTCAAACGGATGGCCAGACTGAGGTTACTAATAGGACCCTGGAAATGTATCTCCGTTGTTTTGTTGGCAATACACCTTCTAATTGGGTTGCCTTGCTACCATAGGCAGAATTTTGGTACAATATTTTGTTTCAAATAGCAGCTCATCTCACCCCATTCCAGGTTCTCTATGGTCGACCACCACCAGTCTTGTCTCGCTATGTTTGAGGGTCCTCTGACAACACACTGGTAGAAGCGCAGTTGATTCAATGAGATGAACTGCTGCGACTATTACGTGCTAATTAATTCGAGCATAGAACCAGATGAATTTCTATGCAGATAAGTGCAGGAAAGATATAACTCTAGCTGTGGGAGATTGGGTCTTTGTCAAGCTGCAGCCTTACTGCCAAAATTCGTTGCGCCTACTGCTACATAGTAAGCTCAGCCCTCACTATTTTGGTCCATTCCAAGTAGTGGCGCGCGTGACCAGTTGCATCCAAGCTAGACTTACCAGCTGCAGTTCGCATCCATCTGGTTTTTCACATCTCGGTCCTACGTCCATGTTAAAGCACACCGGAACAGCAAATTACTCCATTACATTTTGTGGACACTACTACAAATCCGATACTCGAACCGATAGCAATCCTGCAAAAACGTATGGTCCAACGTGGTAATCAACAGTTTGAGCAATGGTTAATTCGTTGGGATGGGTTACCATAAACTGATTCTACATGGGAAGATAAGTTACAAATCCAACGCAGCTTTCTTCATCAGAACCTTGAGGACAAGGTTGAACTTGCAGATGGGGCTAATGTTATAAACAACACAGATGGTACTACAGGGGATAAGCTGAATCCTGGCACACTTACGGGAAGGGCCAAGGGGAGCACGATTATGCAGAGGCGTAGAGGAACCAGACCAAGGAATACACCACGCTGGATGGATGATTATGCACTGCCAGCGTTAGCCGCAGCAACAGAAAATTAAATATGACAAAAGAGAAGAATGGAGAATAATACAGTTAGGAACAAATTTTGCAGAAAAGGCTTATATACACTTACTTGTTCAGAAAGAAAGGCAGAAAATATATTCCTTGTATTTGTGCTTTACTGGCTAGCCTGAAGTCGGGAATGAATATACTCTCTTCTCGTAATACATTTTCACTCCAGAAGCACCATACCTCTACATTTCTTAGATGGATTTTCAGTTTTATGCATTGGCCAAACGATGCAAGAAACTCTGTCACATAAGAGGTCCAATCCAAGTATCCAACCGTAAAATATCCCGTAAACCTTATCACAGTTTTCAGCCTTGCAGAAGAATTGAGGAAGAAAAGGAGTGAGTTTTGGACTACCTTCGTAAACAAAAGAACCTATTCTACTCGCATTAATCTCAACCTTTCGCAGGTTCATACACTCGGAAAACTCAACAGTTGTAAGCCCATTATGGGAGATCTTCATGTTGTTCAAGGCATAGCAGCCAGTCAAACGTACAGTCTTCAAGAGAGGCAGTCCTGATAGATTATGTTCAATCCACTTTTTTGGTAATCCAGACGACTGCAATTCTAAATGCTGAAGAGATTTGCAATCTAAAATATAAATCTCACAATTTTTGTGTTTATCTCCGAGGATAAATATCCGTCCTCATAAGAGAATAAATCAAGATTTGGAGCACATATCTCAATCTTCTCCATCTCCTTCACCTCAGTATTGTCAATTACCTGTACAGTTTTGAGTTTCTCACAAGAAACCATAACCCTCATGAACCTTATCCCGCTGCAACTCTCGATGCTCAAGCTACATAAGATAGGAGAGGTGAATACGAGATCTTGCGAAGCAAAATGCAAACCTTTTAACCTCAAAACCGTGATTGATCTTGCATACTACACTGACAGAATCCAGAAGCAATACCACCTATGCCTATTTTAGAAACTTGTACAGGACCAAGAAAAAGTATAGAAAAAGCTCTTTGACATGATTTTTTATTGCATAGTTTATGGCCGCATCAACGCGGTAATCTTGATTACAACCAGTTGGTTCACTTGATTCAGCAACATATGAAAAGCATTCTTCCCCGGAAACAAATCAGAATTCTTATAAATAGGTTTAGATAAGTCTGTTTGTAATTCTTTTTCATTATTAATAATAAAATAACAGACTTCAAACATGATCCATGTCACGACCCAGCCCCCGGACCTTCGGCCCGGCAGACCTGGTCGTGTATGTACGTGTGATGGATCACAACTGCAATGCTGAGTTGAGCTTCTAATCACATGGCTCAAAAGATATAACTTGTTACATATGATCCATTCACACAACACATATAAGCCCATGAACTCCCTCACTCCTTTCCGATGTGGGATTGGGTAATATTGACCACCTACGTAGGCTAGGTCTCATAATCTCCCCTCCTTAAAGACCTCGTGTCCTCACAAGGGGAGCCCAAACGTAACTGACTTGGGCTCAAACTCACAGGTCCAAACGTGAACTCAACACACAACATGGCTCAAGCCCATATGAAAGAGGGAGCGAGATTGGCTCCGCTACCATTTTTCACAACCTGGCCCCCGGACCTTTGGTTTGGCGGGCCCGGACATTTATGTGCGTGTGATGGATCACAACTGAAATGCTGATTGGAATTCCAACCACATGGCCTAAAAGATGCATCTTGTTACAAATGATCCACTCACACAACACATATAAGCTCAAGACCTCCCTCGCTCCTTTCCGACGTGGGATTGGATAACCTGACCCCCCTACGGGCTGGGTTTCACAATCTTCCCTCCTTATAGACCTCGTGTGCTCACAAGGGGAGCCAAACGTAACTGCTTTGGGCCCAAACGTGAACACACAAACACGGCCCAAACGTGAACACACAACACCCCCCCCTACGGGCTAGGTCTCACAATCTCCCCTCCTTATAGACCTCGTGTCCTCACTAGGGGAGCCCAACGTAACTGCCTTGGGCCCAAACTCACAAACCCAAACGTGAACACACAACATGGCCCAAGCCCATACGAAAAAGGGAGCGAGATCGCCTACAATACCATTTGTCACGACCCGGCCCCCGGACCTTTGGCCCGACGGGCTCGAACGTGTATGTGCATGTGATGGATCACACTGCAACGCTGAGTCGGGCTTCTAACCACATGGCCCAAAAGATGCATCTTGTTACAAATGATCCACTCACACAACACATATAAGCCCAAGACCTCCCTTTCTCCTTTCAGATGTGGGATTGGGTAACCTGACCCTCCCTACGGGCTAGGTCTCACAATCCATTATTCTATATTGTACTAGGTGATTAAGGGTGGGGTGGGGTAGGGTGGGGTGGGGTAAGGAGTAGACTAGGTGATTAAGGGTGGGGTGAAGTGAGGTAGTATCGACTGTATTAAAAAAAAATAAAAATATTATATAAACAAATATATATAGGTTGCATAACTACTTGATGTACCTGAGAAAGCCATTTGAAGCCATCTCCGTAGCACATCTTACGGACAATGCTACACATGAAGACTTGCCTTCAACCAACCATCAAATCTTAGGGGCCACCCATTATATTCCTCTCCTTTTTATGTCTTTTTTACCTAACATTCTCAACTTTAGGAGTATGTCCATGGTTAAAATTCGACCATGGACAAACTTATCTAGGTCGAAGTCAGCCATAAAATTTTTTTGCTCTTCTAGGTTCCAAAGCTCTTCCAGACTACCGGGAAAACATCTGTTGCCTCCCCATGGTGAGTTGCTTCCAGAAGCTGGACACAAATTTTCACATAGAAGTCTTGCAATCCTGCCCCCACGACATATAGTCCTTATTTTCACTGTCAAGATTCACATCAATTAACCAGAACTTCAACTCCTCCACGAGGCAAAAAGATAACACAAAAAGCAATTCAAGGAATTGACTCTCTCTTCTAAAAAAGACACCTCTCCCCGCTCTCTAATATTCACCCGAAAACCAACCTAGCTCCCCCACCTAAGTACCAACCTAAATCTCCTGGCTACCCTTTCATCCCCCAATCCTCACATCTGGGTGAAAACGTTGAAGTCCCATTTTAAAATTATTTATGACATGATTAGCAACAATAATAGTGGATTTGGTTGGGATAATTTGTAAATGTATTATAGTTAAGAAGGATGTCTGGGATAAAATATATTGTACCCAATTTTTTTCGTCATTCAATATACTTTATATACTCCATCTATCAATTTAAATATTAATGTTCATGATTTTTATTTGGTAGAATCACAAGGCAGCTGCTCGGATCAGTGCTTATGTTATTATGATGAGCTTTTAATTATATTTGGAACAAATCCTGCCCATGAAAATCTATCCGTTGATTGTGAAACTGAAGATGTACCAGAAGAGGTTGAAACTATGAAGTTGACAACGTGGATGACTTGACTGATTAGGTCTCAATGTCTCACTCTGATGCACCTTGTGAAGGTTCAAACTCTCACACCAAGAAAAAAGTTGAAAACAACTCTAAGTATCTCTAGGTAGCAGACAAGTTAATTATAGTCTTGGACAATACCTATAAAGCTCTCTTTGTTATAATTATAGATTTAGATATTCGTGATATGAAGTTGAAGTTTAAATAATGCAAGATTCAGGTGCATATTTGAACAAAATCAAAGTTGTTCAGTTGATTAGTACCTCTATGGATAATGTTATTATTTCTACAACTTAAATACAGAGAAAAGGAGACACATGTGTTTCATCTAATAAGCAAAAATACTTAATCTTTAGCATACGATAGACTTTAAGATTTTGCTAACCACTTTGTCTGTAATAAAACTTATGCAAAAATTTTGTATATGTAGTTTGGTCTTATAATGATTATGAATGTGTAGAACCAAACAAACTTTTTGTTTTGCTATATTTGTTAGTTGAATAAACTGATATTTTGAAAATATTATGTTATTGTTATTTTGAATACAAGCATTTCTAAGATTTATCAATATGAATACATACGGGATACATATGAAAAATAGGTTGGGATACTTATAAAATAATTATAAAAAATAATCATAAATTTTCTAACACAGACGTGTATTAATCCACATGGTCCTGTAATCGTGCAACGATATTGATTATTGAAGATAGAACATAACACAGTCCACATCAAAACTCACACACGACCATATTATTTAATATCTAAACCGTGTTTCATGAAACACTCTCGTATTTTCTTTTACACAATCGTGTACCATCACTTCTCAAAAGAAGTTGGGAAAATACTAACTAACAAGGTCAATAAACCTCATAACATGGTTGCATTATTGAGTTAGTAAATTGTGTCATTTATAACATGATCGTGGTTTTGAATAACATGACTGTAGAACTACAAGACCCCTAAAATTTGAAGAGACAGAAATTAACACGACCTCACAACCACAAAACACGGTCGTGTTATGGAGCAAGTCAATCGTGTTATTTATTACACATTCATGGTTTCGAATAACACGACCGTGTAACTACACAACCCCAAAAAATTTGGGGACAGAAATTAGCACATTCTTATATTTTTTTTTAAAAAAACACGACCATGTTAAGAAATAACAAGCCCGTGTAAGCATATATATGATTGCATCATTTAAAATCACGGTCATGTAACCATTCGACATTTAAATACGACAGTTGGGTTTTTGTTTCATTTTTGTTTTATGTTTCATTGATTTCCTCTCTCGACCCTCATACACCATTGCTTTCATTCCACACCTGTTGGTCACTATTAACGATGAATTTTTCTACAAGAATAAAAGCTTTATCAACTTTCTCTTTTCAAACATCTAGGTAAGTGGTTAGGGTTTTGTTTTGTATATGTTAATCACGAGTTTATGTTATTGTTACATGATCATGTTTATGATTCACCAGTATGTTTAGATGTTTAGGATTATGCTTATAGTAATAACATTATGTTTATTTTTGGTTGATTGCTTTTGCTAGTGATTTTAAATTATGAGTGGACAAGGAAAACGAAAAGAAAAGGAGACAAAATGGAAACACATGATACTAAACAATTCTGAACATCCACTCCTTCGATTTAATTCGAAGGAACACTTGGTCAGGTATCATCGTATCCAAAACAAACCAATTGAGCCAAATTATTTCATTGAGTTTGATGATATGACATCGCTTAGTGTAATTGAGGAGATAAACTCATTGCTTGTATCTGGTGGGCCATTTGTTATGGCTCGTATTCACAAAAATAACTATAAGAAACTGTTCTTAGAATTTATGTTGACTTTTGAACTGGACAGAGAAGCTATAATATAGAATAGATCAAAGGTTATACGGTTTTGATTGGGCAATCAGGATAGGCATATGTCATCACCCTAGTTTTTTTAATGTTATTCTAGTTTAATGTATGACAATTATTTATATGCTGGTTATTGTTGTACTTTATTGGTTTGACTGAAGCATTTGTTGAACTATATATTTTTTATGTGTTGTTTGTTGTAATGATAATCGTGATTTTTTATAATATGTTTCAAGTGAGTTCAGAACATGCATTATATGCGAACCATAAACTTAAATATACAAGTATTAATACAAAAACAAATACAAACTCAAATATCCAGTTACTAAATAAAATTAAAAACTCAAACATTCAGTTTGCTAATACAAACACAATTTTATGCACGACATGTGTTGAATATAGAAATGACAAGTTCATCTATAATAGTTGTCAAAGCTTCTGAGGTTTCAATTCTCGATATGCTTCTAGTATCTTCTTTATTCTGATCAAATACTTCATAGTCATATGTATCCCCTAATGGATCAATTGTCATGCTTGTTTGATATGATTATATAACAAGTAATATATTAGTTCGATATTAAACTATGTACGAATTGGGTAGAATGTTGGACTTCTTAAAATGGCCCAACACGCTTTAAACTGATCAAAAACAACGCTCAATGACATTTCTCGTAGACACATGTTTCAAATTAACATACTCTTTCACAATAGATGGACGATGACTATCTCGCCATTCATTCAAGTGGTAGCTTTGACCCCTATATAGGGCAAGAAAACCTTCGTCATTGGTATATCCTGCATCTACCAGATAATACTATCATACACAATAAATTAGAGGTGTTACTAGTCATTCTGATATATTGTAAATATACAAATTGTGAAGATCAAACAATTGTGAACTAAATTGTGAAGATCCTCACGTCTACAAACAAAATCATAAAAATATTTGGGTTCAAGTAATTCACCACACCTATATTTCTTGATTTTTTTATATATCATAAATATTAACATGAGGACCACATGCACTATTGACAACTAATATTGTACTACGACACAAATTTTTTGTCTTCGAATAAACTCTTGTCTCACCTATAACACAAAGAAAATTTATATCAGTCATCTATCCAATTGCCAATAAAAATTGAAAAAAAACAAGTGAAAATCATTCACATGGCAGTGTGTATTAACTACACGGCCATGTGTATCAATATAATCAATTAATATGACCCATATATAAAAATACACTTGCGTGTGTTAATATAACACGCTTGTGACATTGTAAAGCACAGTCGTGTTCACCGACTGTGTGTAAATTCACAAAATTTAACACGGGTATTGCAAACAATAACAGGCCCATGTATTTCATAATTAAACCGTCTAAAGAATTCACACGCTCGTGTTCATCACCGTGTTAAAAAACAGAAACTCCCTTCAATCGCAACTAGTTTTACAAATATTCCATAACTATACAAATTCATGATAAGAAAAGAGGTAGCGAGTGAAGACTTTTTTTAAAAAAATAATATATAAATTAGTCGGGTAAAAAAATACTTACATATTCTTCAGTGGAGTTCGACAGATTTACTTAATGTGAGTGTGAGGTGTAATATTGTGTTAATATGTTATTTAAATTAAGGATAACTTTAGTATTATTGATTAATTTTGTAAATAACACCTTACCCATCGACATTATGAAAACCTAAAGGAGAAGGATGTGCAAACCAACACTGAAGTGACAAAAATATGGGTTATTACTTTAGTTTTGGTTTTGCAAAATCAACACTAACAAAACTAGGATACTAGATACCCTATTAGAGTTAGATGGACGATCATGAACCTGAAAAATATAAATCCAAACTACCTGATATTACTCCTTTCAGGAGATTTTGCTACTCTGTTACAGCAATAGCAATAGGTTATTTGAAAATCCAAGATACAACCGTTCTTGATAAGTAGCATATTACACCTCAAACGATATATTAGGTTTGGCTTAATCCAAGATGCCTCATACAACCGTTCTTGATAAGTAGCATATTTGAAAATCTTAGGGATGATATCTTTTCCACTCCGTTCACGTCCTGCATGGCTTCATGTTATCATCTTGTTCATATTCTCTCTATAATAAATGCTTCGTCTGAACAGATATGTTTTCCATCTCAAACGAGAATTTCCTGTCAGGTAATTTAACCCTTTTGAAAATATCTTCGACCCAAGCATGAAGGGTATACCCCTCAAGCTCAACCAACAAAGCCTCCCCCATCGTCTGTCCTCCTACCTCCATGCTCCATGGATGAAACTCCACGAAAATATCATCCCTAAGATTTGCATTATCTATAATCTCGTAACTCATGACTTCATGAAAAGGAAATGAAATTAAGAATGTATCATCCCCATGCAACTGTACGAAACACCCAATGGAATCCTGTGTTTCTTAAAAACTTCATCGAGGGCAATGCCCGCAATTCTCCAAATTCCTTATTCACTTCAAGAGGAGTGACATGAAATGTGACTTCCTTCACCTGAACAGCACCGTCGCCCGCGAAGGAATTCCAGGAACGACATGACATGATGAATCAAGTGGTCTGGCAGTTCTGAAAGCCTGTCTTCCGCCGACATAATGAGCAGACACCAAGCAGGAAGTATATAGATCTTTCTATCTCTGAGAAAAGAGCACAACTCTATTTACCTCTCCTTCCCCTTCTTATATATATAGATAAGTTCACATAAGGCTGTCCAATCCTGTAATCCTTTTTAATTAAGGATAATAAAATAACAGAGTTCAAACACGATCCAGTAAGCAGTAGTGTGGTTCTAGATAACAAAAAGGTGATAATTTACCATAGCTATGTCTATATCTATATATAGTGTCTGTTGGTGTGAATTATCTTACGCTTCAGCTTCAGCCCATCAGAGATATTATTTCCAATCAGTGGATACTGTCCAGCTACACTGCTGTAGAAGCTGCTGCAGAAGTTCCTCTTCGTAAGGCTTAAAATTGTTAAATGTAACCTCTGCTATGCCATTGCAGAAGGGAAGATCTTCAATGTCATCTCCAGGCAAGGCATAGCTCAGCTGCAAAATGGAATTACAAATTTGTGTCATACTCTTGTCAACCAAGAGGGGTTTTCTTTTTCTTTTCTGAAAGATCATTAGAGTTACGAGCTACCTGTAATGATTTTTCTACTGAATCACAAACAATGGATATGAGTTCAACTCTGGGAGCAAGCCAGAGCACACTGTCAACTATCTGCAGAAGTTCCACTTGCGGCAACTCACCCAACTCGTTTCTCAACTCGTTTCCAACTCTATCACCAGATAAAGATTCTTGAGATCACATAGTGGTGGGGATGTCATCCACCTCACTTCATGAGGAATGAGCAGAAGCTGCTTCGGAGAATCATACATTACATACAGATCAGCTAAGAATTTGAAACAAAACAAAATTAAGGAATCAAGCACCATACCTCTTCATTTCTTAGATGGATTTTCAGTACTATACATTGGCCAAACGATGCAAGAAAATCTGTCACATAAGGGGTCCAATCCAAGTATCCAACCGTAAAATATCCCTTAAACCTTATCACAGCTTTCAGCATTGCAGAAGAATTGAAGAAGAAAGAAGGAGTGAGCATTGGACAACCTTCGAAAGCAAAAGAACCCATTCTACTCGCATTAATCTCAACCTTCAGCAGGTTCAAACACTGAGAAAACTCAACAGTTGTAAGCCCATTATGGGAGATCTTCAGGTTGTTCAAGGCATGGCAGCCAGTCAAACTTAGTGTCTTCAGGAGGGGCAGTCCTGCTAGATTCTGTTCAATCCACTCTTTTGGTAATCCAGACGACTGCAAATCTAAATGCTGAAGAGATTTGCAAGATAAAATATCAATCTCACAATATTTTGCATTTATCTCCGTGGAAAAATATCCATCTGTATAAGAGAATAAATCAAGATTGGGTGCACTTATCTCAATCTTCTCCGTCACCATCGCCTTAGTACAGTCAATTACCTGTACAGTTTTGAGTTTCTCACAAGAAACCATAGCCCTAATGAACCTTATCCCACTGCAGCTGTGGATGCTCAAGCTACATAAGATAGGAGAGGTGAATACAAGATCGTGCGAAGCAAAATGCAAACCTGTTAACCTCAAAACCGTGATTGATCTTGCAGACAACACCGACTGAGGCAGCGGATAGAATCCAGAAGCAATACCACCTATGCCTATTCTAGAAACTTGTACAGGACCAAGAAAGTTTAGAAAAAGCTCTTTGACATGATTTTCTATTGCATAATTTATTGCCGCATCAACGCGGTAGTTGGTTCACTTGATTCAGCACCAAATGAAATGCGTTCTTCCCCGAAAACAAGGCTGAATTCCTGCAGAGTGGTGTCAGTTAGAGCTCGACGTCCAATAAAATCAGATGTATATTGCAGAAAAGCATCCGTCTGGCGAATGTGCCCATATTCGATAGATCGGCTGTTCGTCAATATAACTCTCCTTGTACGTTCAGGACAGCCTTGATTCTGGCGTATATCAAAATATATGATGGGATAGGAGTACCATGCCAATCTAAACCTATTAGACAACGCTCTCATTCTTACCACATATCTGTATTCCAGAAACGACATGACATCACTACCAATTTCTTCATGTTTTGAGACAATCCTATTTCGTCTCAAATATGTTTGTGTTCATGAATAGAGTCATAATAAAAACAAATTTGAGACGACTGGAGAACGTCTCAAAAAACATGGTCGCTAATTTATATTTCGACACTAATACGTCTCTAAATTTTTGAGTCAAAAAGTTGAACTATTCAAATACGTCTCAAAATTTAACAATAAAATATATATATTATATTTACAATCGACACAAATAAGAATTCAAAAACGTCTCAAATTATAATATAAAATATATTTATTTTATTTTATAATAATTAAAATTAAAAGATTCAAAAACGTCTCAAAATATGAAATTTAGTAAAATCTATTTTGAAATAGATGTAACATTTAATTTTAAAAATCTTATATATCACGTTTTCGAATATCACAATTTTACAAATATTTTAAAAATCTTAAATATAATATTTAATTTTTAATGATATTAATATCATAATTCATTTTAATAATATTAATAAATATTAATATTAATATTATATAATTACGAAATATGTTATAATTTAAAAAATTAAATAACAATTAAAATAAAATTAAAATATTATATTCTCAAATATATTATATAAATATAATAAAAAATCTAAAAAAATATCTAATTTTAAATTAATAAATACAATCCATGATCTCCGTAACCGACGGATAAAAAATTTCGAAGACAATGAAATTTATTGCAATCAATTACACGATTAACTGGATAACCAAAAGACGATTAAACGGCGGCAAGTACGGGAATGGAGCATCAAGCCGAAGCTACACTTGAATACAGCACAAGGGGAAAGACACAAAGCCACGCAAACATTGGGAAAAAATCTAATTCCTTGACCAAGCCACGCATCAACGCAGGGAAAAGAGCTAGTTCCTTGACCAAGCCACGCAAGCTGAAAATCTTCAGTTTCTACCGAACAATCACACAAAATAAAAATAACCCGGTTATAAACAAGAGAGATAGGAAGCCAAGGCAGAAGTAAAAAAAAGAAAAATCTCAAAGAAAAACAGATTGTCGCTATGGGAGAGTTAAATAACTAAAATCAAGAGATTGGGTCTTTTATTTCCTGTTGTTCGGCCGTCTTTCTCCATCGATGAAACAATTTTAATCAAACTTAATACTTTGATTTGCATGTCTTCTTTTCTCCTTCCTTCCAAGTGCTTGACATAACAATGGAGACATCAGCGAGTTCACCTGAAGAGTAAACACAAAACAAAGATAGAAGAAAAAAATTTATAAAGAAGACTACGTTTTGAAAAAAAAAATGGAGAAAGGAAGAGCTTTGCGAAAAGGGGAGAGCAAGGGTTAGAAGAAGAGACTGCACGGTAAAGGTATGGGGGAGACGGCAGGGTATGATAAAGGGCATGGGTAATTGGAAACTGTCACGTTTAACGAGGAAAAAATAAAACATTTAAAGTTGCTGCGCGCGGAACGGAAAAAAATTTCAGTTCGCGCTCACATTTTTAGAAAGCTATTTAATATATAAAAATTATATTTTTTTATTTATTATTTTGATTGAAGATTAATTATTATTTTATTTTTTTAAAAATTATTTATTAAAATCTTTATATTTAGTCTTATATTAAATTATTATTAGAGATAATTATTAAATACATTTTTTTAATATAATTTAAAATTATAATTTATTTTTTATAAATTATTTTATTTATCATAACATTATCATTACTTTATTTAATTGAATTTATTTATAAAAATAAGTAAATAATATAATTTTTATTAAAAATCATTATTAATTATTTAAAATATTAATATATAATAAATTAAATATTAAAAATCCTTGATAAATTTTTTAAAATATTCAATATAGTAAATAAAAGGCATCCGTAAAATATTTTCATCAATTTATAATAAATAATAAAATAATACAGATATTAAAATATATTACAATCTGAATAAGTCCAAATAAATACACACATATATGATATTATAGAATAGGAGCACAAACAACATATTTAATTATCAAAAGAAGTAAATTACTCAATCATCATTATTATTATCGTTATCGTCGTCGTCGTCGTCGTCGTCGTCATCGTCGTCGTCGTCGTTGTCGTCGGCATCATCGTCAATAACTGTATATCATCAATATCTTCATATTCCTCAATGAACTCTTCTGCACATTCATCATTAATTTCATCCATAAGAAGTAGCTCGTCTCCATCTATTGTGGCATCAACATCTTCTTCATCAAATTGTATTACGGTCAAGTCTCTCAATTCGTCTTGTTGATAGCTAATAATGCCTCCTTATTTGATTGCTCCTCAATGTCTATATCATTTGTAACCCTTAAAGCTACCTCAATCTTTTGTTTGGCATTCGTCTTGCAAACCACCAACTAGTTTTGTCTGCTTCTTACAGGATAACTTAAATAATAAATTTGTTGACATTGTTGTGCAAGTACATAAGTATCTTGCGTCTTTAAACGCAAGCGACTATTAAGTTCAACTATTCCATGATGAATATGTATCCCCCTTCTATTTTCTGTATCATACCAGCTACAATTGAAAAGAACCACCTTGTTATTTTCTCCAAAATACTGCAACTCAATTATTTCTTCCACATATCCATAATAATCATGTTCGTCTCCACCAGTTATATGTCCTTTAACACAAACACCATAATTCTGAGTGGTTTTACCAACACAAGCATCGATTGTTTCAAACTTGAAACCATTAGTGATATAGCCTCTATAATATGTAGCTGAACGAGATGGTCCATAAGCAATATGATATATCCTCTCATCATATTGGCCCATATTATTAAGCTACATAAAAAAGATAGAATATGTATAAGTTATAGTTATGTTCGAATAATTTTCTAAATTTATAAGTTTCCAAGTAATATAAACTTACCGAATTCAACAACCAATCTGCAAAATGTTTGTCGCGTTGACAAATCACTTCAAGCTCACTAATTCCGTCGTTTTGTCTCCTCAGCATTGAACAAAAATGACTGCAATAAATTGATTAGTAAATTTTATCTTATTAGAAAAATTTAATAATATAATACAAAACTTACTTCAAGTATGGCGTAACTTCATCACAATTAATAAGAACATATGTCCTCATCCATCTTAATGCTTCATCCGATAAAGTTTTTTTCTTATTTCGGGCACCCAATGGTCGACCTGGATGTTTGAAGATAGATAATCTGGAATCATCACCAGTAGTACCACCATCATCATATCTTGGAGGTCTATTCATTTTCGTCTCAACATTGTCATTGAAGTATAACGAACAAAAATTGGCAATTTCTTCAATGATATATGCCTTGGTAATAGACCCAGTAACAGCCGCCTTATTTTTTATTTTTTGCTTAAGATGGTACAAGTACCTAAAAAAAAGTTAGTGTCAACAAGTTACAAATATATAAGAAATAAAATTTTAAATAAATTATAAACTATAAAAACTAACCTCTCAAATGGATACATCCATCTATATTGCACCGGTCCACCTATTTTTGCCTCGTAAGCCAAATGAATTGGGAGATGCTCCATGGAATCAAAAAAACTTGGAGGAAATATTCTCTCTAACTTGCAAAGAATTAAGATGATATTTTGCTCCAATATTTCCATACGATCATAATGCAAAACAGTAGAGCATAAATCCCTAAAGAATTGACTGAGTTCTGTCAATGCTTCCCAAACCGCGGTAGGAAGTGAATCTCGAAAAGCAATCGGGATGAGCCTCTCCATAAATACATGACAGTCATGGGATATAAGACCATATAATTTTCCATCAACAGAGTTAACACAATTGGAGATATTTGAAGCATACCCATCTGGAAATTTAACATTTGTTAACCACCGATATATATCCAGTTGTTGTTGTTTTGTCAAAACAAATGGTGCCTTTGGCTTTAACAATCTTTCACCCATTTGTTTCAACTCCAACTGTGGCCGAAAACAATACCTTGCTAAATCTTGTCTTGATTTCACATTATCCTTTGTTTTATCTGAAACGTCCATAACTGTATTCCATATATTATCAAACACATTTTTTTCAACATGCATAGGATCCAAATTGTGACGAATAAGATTTGTTCTCCAATATTCCAATTCCCAAAAAATACTCATCTTTGTCCAATTGTGCTCCACCCCATAACCAAAAGGTTTATCTCTACGAAATTGTAACCCAAAGGGAACATGATTAACCTCACAAACACGTGAATATAATTCCTCACCTGATGGATATGGTAACAGACATATCTCTTTCTCGCCTTCCTTTATAAAATTGGTTTTGTTGACGACGGAAAGTATGATTCTCTGGCAAAAATTGACGATGACAATCAAACCAACATGGCTTTCCACCTGCTTGTAAAGTAAAAGATTTATTATTTTCTAGACAATACGGGCAAGCAAGTCTCCCATGAGTACTCCAACCAGACAACATGCCATATGCCGGAAAATCACTAATTGTCCACAACAGGCTGCTCTCAACTGAAAATTTTCTCTCTTGTAAGCATCATAAGTCTCACAACCCACTGTCCATAAATATTTAAGCTCATCAATCAAAGGTTGTAAACAAATATCAATATCCCTCCCTGGGCTTTTCGGACCTGGTATTAGTAGTGAGAGGAACATAAATTGTGATTTCATACACATACCTGGAGGTAAGTTATAAACTGTCATAATCACCGGCCAACAAGTCTGTGGTTTAGAAGTAAAGTTAAATGGGCTAAATCCATCAGTGCATAAACCCAACCTGACATTTCGGGCATCAGCTGCAAAACTTGGATAAGTACGGTCAAAATGCATCCATGCTTCACTATGTGATGGATGTGATATTTTTCCATCTTCAGGTGTATTTAATGCATGCCATGTCATATATTGAGCAGTTTGTCTAGCCATGAACAATCGTTGAAGCCTATCAATAATTGGAAAATAAGTTAATCTTTTGAATGCAATGGGCCCCTTCTTTCCAACTCGTTTGATCCGTGCTTGTCCACAAATTCTACAGTCATAGCCATCTGCATCATCACCATAGTAAATCATACAAAAATTCTTACACATGTCAATATATTGATACCTCAAACCCATTTTCCTCCACAAACTTCTTTGCACTTTGAAAATCTCTTGGTATTTTGTGGTCATGCGGCAAGAACTCCAAAAATACTTTAGTAAAATAATCATATTGCGAATTTGACAATCCGCAGTACGATTTTGCATGAAGCAATCGAGCGACAGCAGATAAATGATTATGTGAACTAGTGCAACCATCCCACAGTGGTTCCTTACTAGAATTCAAAAAATCATAAAATATTTTTGCCTGTGAGTTTGGAACATCAGCCGTGCCCAGTTCAGACTCAAAATCTTGTTGGTTAGCAGCTTCAAATCATTGACCATAGCAGCCATCCCTGCATCCCAATTCTGCTCAAACTGTGAATTATCATTTGGTATTTGTGAAGATCTAGTATTATCATTACGATAGTTTTCCCCATGAGAAGTCCACACATGATAATATTTAACAAAACCTTCTTTTAGTAAGTGATAATTCACATCATCCCTATTAAGAAAATGCAAATTTTCACATTTCCTACAAGGACATCGGATTTGACCATGCGAAGTGATTAAGTCTGCTTGAGAGTAAACATAATTCAAAAATTCCTCGACGCCAATAACAAACTTTTTACTTATACCGCCAGCTTTATTAATTCGTCGATACATCCAACTACGATTAGTGTCCATATGTTGAACAAAAAGATCACCCCAATTGGAATGCTGCCATTAATTACAAAAAATAATTAGTAATATCCCATTAGTAATATTAGTCTAAGAAATATATTTAATATACTAAAACTTAAAATCAAAACTCTTAAAGTAAATGATCTATATAAACAATAAAGTTAATAAATAATAAAATAAATATATACGTCATTTTCTTACCTTTGTTCTTGCTAAGTAACCACAATGAGAAACAAGTTGGGCGACGATCTAATGTAGAAAATGATGAATAAAAGTAGCGGTGCATGACAATCCCTTTATATAGAAGAAATATAATAAAGTAATATAGAATACATCCAAAATATTATTTAACTAAAAATATGATGTGACTACTCAACTTTTTCCTTTTTCAGTTTTGATTTGACTATTCCGACAAATAAATATTGATACGACTACTCTCTTTTTTTTCAGTATCAATTAGACTAATCAGATAATTTTTTTTTGATATGACTACTTAATTGATACGACTACTCTGCTCTTTTTTTTCTGACAAATTAATATTGATACGAATATAAATAGACAAGTGTTCCAGAATTAAGATTTCATAAAACATAACATAGATAAACACATTGAAATTTAAGACATCAACGACATTGAAATACATTGAAATACTTAGACAAATACATTGAAATTCAAAACATTCACAACATAATACTAAGGTGATGGTTGGGATTGATGGTGTTGTTGTGGTGGACCATGTGGTGGAGAGGATTGTTGGTGTTGTTGTGAGGATGAAGCATGATGTTGGTAATATCCTTGAGAAATATTGAAAGGCATAGGATACTGCTGATACGAATACGGTGCGCCTAGTAGTTGTTGAAATGATGGATGATATTGTTGTGGTGGACAATGTTGAATATTGTCTGGATATTGTGGACCGGTTGATGGTGGAACTGGATAGTAAGGCATTTGAACATCATGTCCGGCTGTATTATATTGACGAGGTGACCTTCTTTGACGATGTGAACTATGGGGAGATGTATGATGATGTGCATAGTCAGCACTTGCATGGGCACTTTGTTGGGAGTGAGGGGAAGATGTTTGACGTTCCTCTAGCTTATTGATGAGTCGCTGCATTATCTGACCATGTTCTTGAATTTGAGATTGTTGCTTCTCAATAATTGACTGTTGTTTTTGAAGTTGTTGCAATAAACCATCTTGTGTACTCTCATATTGTGCTTTCCAATATTGAAAATCTGCATCTGAAGATTGGGAATGACCTGAAATATCTTTGTCTTTTTGACCAATGTACACACTGGCAGCACTATCAGAAATACCATAGATTCGTCCTCCTGAAGGGCCACCACATGCCTCATTCCATAAATCTACATCTAGAGATGGAGCCTCTGCAAGATCATCTCCATATTTGCTTTGCATAAGATAGTTATACTTTTCCTGAAAACAAAATAATAGCAATAATATTTGAATATAAAAAATATACATCTACATACAAAATTATTAAATATCAATAATATTTTTACCAAAACAAATTTTGCTTTATTATCAGCAAAATCATCGTTGCTACCACTTGAACTCATTGTATGAGTTTCTTTGAACACCTGTGCATGAGATGGTTCTCGTCCTAACTTCTTAGCCTATAAATAAAAATAAATAATTAAGTAAATAAAACTAATAATTTCACAAAATAACAGGAATAATCAAATTAATTAATTAATTAAAATATAACTTGATAATATTTTTACTTACCATTCTTGCTCTTGTTAATTCAAAAGAGACAGAACCTGCACAATGTTTTGTAATGCTACCTTCCTTTAACGTCATTCGGCTAGTCTTGCATTTTTCGGACCTTTCATTCCATTTGGAACTACCCCAACAATTAGGTCCTATCAGTTCTCTCCATACTTGGTCATCTATCCAATCAGGGCCATAACCATCAGTTTCGGCAATATCAGTAGTATTTGCCTTTTGCTTAGCTGTAGTACGAGCTTTGTTCAAAGCATCCCTCAATCGTTTGAAACAAACTTTATCCCAGATTATTCGAACAACCTCATCACTTATATCACCATCGTGCCTATATAATAAATATTATCTTATCAATTTATAATTTATATATAATATAATATAATAATTAATTTTGTTTTAATATAAATATCAAAAAAAATATAATTGATAATATAACTATTAAATAATTAAAAATAAATAAACTCTTACTTTAAACTTGTTCCACAAAAGCTCTTTTGTTGTTGAATCAATTGCACGCCATGAATGCCATGCCTGAGTGTAATAAGCCTTGATATTTTTGGTAATTAATCTTGAAGCTTGTACAGAAAGAAATCTACAAAAAAAAAACGATAATTATTAATTTATTGAATACTTTAATTAATGATTAAAAAATTAAAATAATATATATTAATTTTGTAATTAACTTACCCAGATTTATATCTATCTAATTGCAGATAGATTTTTCCTGAAACATGTGGAAGTTCTACCTCATCAGAAGATTCAGGTTGTTGCTGGAAACCTGACTGGGTACAATCGACTCTGTTATCATCATCACTATCATTTGCATTGAGTGATTGATCGGATATTTCATTGGGAAATCCAGAGAGTAATGGAGGTAATTGAATAGGACTGCAAGATGACATTGATCTCCTTGACGTACTCATATCTGTAATATAAAATAAACTAAATAAAATTTTAATAATAATTTATATCATAAATAATATTTATAATAATATAACAAAATTATAAAAAAATTCGAAATAACAAATTTAGAAAAAAAATACTCATACCTCTTGTTCTCTTTCGACCGATGGACTCTTCACCAAATTGATGAAAAAATATTACCAAGTTAAGGTATTTGTAGGCAACTTAAAGTATTAAAAAATTAATTGATTTGATATCTCTGCGCTACACCTTATCCTATTGTACTGCACCGCACCCTATTATGCTACACTGCACCCTACTATACTACACCGCATGCTGCACCGCACCCTTACTATGCTGCACTGCACCCTACTACGCATGCTGTACAATCAATATTTTTTTGTCGCATGCTGCTGCACTGCCCTACTACACTGCTGTTTTCAATACGTAGTAATATTTATTTCTGAATCATTAATAAATATAAAAATAATTTTAAATAATTTTAAATTTATTTATTTATTATTAAATTAAAATATTATATTTTATAATTTTTTAATGTTAGAGATAAATTAGAGACGTTATTCTCACGTTTCTGATATTATTTTATTTAGAGACGTTTAGATACGACTCTAATATGTTTCATCTAATAATTATATAATATTATTTAAAACAGAAACAAACATAAACGTCTCTGATTTGTTTCTAACCAAAAACGATTCTATTACAATGCTAAAACGTCTCAAATTTTGAGATGTTAACTTATCGTCTCCAAAATTATGACTCTAACACATGAAGAAATTGGTAGTGTGAGTTATCTGCCGAAAATAGCTCCTGAAGCTTCAAGATATGGTATTTGAAAAATTATTTCCCCATTGAGTGCATCCGTTCCTGCTGGTGTTGTACTAATGAGGGAGAAAACAGGATTCAAGTTTACCACCAGAGTGCAACCTCTGCATCTTGCAGAGTGGGATAACAATGATAGGGTTACCTTTTTCATGAGTGGGAGAAATTATTCATTTCGGGATTTTGAGAAAATGGAAAACAAGGTATATTCCCGTAGATATTGTAGTTCCAGCTCTCTTCCAGCAATATACATGGAAAAAGAGTTTTGGCAAGAAATTGCTTCTGGAAAGACAGAAACTGTTGAATATGCTTGTGACATTGATGGCAGTGCTCTTTCGTCATCTCCTGGTGATCCACTTGGAAGCAGCAAATAGAATTTGAAGAATCTTTCTCGGCTTCCAAAATCCACGCTGCGACTGCTTGAAACAGCTATTCCGGGTGTAACTGATCTCATGCTCTATATCGGAAAATTGTTTGGTGTGTATGCTTGACATGTTGAAGATCATTACTTTTACAGTATTAATGACCATCACTGTGGTGCATAAAAAACTTGGTATGGTATTCCTGGTCATGCTGCTTTGAAATTTAAAAAGGTGGTCAGGGAACATGTATATAACCAGGATATTCTGTCGATGGATGGGGAAGATGGAGCTTTCGATGTAATGTTAGGGAAAACTACTCTGTTCCCTCCAAGTATTTTACTAGGCATGATGTTCCCGTCTTCAAGGTTGTGCAAAAACCTGGGGAGTTTATCATCACTTTCCCTCGGGCATATCAAGCAGGATTTAGCCATGGTTTCAATTGTGGGGAGGCTGTGAATTTTTCAGTTGGGGACTGGTTTCCTCTTGGTGCTGTAGCTAGCCATCGTTGTCAGTTGCATCCTTTGTGCCTTCGTCACGATATTGAGTCAGTTGACTTGTCATGTGAGAGGAGTTATTCACTGTTTCTGAGGGAGAATATTTTAAAGATGGAAGCTGCTGCTGCGAAGTTTGAAAAGGAAGAAAGCCTGTCAGAGGAGAGTCAATGGCCGTTAAGGGATGGTGATGATCTGTATTTATACCCATGCTCAACTAAGTTTCAAACTATTGCAGATGAATATTCTCCTTACTGTGAGATAAACTTTACTGCTGAGTCCAATGCATCAAATCGGGATCATCCACAAGAGTTTAACAACTCTTTGTTATTCACATGAAGCACTGAAAAGTCTAGACAGGAAATATCAAGAACTTTTGATTCCTTCTATGCTTCGATTCCCAGTTCTTTAGGAAAGCCAGCTCAAAGATCTTTTGAAGTGAACAACGTAAAGGAGCACGATGAGAATAGTGTAGGAAATATTGATTATAAAATGATCTTCAAAGTATCACAGAGAGCATGCAATCCTCACTGTCACGAGATGAATGCTCAAGTTCACCCTTGCGTCTATTGATGATGGTGAATTTGTTGTACGTAACAAGACCAGTGGCTTACCTAAGCTAGAGAGTATGAAAATTTGACAAAGAACCTGATTCGGTTAAACAAGAAAAAGGCAGAAGATGCTTCCTGGGCTGTAGCCGCAGCTAACAACAAAACTGCTTCTACTGGTGATCAAGTTGGTGGCTGGGGAAAGAGTGAAAACTGCTGGAACAAAGCTGGTGCTACATCAGATGACTGGAATAAAGAAGTTTCGGCCAGCAAAGATTTGGCAGGTTTCTTGGAACCTATAACTTTTTGTGGGACAGAATGAGAGCTGTACGAGTGGATCTCAGAATGCAACATATTTTGATGAAGATGAGACAGGTGAAACAGCTGAAAGTGGAGAACAAACTGAAGATTCCGATACAATTGGAGAAGTAGAAGAAGGTGCCAAAGTACAGGCTGAAGATTCTGATAACTCCGATAGCGGCATGGATGATGATGCAATGTTTTGCATGGACACCTATCTTGCACAGATATTCAAAGAGAGGAAGAATCAAGGCGTTTGTTAATCCACATACTATAGAAATCAGTGAGCAGCTTGCACAGCGTATGTGGGGAATTCTACAGAAGAAAATATTTAAAGTCAAAAAAAAAAAAAAAAAATTTCCAAGGGTGAAGACGTGCAACTTTCCCTTCCAGAAACTTTATTGGAGAAGAGGTTAAAATCGACGTCAAAATCTTTCAAAAGTAGGAAATCTAGTAGCTCATTGAAGAAAAAGGAATCCGCCTCATGGAAGCTGAGCCATTCCCAACTGTGTTAAGAGCAGATTTTCCAGAGAAACGCTTAAGTTATAAAGATAGACACGTGGTGGACAATGACCAGATTGAGGCTTTTGATGATTCAAAAGATGAAGAACTTCCTGATATTAATCAAGCAAATGAAAACAACGTATTTCATGTTTCAATGCTAAAAAAGTATATGCGAGATCCTGCTCATGTGCTTAAAGAACCGCCAGTTGAAGTAGCTGAAGACCTATCCTATCCTGTACAGCCAGTTGCCATACTAGACCGGTCAGTTCGACAGCTTCGCAGTCGAAGTGTACCTATGGTACGAGTTGTTTGGCGTAATGGCCAAATTGAGGAGCAGTCTTGGGAGACTGAGGAGTCTATGCATGGAAAATTTCCTAACTTGTTTGATTAGGTACTTATATTACAAAATTTTGAGGACGAAATTCTTATAAGGAGGGGAGGATGTAAGACCCCTAATTTTGAGTCCTAGAAGTCCAGAAGCCAGTGCAGGTGAAAAGACGATTATGCCCCTGAAGGAAAGGATGTGTGATGGCCGAAATTGGTAAGATTGTTTAGTAGTTAATTCTGTTTTAAATTCCTTTAGATCTAAGTCCTTATAGATGGATAATTGCCTTAGAGATTAAAGACCCTAAAAATAGGAAAGATAATTTAGAGTTTAATTATCTGGTAGATTATCTTATTATGATAAGTAATTAAAAGTAGTAATCATAATTCTATACTCATTCATTATAAATAGGAAGCCAACCCCACAAAAATCATTCATAAAAAACTTACAAATTCGTATGAGCCTAAAACCCTATACCTCCCTATAGCCACCATAATTCGCAGAAACTTCAAACCAGCATAACTCACTCATCGTTCGTCGGATCTCTGCGAATAATAGCTTGTTGGAAAGCTCTCTTCATCCTCTTTCCAACCATCTTTTTTTTTGCGTCAGGAGGTTAGTATTTCTTTGTCTAAAGTTAATTTGAAAATCGACAGGGGAATTAGGTTTTCATCCTCTTTCCAACCACATATAAATCACAGCTTGGATGTAAATATTTCCGTGTTTAAGATTAAGACGAAATCATCCTATGCCCTACTTTTAGCGACAAGATTTGCACACTAAAGCCCAGCCAACATTTGGAATAGCCCGAGGGGTCGAGCTATAAATGGGAGAATGAAGAGGTAAACTTGACTTCTCCATTATTCCCATGGATGATTGTCCGATTGTGTTAGGAATGCAATTCTTGGATCAGACGAGAGAAGTCCCAGTGTCTTGCACAAATACCCTCATACTTTTGGAAGAAATCCAGTGTTGCATGGTGCCTATTGCTCGAGAGAAGGAGATGAAGACAAAAACACTTGCAGCCATCAGTCGACCGGAGAGTCCTTTAATGGAAAGGATCCGAGGGGGTATGGAGCATGAACCCCAATTTCAAACCTTGGCAGAACAAGTGAAGCAAGGCAAGACCCGCAGATTTTGGCTAGAGGATGGGTTGCTCTTCACCAATGGCAACCGAATCTATGTCCCTCAACATGACAAACTTTAGAAGGAAGTCATGAAAGAATGCCACGATTTAGGATGGGATGGACACCTAGGTATCGTTCGAACTCTTGCACTTTTGGAAGATGGTTATTACTGGCCTAACATGCGAGACGATGTGGAGTGGTATGTGAAAACTTGTCTAATTTTCCAACAAGACAAGGTCTAGCAACAAAAACCTCCTGGATTATTAGAACCATTGCCCATTTCGGAGAAACCTTGGGAGAGCATTTCCATGGATTACATCATATCCCTCCCAAAGTCTGACGACTTCCAAATTCCAAGTACGCAGCATTCATTCCTACCACCAAAGCATGCACAGCAGAGGATACAATCCACCTTTTCTTTAAAAATGTGGTGAAGTATTGGGGCATTCTGGGGTCCATTGTGAGTGATCGTGACATTCGATTTCACGGGGAGATTTTGGACCGAGTTGTTCAAGCTGTTGGGGTCAGAATTCAATTTCTCCACTAGCTTTTATCCTCAAACCGATGGGCAGACCGAGAGAGTGAATGCCTTATTGGAGCTCTACCTTAGGCACTATGTGAGTGCCAACCAGAAGAAATGGGAAAAGTTACTCAATATGGCTCAATTCTTATACAACTTGCAAAGGAGTGAATGAACAGGTATAAGTCCTTTTGATATTGCTAATGGACAACAACCTTACACTCCTTGCAAGATTGCCACAGGTTATCAAGGGCTGAATCTATCCGCCTATCGCTTTGCCAAGGAGTGGGACGAGCAAAAGGACCTTGCAAGAGTGCAATTGTCCAAGGCGGCAAAGAGGATGAAAAAGTGGGCTGAAAAAAAGAGGCATCCCTTAGAGTTTGATGAAGGGGATCTTGTGTTGGTGAAACTGATGCCTCACCAAAGACGAATTTTTTCCAAGTTGCACAAGAAGCTAGTGCGATGATACGAAGGTCCTTTCAAGGAGTTGAAGAGGATCAACAAGGTGTCATACAAACTGGAATTACCACGGAGATTGGAGTTCTACCCTGTCTTCTATGTGAGTTTATTGAAACCATTCCAAGAAGAGAAGGACGATCCAGAGATAGGGAAGTCCAAGAGAGCTCCCATAGCTGTGACCAATGCCCATGATAAGAAACTAGATGAGATCTTATCAAGGCATGTGGTGCAAAAAAGTGGGAAGCACATGAACCATGTGGAGTACGTGGTTCGATGGAAAGATGACCCTCCTAACGAGACAAGCCAGGAGAAAGATTTCGATTTTTGGCAGTACTAAGATGAAATCAACGAGTTCTTGAGGCAGGACACAACGAGGACGTTGTCGAGTTTTGTGGTGGAGAATGTCATGACCGAAACTCAGACTACGTGTTATTCGGCTTCGTGTGTGACCCGTCCGTCAAATTTGGTGCCTCAATCAAGGAGAATCAGCACATTAATGGAGGATCAATCAAAGGAAATTGGGGAATTCAATGGGAATCCATTCCTGCCATATAGGAGACCCGATTTTTGGAATCAAGGTAATCAAGGTAATCAAAGATTACCATAGATGGGAAGTCAGCCATTAGTGCTTGCCTTGTATATTTTTGTATAGACACTGTTAGATCAGTTGACTCGATCTCGACCATTCATTGGGGAGCTGTATTGGCTATATAAGGGGTGCTTTTCCTCATTTGTAATCATCCAACAATTCTTGCAATATTGAGAGTTTAGAGTTTTCTTTCTATTCTTTTGTGTATCTCTCTCTTTTCGGTTGTGTTCTAAGCTTAGCATTCTAGCTAGCTTTGTGAGGAAGGTTGACTTAGCCTATTGTGTGAGCGATAGTCTAAGGCCGCATGGAGAGTTTCTATTCCGCAAAAGTCTAGTCTCGTGACATTATGCATTCGAAGTAATCGATTACTTATGCATTCGAAGTAAGTGAATACTTACTCCGTTGATTTGATTACTTCATTGGTCTTAGGATTGGACTATTGCACTTGCATATTTTGGAGGCTTGGCCGACTTTGTTTTATCATTTTCATACTCTTGTGTCTTGCATGACTGGTTTGAGCTACCTTGCTTGTTATGGACCCGTTGTGCGCTTTTAGTTTGGATATTGATATTTGATATGCATGTATGATTAGGATTTGGTTTATGATACAAGATGTGTGCTGAGGCACTTTTGTGGATCTGTATGGGCTTGTGTGTATGGACTTGATATGTTGTATAATTAGGGCCATGTGGCCTGTTAATTGTGATTTATGACTTCCGTTGTATGTGTGTGATTACTCTATTGATTATTATGTGCCAGTATATTGTGTAATGTGCCATGCTCCTTTTAAAATAAAAATTTAAATTTATATATATATTTGGGTTATTGGTTTTGAAAAGTCAAAGTGAGTCTTGTGTTGTTTTGATTGGTAAATGTGTTGGGTCATTCAGGACTGCACAACGGTTTACTAAGGACGGACCTCACAAGGTGGGTAGTGGAGCATGGTTGTTTATATGTTCATTGAGTGTAAAGTTATTTTGAAATAGCATGTTTTACAAGTGTATTACACTCATTGTACATGCATAGTCCAAGCATAAAGTGTATCTAAAGGTCTTGGTTGTCTTTAGGCTTATACCTATAACTATGTGTCTAGTTAGTAGTGATGCCTCATGATAGAGGCCACGACGACCGAGGAGGTTTTGTACATATCAGAGAGCTAGATGAGAGTTCAAATGCTCGTAGCCTAGCTGTAGGAGTGGGCAAGCTACAAGGTGCAGCAGAGACATAACTAGCTCATGCAGTGCTAGTAGCACCTGCAGCACAAGACCCAATACTACTTCTAGTATTAACTGTGATTCAGACCACTTTAGAGAAGATGCAAGAGATGATGCAAGCTGCAGTAGTTTAACCACCATAGATGCAAGCACTAGCTCAGCCATAGGTTCCTGTAGAGCCAAAGGTACAGGTTGAGCTAGAGGTTCAACAGGTTGAGGTATAGGTTGAGCTAGAGGTTTAGCAAGTTGAGGTACAAGGTGGCAGATTACTAGTTCAGCTGTCTAAATTGCTGAAAGAAGCTAAACATTTATGGTGTGAGAGCTTCTATGGCACTAGTGATATGATAGCTGTAAAGAATTGGAAGGACAAGGTTGCTCTTACTTCATAAGACCTAAGACTTTCTACTAAGGGTAAAGTGACCTTAGCACTCCCTCTGGTAGAGAGGGATGCAGCTAGTTGGTAAAGTCTGGTGAGAGACAGATATGCAGGCCAACCTACCCGGGAAGACTTTGAGATAGAGTTTAACCAGAGGTGTTACAATTAGTATTTCCAGGAGAAGAAGTTATTCGAGTTCTATCACCATCACCAGAGAAACAAGATGATTTCTGAGTATGAGACAGAGTTGCAGGCACTAGCACATTTTGTGCCTGAGGCTGATAGGACGAGTGTCATGATGGCCAATAGGTTTGAACATGGGCTCAACTAGAATGTCTGTAACGTTTTGGGTTCTAAGATGAACAATGAGTTCAAGGAGTTAGTAGTGGATGCAATGAAAGTTGAAGTGATCCTTAATGGAAAAAAAGGTCAGAGTCAGAGGTATAAGGACATTTCAGCTAGAAAATTCCTATTAGGCACTATTCGAGGTTTGAATAGAAATTCAAGGGTAGGATAGCTGGTCCTTACCCTTCTGTGCAAACTTGGTCTTAGGGGACCATTTTAGTGGGACACACTCATGGCCTGCTAGATCAACTCATAGTGTGAGTAGGCTGTTTGGGCCTTGAAGGTGTGAGAACTTCAAGTAATTCCACCTGCCTCCTTGCCTATAGCCACCTTAGTATTTATAGTGTGATCAATTCGGGTACATGGCCAAAGAGTGCCTTTCAGTTAGAGTAGCTCAATCGGGTGCTTCGCAGCTCAGAGGTCAGGGATCAGTCATTTAGGTTCTCAGGGTTCTTCTAGACTATTTTAAAGGATTAAGCAGGCAGGCCTTTTGGTAGTGAAACTACAAGCTAGCAGCAACCACAGCAGCAGAGTCAACAAACACGTCTCTTTACCTTGGTTGATGTAGAGGCAGTAGCCAATTCGGATGTCATGACAAGTACTATTACTGTTTTCTCTTTCTATACTAGAGTCTTGTTAGACCTCAAAGCAAAATGGTCTTTTTTTGGTCCCAGGGTAGCTAGGACTACCGAGAGAGAATTATCACTCGTAGATCCATCCATTGAGGTTTTGACCCCGTTAAGTGAGTAGTTGTCTTGCGAAAGTGTTTATTTGGGTTGTGTTCTGAGGATGGGTTCAACGGAGATTAAGGAAGTTATGATTCCATTGGACATCAGGGAGGTAGATGTTATTCTTGTTATGGGTTTTTGGCCAGATACAGAGTAGTGATGGATTGTTTTGCTAAGAGGGTATGGTTTAGTTTGATTGAAGATGTAGAATTTTGTTTTAAAGGTGATAGACGAGTGGCATCGTTATGTCTGATTTCTTGGTTGAATGCTAGACGGATGATCAACAAGGGTTGTACAGCTTTTTTGGCCCATGTCAGGGATATGAAAATTGAGTCACTGGAGTTGAGCAATGTACCGGTGGTGATAGAGTATCCAGATGTATTCCTATATGATGTGATAGGTTTGCTACCGGAGAGAGAGATTGAGTTTGAGATCGAGCTATTGCCGAGCACAATTCCTATTTCCATCCCACTATACCAGATGGCAACAATTAAGTAGAAGGAGTTGAAGACCCAGCTTGAGGATTTGGTAGACAAAAGATTCATCAAACCTAGTGCATCCCCTTGAGGAGCACCAGTTTTGTTCATGAAGAAGAAAGACAGCACACTCCGTTTGTCCATCGACTATAGGCAGCTGAACCATGTGACGGTGAAGAACTGGTATCCACTACTACAGATTGACTACTTGTTTAATCAACTGCAAGGTGTGTCCATATTCTCAAAGATTGACTTGAGATCAGGACACCACGAACTGAGAGTTTACAGTCAAGACATTCCGAAGACAGCAATCTATTCATAGTATAACCACTTTGAGCTTTTGGTGATGCAATTCGAATTGACCAAAGCCTCAATAATGTCCATGGATCTTATGAATAAAGTATTCTGGGAATACTTAGATCAGTTTGTCATTGTCTTCGTAGATAACATCATGATCTATTCGAGATCAAATGAGGAGTATATAATGCATTTGAGGATAATATTGGGCATACTTAGAGCTTGGAAGTTGTATGCCAAGTTTTTGAAGTGTGATTTTTGGCTAAAAGAGATTGAATTTTTAGGGCATGTGGTGTCAGCTAGAGAAGTACTAGTGGACTCCAATAAGATAAAGACAGTTGTATCTTGGGAGCCGCCACATAGTGTCTTAGAGATCCGTAGCTTCCTTGGTTTGATGGGCTAATATAGGCGGTTTGTAGAGAACTTCTTAATGTTGGTATGCCCTTTGATGTGTCAGCTAAGCAAGGGTGTTTCGTTTGTGTGGATTGAGAAGTGTGAGCGGAGTTTTCAAGAACTGAAGTCTAAATTAGTACCAGTCCCATTCCTTACCTTGCCAGTCAGTGGTAAGAGGTATGTTGTGTTCAGTGATGATTTGAAGATGGGATTAGGATGTGTGCTCATGTAGGAGGGAAACGTAGTGGCCAATGCATCTAGATAGTTGAGACCACATGAGGAAAACTACCAGACTCATGATCTAGAGTTGGCATTAGTAGTGTTTGCATTGAAGATTTTGTGGCATTACTTGTATGGTGAGATATGCAGAGTCTACACCGACCACATTAGTCTCAAATATCTTTTCGTCCAGAAAGAGTTGCATTTAAGACCAAGGTGGTGGCTAGAGTTGATCAAGGATTATGACCTTGTGATTGACTACCATTCCGGCAAGGTGAGTATAGTTGTTGATGCATTAAGTAGGAAGACATTATCTTCCTTAGTTAATGTCTGAACTGAGTACATGCCGATGCTGATTTGTTTGAGAACATCCAGAGAGCAGTTTGATAGTGATGAGTTAAGAGCTTTCATTTCGCAGTTTGTTTCAGGACTTCCTTATTAGATGAGATTTTGGCTAAACAGCTTGAGGATTCAGTGTCGGTTCGAGTGAGATAGCAGTTAGAGGGTGATAGCAGTCATAATAGTATAGTTAATAAGTACTGACATAGAGACGACGCTGTCTTGACCTTCCAAGGTCTAGTGTACGTCCCTGGTGAAGAGGTGTTGAGACAGTTGATTTTGGTAGAGGCTCATAACTCGAAATTTTCTTGTCACCCTGATAGTATTAAGATATATAGAGACTTGAAAGAGCAGTATTGCTGGTCTGGGATAAAAAGGTACATTGTAGAGTTTAGGGCTAGGTACTTAGTATGTCAGCAGGTCAAAGCGAAGTATCAGAGACCTGTAAGATTACTCAAGCCATTACCCATTTCGGACTGGAAATGGGAACATGTGACGACGTATTTTTAACACTAATCATTTGTATGATTTCAATTTGATTTTAGGTTCATTGCATGCTAATTATGATTAGTTATTGAACGTTTTGATTGTTTGTCGAGAATTAAAGTTGAACAGGTGTGTTATGGTTTTTGTCCTCAAAAGAAAATATTTTCGTATAAAAACTGCACCAAAATGTCAAAATTAAAGTTGGAGTTGCTGAAGAAGCACCGACCGGTCAGTTCAAAAATATTTTTTGCTGAAAACACACCAATCGGTCTGGTCACATGAACCCACCGGTCAGTTCAATAGATGAACTTGCCGAAGATGGACGGACCGGTTGTTTGACTTACACCGACTAGTCGGTCGTACGAGATTGACACAAAAGATATCAGATAAAGACAGTCACATACGAGATAAAGATTATCTACTCAATTTTTAGTATAAAATAATCATTCAGGTTGTATTATTTTCCATCGAACAATTTACATATTCAAATATTTTCTTCAGAACGTGTCCTTGATCCGTCAGAGATGAAGACGTTGGTATGTTTGTTTGAGTTTTAATTAATGTAAAACTAATAATGTAAATATCTGAGCACAATTCCCTAATTATATATTTCAACACCAGACTAAGTTCTTGAATATTAACCTAATAACAACTTTCCATGTTGATTATTAGCTGACTCGTGTTAATAGTAACTATGTTCCTATGTTAAGCTTAACGATGAATCAGAAATTCATATTCAACCCTAAACCTAATAGATATATTCCTATTCTACTATTGCCAGGGCAATCTATCTTCCTGTTAGAATCTAAGACTGCCTCCCAACTAATCCTAAGTTCACTTAAATACAGCGTGATAAAGACTTTTTGTTAAACTCAAGATAGATTTAAACTAAATTTGAATGTACATCAGGAAAATATCAATAGGACATTGAAGAAAATAAAGAATGTGGAAACATTATATGACATAAATATATGAAATATAAAATTTCCAATAACATTACAAACTTTGTCTTGTCTCCTATTGAAACGAAATAACAAAATGAAATCTAAAAGTAATCATATGAATGCTTAGTGTGTTTAGCCTATGTCTTGCCATGACTTATACAGTAAATTTCCTCTGCCATATTTGTTAGCATACTCTTACACGATAAACTACTCGTTCCGTTTGATCTGTTGGTTAGTTGACCTACTCCTTCCTTCTGATCTGCTGGTTCATGTCCTGCTGGTGTGGCTACATTTTCAGTTCGTGCTTGCATTAATGTACGTTTGTATGTCGAACTGAATAATGTGTGCACCGTTAGAGGCGGGTAATGGGCACGATCAATTTGGCAAAGAATCATTAACCGAGTGGTTAGACTTTATAGTCGTATGGCCTAGTCCGACTTATCGGATTATGTAGTCCAACCATCAAACTTAAGATTTAGACAAGTCGGACTACTTAATATGATGAGTCTTATTTAATCATCCACTAGGACGGACTCAATGGTCCGATGAGTCAAATTTTTTTTTCATCCAAGGAATCATCTTACGTTATTATGGTGTTCTTGTTGCTTCTTCAACTTTTTATCCTGTATCGAATAAAATCTCAACACATACACTATCATTATATCATTTCATTCCAATTTATGTCATAATTGATCATAAATACTAACAAATAATGGTGTATGATACTATAGATAATAAGGTTATCAATCCTAGTGAGGCTATGATGCAATATGGGTGATAGTGGATAAACTAACCAAGTTTGCACACTTTGTCCCCGTCAGAGTTGTGACGACCCCAATTCCTAACTATTACTGTTTGCTCCGATTAAGGTCATCACTGCCGTGAAACCCAAATAAGCCCAAATGACACCTAGGACCTAACTGAATCTTACCAGGCTTACCATTAACTTCCAATTTTTGTAGCATGTTTATTTCAATTTTTAACAACAATTGGAGCATGATATTGGACAAATATTTTGGTAACATACGGAGTAAATAAAACATCAGGGGAAGTCTTTAGATTAAATCATTGGGTTCATAACACACAAGTCCCATAGGGATCCAAACAATCAGCAAGAAATCCTCCACTATATTTCGGAAATAGCAAGCAAAGGAGGGATCTGAAAATAAACCAGAAAGTAGCCCAACCATTCATGTTATATGCGCAAGTAAACATAGATCAAGTATGCAAATGTAATGCGATATCACCCCGCCGTGCAGCCTTGATCTCACACACTGGTACAACGAACAGTGGATGCACCTTAGTCTGAAAAATGGTAAAAAAATAATAGTATGAGATTACAAGAATCTTAGTAGGGTCGCAACATTATAAGATTTGCAGAAACCCTAAACACAAATCTCTCAATTCGCATTAGATCATTTCTAAACATTTAAAAGGGATCACGCAATTCAAGAATCATTCAGAAAGGGTTTAGGGCCGAATCTATGGTTGAGGGAGGACTACAAACACTTCCGAAAGTATCAGAAGTACACAGGTAGGTGGAACTCATTAGAATGGTCTCGGCAATGAAGAAGAAAGGCCATCCTCTTCCACCAGTGTTGTCCAAGGCTTACTGCACAAAGGGTAAACGGGTAACACACAAGCTAATCAGTAAGCCCAGCAAGTCATCTTGCCACACAAGGATAAGTCTTCCCAAGCCACACACGGATTTGGGCATCCCAAACCACACAAGGATAAGGGCTTCCTGCCACACAAGGATAGGGTTCTCAGTCGTCTTTCCACACAAGGACAAGTCTTCCCAAGCCACACACGGACTTGGGCATTCCAAACCACACAAGGATAAGGGCTTCCTGCCACACAAGAACAGGGTTCTAGCCACACAAGGACCAGACATCCAGCACACGCATGCTGGGCTTTGCCACCCATACAACTCTCATATCAGTAAGAACCTCTCCTCTCCCTAGGAGCATCAGCGCTTACCCCGAATGGCCATCGGAAAAATATTTTGACACACAAACACGTACAAGCACACATAGACAAGTACAAAGCATAATACCATAGCAGGGTATCCTCAATCATGTCAAAACACAATCAGCATATTCAATTCACATAACATATGCAACTCAGGCATTCAATACCTAACTCAGGGGTTCGATATAGCCTATGAGATCCATATCTCAATCCAAAATTCATACTATCACCCTATAATCAATTCGCATGCAATACAACAAGGGAAGGTATCAAAAATATCAAGAAAACAACAGGGGTCTCTAGAGAAACCGATGAGGCGTAGATCCTACCTCTCTTGTCTCTGAACAAGAAACTACTCCTTTTCTTTTATTAGGTAATTCTAAACCACCTATATTATCACCAGGCAAAGACAAAAACAAACTAAGCATGCATATTCAATAATCAATTGAATACCCTATTTCCTTACCAATTCCACTCACCATACCTATCAGAAACCAGTGATCAGATGATGCAGGTGCCTCCCCCTTGGATGTGTAATGTGATAGCCAGAAACTTAACAAAATTCAACCTGAATTACCATTCTAATTAACTAAACAAATTTCGTTGTTAAAAGTAGGGCATAGGACAATTTTGACTTTAAGCATAGAGAAGTTTAAAAGAAGGAAATTCATGATCATACATCATGAATAGATGGTAAGAAATCATAAGAACACGTGAAATGACAACAGAAATCAACCAAAGACAAAAACTGTAGAAATCTGAAAAAGAAAACTAATTCCGTCGCCGATTTTCGACTTAAACATAGGAAAGTAAATATTTATGTCCAAACAAAAAAATATATTTGGTTGGAAAGAAGATGAAAATATCATTCTAACAAGCTATTATTTGTAGAGATACAATAAACGATGAAAGAGTTATGCTATTTTGAATTTCAAAAAGATTTGGCTAAAACCTAATTTCGTCGCTAATTTTTGACTTATCTTATGAGAAAGAAATAATAACCTCCTGACAAAAAAAAATATATAGCTCGAAAGAGAATGAAAAGATCTTTCCAACAAGTAGTTATTTTAAGGAATACAACCAACGATAAAAGAGTTATGCTATTTTGAAGTTCAAGAAGATTTGGCGAAAACCTAATTCCGTCGCCGATTTTCGACTTATGTTATGAGGAAGAAATACTAATCTCTTGACAAAAAAGAAAATATGGTTGGAAAGAGGATGAAGAGAAATTTCTAACAAGCTATTATTTTCAGGAATCTGACAGGCGATGAGTGCTTTACACTAGTTTAAAGTTTCAACCAATTTTGGCAGATATAGGGAGGTGTTAGGGTTTTAGGCTATACGATTTTTGTGTGTTTTGTATGAATGATTTTTGTGGGGAGTGGCTTCTATTTATATAAGATGGTTATGAGATAATAATCCATATCTTCAAGGTTTAATTAAAGTAAGATAATTATCAGAATTAAATTCTGTAATTATCTTCCCCTATTTTTAGGGATTTTAATCTCTAAGGCAATTACCTATCTATAAGAGATTAAAGGGAATTTTGACCAGAATTAACTACCATACCACTCTTACCAATTTCGGCCATCACACATCCTCTCCTTAAGGGAAAAAATCGTCTTTTCACATGCACTGGCTTCTGGATTTCTAGTACTCAAAATTCAGGGTTTCACATCCTCCCTTTCTTATAAGAATTTCGTCCTCGAAATTTTAGCATAAGTACCTAAATAAACAAGTAAGGAAATTTTGCATATATAGACTCCTCAGTCTCCCAAGACTGTTCTTCAAGTTGGCCATTACGCCAAACAACTCGTACCATAGGCACGGTTCGACTGCAAAATTGTCGAACTGACCGATCTAGTATGGCAACTGGCTGTACGGGATAGGATAGGTCTTCAGCAACTTCAACTGGCGGTTCTCTAAGAACATGAGCAGGGTCTCGCATATACTTTCTTAGCATTGAAATGTGAAATAAGTTGTGAATTCTTTCCATATTTGGATGTAGGGCAAGTCGGTATGCAACAGGGCCGATTCTTTCGACAATGTTATATGGACCAATGTAGCGAGGTGCTAGCTTACCTTGCTGCTGAAAATGAAGGAATCTTTTCCATGGGGCGACCTTCAAAAATACTTTCTCACCTACCACAAATTCCAGCTCCCTTCTTCGATTGTCGGCGTAGCTTTTCTGCCGATCCTGGGCTGTTTTTAGCCATTGTCGGATCAAGTTCAACTACTCCGTTGCTTGATCAATCAATTCCGGATTGTCTAGGCATCTTTCGCGTACTTTATTCCAGAAAATGGGAGTTCTGCAACGTCTCCCATATAGTGCTTCATAGGGTGCCATACCGATGCTTACATGAAAACTATTATTGTAAGCAAATTCTGCCAACGGCAGGTATCGATCCCAACTGGTTTGCTGATCCAACACACTCGCTCGTAGCATGTCTTCGAGTGTCTGAATCGTCCTTTTTGATTGACCATCAGTTTGGGGATGAAATGCTGTACTGAAATTCAATCTTGAACCCAGCGCATTCTAGAATTTCTCCCAAAATCATGAGGTGAAACGAGGATCAGGATCTGAAACAATAGAAACTAGTACTCCATTCAATCGAACAATCTCATCCAAGTAACGAACTGCCAATCTTTCTGGTGTATCTGTCTCACGTATAGGAAGAAAGTGTGCAGATTTTGTCAGCCGATCAACGATCACCCAAATGGCATTATATCCTTGCTGCGATCTAGGCAAACCAGTCACAAAATCCATTGTGACGTGCTCCCACTTCCATTCTGGAATTGGAAGTGACTGAAGTAGACCAGCGGGTCTTTGATGTTCGATCTTTACTTGTTGACATACGAGGCATCGGGCAACGAATTCAGCAATGTGACGTTTCATGTTTGGCCACCAATACTGCTCCCTGTTTCTGAGGACTAGTACTTCTTCATCTCGTATTCTGAAATCACAAACTATGGCATCAACACCATCAGAAAATTGCTTCCGAATTTCAGTTAATTTCAGATCCCCTAATTGTTGATTCCGGATTTATTCAAGTAAGGTAGGTGCGACTTTGATTCGTGCTAACAACGAACCAGAAAAATCGGTGCCAAGATGCACATGGTTAGCTTTCAATTCCAACATCATCGGCAGGTAATGGGTGCGCATCTAGGCCAAAACTGATAGGGAAGGAGGATGAAACTTTCAGCTCAGGGCATCAGCAACAACATTCGCCTTTCCAGGATGATATTCAATGATTAAATCATAGTCTTTAATCAGCTCCACCTATCTTCGTTGTCTCATATTCAATTCTTTTTACGTGAGGAGGTACTTCAGGCTTTTGTGGTCAGTGAAGATTTGGCACGTCTAGCCGTATAAGTAATGTCTCCATTTTGCGGTCGTAATTGCCGGGAAAAGTAGGCAATGACTTTCCTATCTTGCATCAATACGCATCCAAGTCTAGATTTTGATGCGTCGCTGTAAACCACATACTCCTTTCTGCAAATAGGTAGGGTAAGAATAGGTGCAGAAACTAACCAATCCTTTAGCTCTTCGAAAATTTGCTGGCATTTCTCGTTCCATACGAATGGCTCACCCTTGCATGTCAGTTTTGCCAATGGTTCGGCAAGCGATGAAAAATTCTCCACAAAGCGACGGTAGTATCCTGCTAAGCCAAGGAAACTACGAACTTTGAACACACTTCGCGGAGGTTCCCAAGCAATCATGGCTTCAATCTTCTTTGGATCAACTAACACACCTTGGGCGGAAACAATATGGCCAAGGAAACTAATTTCGCGAAACCAGAATTCGTATTTTGAGTACTTTGCGAACAACCGTCGATCCTTCAAGATTTTAAGCACAATCCACAAGTGCATAGCATGATCCTCTTCCGATTTTGAGTAAATCAGAATGTCGTCGATGAAGACTATCACAAATTTATCCAAAAATTCATGGAACACACGATTCATCAAGTCCATAAACACAGCTGGTGCATTGGTCAAGCTGAATGGCATAACCAGAAATTCGTAGTGGCCGTATCGCGATCTGAACGCGGTCTTCGGAATATCAGCATCACGAACTCTCAATTGATGGTATCTAGATCTGAGATCGATCTTAGAGAATACGGCTGCACCCTGGAGTTGGTCGAACAAATCATCGATGCGCGGCAAAGGGTATTTGTTTTTCACAGTCACACGATTCAGCTGCCGATAATCGATGCACAATCGCAGCGAACCGTCTTTCTTTTTCATGAACAGAACAGGTGCTCCCCAAGGTGACACACTAGGTCGGATAAAACCACGATCCAGCAAATCTTCCAATTGCGTTTTTATTTCCTTCATTTCCGCAGGAGCCATACGATACGGAGGAATGGAAATCGGATTCGTACCAGGCACTAGCTCAATACCGAATTCCACTTCCCTTGCTGGTGGTAGACCGGCTATGTCTTCTGGAAATACTTTTGGAAATTTATGAACCACTAGAACAGAATCCAGATCCGAGGATTCTTTAGAAATATCATGTACGTACGTGAGGTACACTGTACATCCTTTGTTGATTAATCGCTTCGCCTTAAGCCAGGAAATCATGCAAGTTGGAACAACTCGCCTATCACCTTCAAAACAGTACTTAGCACTATTAGGAAAAGTGAACCACACACGCTTGGTGAAACACTCCATACGAGCTTGATATTTTGCCAGATAGTCCATGCCTAAGATCACATCCAGCTCTCGGATGTCTAATGGAATCAGATCCACTTCAAGTACATTCGAACCCATACGTACAGCACATCCGATGTAGACTAGATTACAAATCAGTTGCTCTCCCAATGGAGTTAGAACCGCAATAGGAGGAGTTAAGAGAGATAGAGGCTGATCCGTGCTAAGTGCTAGCCTTGGACTTACAAATGATTTATTTGCTCTGGGATCTAATAATACTTTAGCATTTTGAGAAAAGACCGAAATAGTACCTGTCACCACATCGGGAGTAGCCTCGGCATCAGTTACGGTGAAGAGCCTTGTTGGTCTTGGTTGCGCCTCGCTTGTGGATCCGTTGAGTGGTCCTCCTGGTGCGCGTGTTGGTGGTCTGGTGGGGTTGGCATCCCCACCTTGGCCTACGTTTGGTACACCTATGATTCACCTTGGTTTCGGGCATTCCCTCTGAACATGTCGCATCTTGCCAAAATTGTAACATCGACGTTGCTGAGAATTCCACGAAGCTCCATTGGAATTTGAACTAGAAAATTTTTTTCTGTTGGTATTTCCATTGCCACTAATTTTCGGAGGATAGGACCTTAAAGGATAGGGTCTCGTTCGTTGTTTGAACTTCGAATCTCGCCAATATCCGCTAATCAGTTCTTACAAATTCTGCACCGATGTCGTACCAACGATGGTTTTGAGTTCGGTACATAACCCATCCTGAAATCGTCTTGCAAGCTGGTACGGTGTACGATCTTCTTCTGGTGCAAATCGGGACAACTCCCTTAACACTCTCACATATTCTAGCACCGAACTGGTGCCTTGTTCAAGTTTCTAAAAAGCTTGTCGCTGCTCGCTTTTATGGAATCTCGTATAAAATTTTTCATCGAATTCGTACCGGGATTCTTCCCAAGTTGGCAAACGATCGCCGAATCACAAGCTGGCAGATGTCCACCATGTGAGGGCTTCTCCCTCAAGTAGGAATGTAGGAATGGCATCCTTGTCATCATCCGAGATACGTAAGAGCAAGGATACTCGGCATAAGGTCTCTATCCACTCACGAGCGGCTGCGGCTCCAGCTGAACCACCAAAATCTTTACATCCAATTTGTCGAGCTTCCTTTAGCAATTTCGTAATCACGACAGGAAGTCTCTCAGCCTCCTTATGATGTGCCGGCTGTACAGGTTCAAGTGGAGGAATAGGTTCTTCCACTGATGCAGGTGCAGGAGCATTCTGAAATTTCTCCTCCATACGCTGCTGGTTTGCAGCAATTCCTTGTAATACGTTTAAGATTTGAACCATGACAGGATCAATGACTGGTGCAGTTGGTGCCTCAGGTTGGTTTTCGGGCTTAGCTTGCCTTTCCTGCTCATTTTGTGCATTCGGCTTTTCTTGCTCAACAGGTTATTGTTCAGCCTGAACCTCAAACCTACCCCGTTGATCCCTTTGTAGCCTCGCACGTGCCATACTACACGAATACACCATTATTACTCAACATATAACTAAATATGACAAACAGAAGTGGTACCTGGTGGAGAGGCATGCACCGGAAGATACACATATGCTGGAAAACAACATACAAATTTTCAGAAATCTCATGCACACATGCAAAGGTATTCTCGGCAATTACATCAACATTCATATATATACTCTCAGAAATCATCATCAAACATCAAGCAAGCATGGATTCACACAACATCCATATTCGGCAATACACACCAGCAATCACATACATATACATTCAACAATACAGGAGTCAAATAGGGACATTCGGCAGCATGCATAAATCAACACACACATTCTCAGCAATGATAAGAAACACATCAAACACTCACCGAAACATATCATGGCATACAAGGCAAAAGAACATACACGAACAAACATCACATCATATTATCATTCTCATCATTTAAATCTTACAAATCAATCCCATTTTAGCATTAGTTCACTTTCGGTATTAGCCCCTAAGTGAGTGAGTGTGTGCACTTGTCCTTACCTACAAACACCAAAATCAACAAATAAGTTAGCATATAACAAATTATTTTCCCTAAACCATGCTCCGCTACCAAACCTGTGACGACCCCAATTCCTAACTATTACTATTTGCTCCAATTAAGGTCATCATCGCTGTGAAACCCAAATACGCCCAAATGACACCTAGGACCTATCTGAATCTCACCAGGCTTACCATTAACTTCTGATTTTTATAGCATGTTTATTTTAATTTTTAACAATAATTGGAGCATGATATTGGAAAAATATTCTGGTAACATACGGGGTAAATATAACATCAGCAGAAGTCTTTACATTAAATCATTGGGTTCATAACACACAAGTCCCATAGGGATCTAAACAATTAGCAAGAAATCTTTCAACATATTTCGGAAATAGCAGGCAAAGGAGGGATCTGAAAATAAACCAGAAAGTAGCCCAATCATTCATGTTATATGCGCAAGTAAACAAGGATCAAGTATGCAAATGTGATGCGATATTGCCCCGCCGTGCAACCTTGATCTCACACACTAGTACCACGGACAGTGGATGTATCTAAGTCTGAAAAATGGTAAAAAAAACAACGATATGAGATTACAAGAATCTCAGTAGGGTCGCAGCATCATAAGATTTGCAGAAACCCTAAACACAAATCTCCCAATTCGCGTTATATCATTCCTAAAAATTTAAAGGGGATTGCGTAATTCAAGAATCATTCAGAAAGGGGTTAGGGCTGAATCTATGGTTGAGGGAGGACTACAAACACTTTCGAAAGTATCAGAAGTACACAGGTAGGTGGAACTCATTAGACTGGTCTCAGCAATGAAGAAGAAAGGCCATCCTCTTCCACCAGTGTTGTCCAAGGCTTACTGCAAAAAGGGTAAACGGTTAACACACAAGCTAATCAGTAAGCTTAGTAAGTCATCATGTCACACAAGGAAAAGTCTTCCCAAGCCATACACGGATTTGGGCATCCCAAACCACACAAGGATAAGAGCATTCTGCCACATAAGGATAGGGTTCAGTCGTCTTGCCACACAAGGACAAGTCTTCTCAAGCCACACACGGACTTGGGCGTCCCAAACCACACAAGGATAAGGGCTTCCTGCCACACAAGGACAGAGTTCCAGCTACACAAGGACCAGACATCCAACGCGCGCATGCTAGGTTTTGCCACCCATACAACTTCCATACCAATAAGAACCTCTCCTCTCCCTAGGAGCATCAGCGCTTACCCCGAATGGCCACCGGAAAAGGATCCTGACACACAAACACGTACAAGCACACATAGGCAAGTACAAAGCATAATACCATAACAGAGTATCCTCAATCATGTCAGAACACAATCGACATATTCAATTCACATAACATATGCAACTCAGGCATTCAATACCTAACTCAGGGGTTCGATATAGCCTATGAGATCCATATCTCAATCTGAAATTCATACTCTCACCTTATAATCAATTCGCATGCAATACAACAAGGGAAGGTATCAAAAACATTAAGAAAATAGCAGGGGTCTCTGGAGAAACCGATGAGGCGTAGATCCTGCCTCTCTTGTCTCTGAAAAAGAAGCTACTTCTTTTCCTTTATTAGGTAATTCCAAACTACCTATATTATCACCAGGAAAAGTCGAAAATAAACTAATCATGCATATTCAATAGTCAATTGAATACCCTATTTCCTTAACAATTCCACTCACCAAACCTATCAGAAACCAGTGATCAGATGCTTCAGGTGCCTCCCCCTTGGATGTGTGATCTGATAGCTAGGAACTTAACAAGATTCAACCTGAATTACCATTCCAATTAACTAAGCAAATTTCGTCGCTAAAAGTAGAGCATAGGATAATTTCGAATTTAAGCATAAAGAAGTTTAAAAGAAAGAAATTCATGATTATAAATCATGAATAGATGCTAATAAATCATAAGAACACGCGAAATGACAACAGAAATCAACCGAAGACAAAAACTGTAGAAATTTAAAAAAAACCTAATTTCGTCGCCAATTTTTGACTTAACCTTAGACAAGAAAAGATTAACGTCCAAACAACAAAACATATATGGTTGGAAAGAGAATGAAAAGATCATTCTAACAAGCTATTATTTGTAGAGATACAACAAACGATGAAAGAGTTATGCTATTTTGAAATTCAGGAAGATTTAGCGAAAACCTAATTCTGTCGCCGATTTTTGACTTATCTTATGAGAAAGAAATACTAACCTCCTGAAAAAAAACCAAAGAGTTTTGGAAGAAGGATGAAGATGTCTTTCTAAGAAGCTATTATTTGAATGAATACAACCAACGATGAAAGAGTTATGCTATTTTGAAGTTCAAGAAGATTTGGAGAAAACCTAATTCCGTCGCTGATCTTATGAGAGAGAAATACTAACCTTCTAAAAAAAAACATATATGGTTGGAAAGAGGATGAATAGATCTTTCCAACAAGTTATTATTTGCAGGAATCCGACAAGCGATGAGTGAGTTATGCTGGTTTAAAGTTTCAACAAATTTTGACAAATATAGGGAGGTGTTAGGGTTTTAGGCTATATGATTTTTGTGTGTTTTCTACGAATGATTTTTGTGCGGGTTGGCTTCTATTTATATAAGATGGTTATGAGATTATAATCCCTATCTTCAAGGCTTAATTAAAGTAAGATAATTATCAGAATTAAATTCTGTAATTATCTTCCCCTATTTTTAAGGATTTTAATCTCTAAGACAATTACCTATCTATAAGGACTTAGATTAAAAGGAATTTATACCAGAATTAACTACCATACCGTTCTTACCAATTTCGGCCATCATACATCCTTTCTTTCAGGGGAAAAATTGTCTTTTCACCTGTACTGGCTTCTGGACTTCTAGGACTCAAAATTCTGGGTTTCACAAGAGTGATGGACACACCAAAGAGATTGGAATCGAGGTATATGGATGAGATCGTGAGGTTATTTAGGGTTCTAATGTCCATTATGTTGGATTGAGATCTGAGGTTCACATCCAGATTTTAGGGGAAGCTTCATAGTGTTTTGGGTACGATATTGAATTTTAGTACAAATTTCCATCCTCACATAGATGGACAGTCAGAAAGGATGATTCAGATCTTAGAGGATATAATTCGTGCTTGAATGTTGGATTGGCAGATTTATTAAGATAGATGCTTATCATTAGTCGAGTTTTCTTACAACAATAGTTTCCAGGTTTCCATCGGTATGGCACCAGATGAGGCCTTGTATGGTAGGTGGTTTCACACACCTCTGTATTGGAATGAAGTAGGTTAGAGGGGAATTGGCAGTCCTAAGTTGATTGAGTAGCCGACAAATCAGTTGTCACTGATCAGACAGAGATTCAAGATAGCTCAAGAACTAAGCAGATAATCATTGACGAGAACTTGAGTTTGAGGTCGGGGACATGGCATTTTTTAAGGTCGCACCTTGGAAAGGTGTGATTGGATTTCACTAGTGTGGAAAGTTAAAACCGAGGTACATCGGTCCTTACACCATCACCAAGAGGATTCGACCTATAGCTTACAGACTCGATTTTACACCATCTTTGCAGAAGATCTATAATATACTTCACGTTTCAGTATTGATAAAGTATATTAGGGATCCCTCTCATGTTTTGGAGATGCCACTGGTGGAGATAGCGAATAATTTGTACTACACGACTTAATCAGTTGCAATTGTGGATAGAGCAGCGAACAACTTTGACATCGTAATGTCCCAATGATCATAGTGTCATGGCACAATGACAAATTTGAGAAAATAACTTGGGAGACTGAGAAGTCTATGAGAAAGTAATACCCGTAGTTATTTAAGGCATATAGTAAGTGAATTTCGTGGAAAAAATTCCTATAAGGAGGGCAGGATGTGGGAACTCTTCCCTTCGAGTGCCTAGTCAGTACGAATATACAATCAGAGCAATTAGAGTGGTCCGTTGGGAGTTTTTGACTAGTTGACCAAGTCAGTTTAACCCGATGAATTCGAGGTGGACCGTTTGATTCGAGAGTTGACCAATGAGGTGGACACAGTCATATAAAGTCTAGGTGTGTGTCTAGTTGTCTTAGTCATATATAGTGCGTGCCTTTTGAGCCCAATTATTATTTCTGAGCACATTTATTGTTTCTTGAGCTTTATTAGTCAGCTAAAGCCCATTTTCGATGTTTTATAGCTTAAAATATTTTTGTGGCTCATTCAGGGCATATCGGCCTTTTAAGTGTTAGGTTTCAGGTTTTTTCTGGGATTTTAGGCTCGGAGTATAAAAGGCCAGCTCAAACAAATATTTAAAATTTTTTTGAATTGTTGGTAACCACCAGCTGCCCTTCTCCTCTTTATTTCTCCCATTTCACAACATCTCTCTTGTACCACCTCCAAAAGAACCTATTTTCCTTTCCTTTGATTTTCCTTTAAAGAAAAGCATTGAGCATTATTACTAAATACATTCCTAACCTCCCTTGATCAATTTCCACTATTAGTATCAGATTGAGGGCAAAAAATCTTGTTGTTTTTGGTGTTGGGGCACGTTGGGGGATTTTGGTGTTAAGTGCCCTAAATCTCTATTTTCTTTGTCGATTTTTGGTTCCTTTTGATTGCTTTTGATGTTTCTAAGATTTTTTGATGGATTGGATTGCTTGGAAATACCAACTGATTCATGGGTGTATGATTAGAGTTCTCGATTATAATTTTGGTAATTTTAAGGTTTTGTGATTTTGATGAAATTAATGCAATTGACTGGTTTCCTTGATTAGGTCTAATTATTTGTGTATTGTGGAGGATGTGTGTGGGTTGAGAAATCCAATTTTGTTGTTGGTTGAGCTTGGAGGTTGAATTTGAGCTTTGTGTGGCTTGTGTGAAGTGAGGATGGTTTTCCCTCTTGTTGGATTCCTGGGTTTGTGAGCTCTGTGTGTTGTTAGTGTGAGTTGTGAGCTAGTTTGAGTGTCTAATGGGTCTCTTAGGCTTTTAAAGACACGGGTATTTCCATTGAGTCATCTGCACGACAAGAGATGGGAGTTTACATTTCATTCGCTTAAACGAAAATGCTCTATTTTGTTGAATTAAAATATGATCAAATAAATACTTGGTTTTGAATAAAGGCTATACATGCATTATGAATGATGATCATGCTAGGTTTATTGTGTGTTTATCATGTGATTTATGTATCAACTGTACTTAGTACCACTTATGCATATGCTGGTTGTGATTGATGCATTCTTAGTGAGCAATGATGAAAATTTAATGCTGGCAGTAGTGGGTTTATATGTATTTTAAAGTGAAAATTTAAGTTCCAGCAGACTATCAATTTCCCTTTAGCAGGGGTTACTTGAGAGTGCTTTGTGATCCACCCCGAAAGGTTTTTGGGACAGTGTAGCTCGTGGGACAGTGATGAGTACTGTGGATTTAAAAAACCTATTAGGATGAACCTTATTGCTCTATGCTTTACAATTCATACATTATGCTTCATTGTTTATGAAATTCATTAAGTGCAAGACTAGAATGTATGGACAATAATTGTATTTAAATCAATTGTCTTATACTCGTGTTTTTATATACCTCTATTCCACTGGATATGCTTATGATGTTGTAACTCCCATTAAGCTCTTTGATCTCAAGCCCTCATGTTCATCTTTACAGAACTAGTTCGTCAGCTTGTAGCAGTTTGTCTCAAAGGTCTAATTTCCAGCCGTTGGTCTTAGGACTGGACTATTTCACTTGCACATTTTGGAGGTTTGACATACTTTGTTTTATCATTTTTATAATCTTGTGTCATGTATGACTGGTTTGGGCTGCCTTGCTTGTTATGGACTTGTTGTGGGCTTTTTATTCAGATATTGATATTTGATATAAATGTATGACTTTGATTTTGTTTATAATTTGTGATGCATGCCTTAGACACTTTTGTGGATCCGTATGAGATTGTGTGTATGGACTCGATGTGTTGTATGATTGGGGTTATATGGCCTGTTGCTTATGAATTAAGGCTCCATTGTATTTGTGTGATTACTCGATTGATTGTTATGTGCTGGGTATATTGTGTTGTGTAATGTTTCTTGACTCCTTTTAAAATAAAAATTTAAATTTACATGTATTTTTGGATAATTGGTTTTGAAAAATCATAGTGATCCTTGTGTTGTTTCGATTGGTCCACATATTGGGTCAATCAAGATTGCACAACGATGAGGGTCCTATTTACCTCGAGCAAGTCCTCGCATACAAGGCTAGTGATATGAAAGTAAAATAGATAATAATAAAAAAATTAATAAAAATAATATACAACACAATTTAAAGAAGAACACGATGCTGCCCATGTGGTATCGCAAAATGGTCTAGTTTAACCAAAACTACCAAGGATTCAATTCAGAAATAATGACTCGATCGTAGTTGAATACATTAAGGAAAAAACACTATGAATATAATGATCCTTAATGTTACCTCGAGTATAACCAATAGCCTTTCACTTCTCGTTATGCCTGGGAGTGAGCTCCTAATCGAGATTCTTGCATGCAGTGCTAAGAGCCTAGCGGAAACCTGCCAGATGAGCAGATGGGAAAAACAAATACAATATAACACATGCAATCACGCTTACAATAATTCAAAACATTGGTCTGCGAATATAGACTTGATGAGTCAAAGACATGCAGCACAGTCACAGTTAAACATGGAATATAAGCATGATTTTCCAAGAAATACGACTTTGACTGGGCTGGCAATAACTCTTAGTCTATTAAGGTCCCGTGATTTGGGACTGAGATATGTCAGTGGTAGTTCCTCCGACTTACCTTTTCCTCAATTACCACATTGCCCATTCCATTACCGCTGCCGAGGCTTTAGGTGATGGCAGCTCCACCTAACAGATCCCCACTCTACAGGTACCCGTCTTGCGTTCATTAGCTTGCTCGTGTTATCTCTGTCTCACCTTATAGCCTCTGTATTATTGGTGTATCCACACCATGCTACCATACTTAGAGAGCTCTTAAAAGTTACACAGGTAACCCTATGCTATGCCTATGCATTTTATAACTCGTGTTAAAAAAACCCAAACCCAACCTATTAGGACTCTTACCGCCAAACAAGCCTATCCTAGGACATCTTGTGTTAACTTGCAAAAAATAGCCTAGATAATTCTTTTTAAAAAAATCCCCATTACCCTAAGTATTGTGGAATTATCTTTTTAGCCTAAAAAATAGTAAAGTTTAACCTCCTTAAACAGCTATATAAACCTAGGCAGGCGACCTTAATTCCCCAAACAAACACAAGCATTATTTCTCTTGCTTCCTTTGTGGCCGAAACCAATACACTTGCTACAGAAGATTTCCTTAAAATACCTCCTCCCTCATCAGATCATTGCGTGTGATAGCTCAACATATTCTTCTCTTCAAGTTGCATCTTTCTTGTTTAAATTCACATTCAGAAGGTTAGTCATATTTTATATTGTTGAAGTCGAGTTTCCCTTTACGTTTTTATAACCAATTTTTGATCTTCCTCATCAGATGTTTTTGAATCTTTTGCCCTCTTGGTTGTATGCACATGTGATACCTACTCCCATTATGTTTTCACAAAATCACACCTTTCCTCTTGGTTTTCTTGAAAATTGTGTTATGCCTTTTATTCCTTAGTATTGCTGATTTGTGCCATCTTGAAGAGATTGTATAATCAGGTTAAAATTTGTTGGATTCTTGGACCTCACGGATTTAGAGGGAGGTTATTGCTGCATTGCATCGTTGATTTTGGTAGGTTTTGGTGAGAGAGTTTGCTGAGGACCATAGGTTGTCCTTCATTTTTCTATTTTCATATTGCATGCTTAATTATTGTGTTGTTTTGGCTTTATAAATTGTTTAGGTGCTTCTGATCCTTGTGATAAAAGCAAAGGAGTAGTTTCTTGTTCATCCTCATGAGACGTAGGATCTATATCATATCGGTTTCTCCGAAAATTGCCTTGCTTGTTTCTTTGATTTCGGTTTGTTTGATAGTGTAATGTATGCTTGCGAATTACTGTAATTGTTCCTTAGCAATTTTGGATTATATAGGTTTTAGGTTGCCCTATTTCGGATTGTATTATTGTGTATTGAACTGTGCATTGTGTTATGATTCGATTGAGGATACCCTATTGTGTTCTTATATGCGTGTATGTGTGTATATGTGTGTATGCGTGTCTTGTTTGAAAAGAGTTATGATCTTCTTGTCGCTGGCCGTGCGAGGTTGGTGTTGTAGCTACAGAGGTAGAGGAGACATGCTTACCGAACCAGGAGTTATATGGTGATTGTGTTTCCCAGGAAGAGCTCATTGGATGCCCTGTATCTAGTGTTTGGCGGGATGCCCCATATCTCATGTTTGGCGAGATGCCCTATATCTCTCGTTTAGCAGGATGCCCTACATCTTATGTTTGGCAGGATTTCCCATATCTCATGTTTGGTGGGATGCAAAAAGACTTGCTGTAAGTTTGTTTGTTAGCTATTTTGTTTAACAATATAGTTTTGGACAACGCATGTAATAGGGGATCATCATTTGGTTTTCATATTCATAAATCGTATAATATATCAAGTTGCCTGTGTGCTTCTGATTTCCGTCTTGTGATGGTTGCCTACGAAATTTTTTGTTTGCTCCCCTTTATTTTGATAACCTTAGCCCCTATGTTGTTGTATTTACATGTTTGTTTGTTGTTTCGTATGGGGCCTATTTAGTATATATTTATGCAATTTATATAAGTTATTCGGGAGATGTTTGTTTAGGTTTCTGCAGAGCTTATGTTTGTTTAGGTTTCCGTTGTTTTCCTTCTTTTTCAAGCTTAGGTTCATGTTTTGCTAGCTATACCGAGGTGTGAGATTAGGCCTGCATGGCAGGACGATTGTATAGCACGTTTCTGTTTCGTTTTCTGGCTTTTCGTTTCCTATTCTTGTTTTCGAATGCTATCATGAATAGATGCTTGCCTTATTGAGTTTCCCCTTTGAACTTGTGTGTTATGTTTCCTCTAGTTTCACGTTTACTTGATTGAAAGTCTTTCGTTGATGCTTCCTTTAACTCTGTTTTGTGCTAGAATTTTACTTAATGAAATCGCATGCTCCAATCTTAAAACTCAGTTGCTTAACTAATGAATTTAATCTTATTTATATAAGTAATCGTTAAGAGCCTTGTGGGATTTGAATAAGACCTTACAAGGGATTATTCAGGTTTCACGACAGTAAGTGCCTGGTAGGTTGGGTTCGTGTCCTTGCACTCATAAAATATGAGGAAGCCAAGTATGTAGGCAATCCAGGGAAGCAACCCCATTATTTTGGCAACACTTACAATGAAAATTAGAAATACCATCTCAATTTTTCTTATATGAACAACAATCCAATTCCTGCATCACATCCGAATCATGGAAAAGGAGGAGGCTACAATCCAAGATTTCATCCGGGTAATTCAAGCTTTCAGAATCCAAATTTCTAGAACCCACCACCAGTTGAGGAAAAAAAAAATAATTTTGAGGACCTTATACAGAAATTCATTATGTCTTCTGATTCCAGGATTGAAAATCTGGAAACTCAGATTAGTCAGCTATCCCAGTCGCTGCACAGTAGGCCATTAGGAGCTTAACCATTAGATACTAAACCACCATCAGAACAGAAAACTGTGACTTTGAGATCCAGTATACTGCTTGCAGAACCAGTGGCCAAGGCAGTAATGAAAGCTAGAAGACTGTCCAAGAGCCTAAGTTTGAGGAGGTTCAGGAGAAGCCAGTAGAGGGAATTTAAGAACCAGAGAAGCCAGCTAAAGAAAACCACCAAACCAGGAAATGAATAAGCTGTTGCCATCCCCACCCTTTCCTAGAAGATTGAAGGAGTAGTTAGACCAGCAATTTGCAAAATTCCTGGAGGTATTGAAGAAATTAGAGATTAATATTTCTTTCGCTAAAGCTTTGGAATAGATGCCTACTCATGCAAAATTTATGAAAGGCATCATTGTAAATTGGAGGTTATGAAACATTGGCCTTGACGGAAGAATTCAGTGCTATTATTCAAAGAAAATTGCAACCAAAGGTAAAAGATTCTGGAAGGTTTACGATTCCTGTGGAGATTGAGGCTAATCATATCTGCAAGGTACTCTGTGACTTAGGAGTTAGATCAACCTTATGCCCCTCTTCATGGCAGAAAGATTGGGACTGAGAGACATGCATCCTACTTTTTGTACCCTAAAAATGACGGAGTGATCTCTTTCTTTTCCAAGAGATATTGTGGAGGATGTCCATATTAAAGTAGACAAGTTCATATTTCTAGTGGATTTTGCTATCCTTGACATGGATGAGGACAAAGTTGTTCCACTTATCCTTGGGAGACCATTTTTGGCCATTAGACATGCCCTAATAGATGTGTAGGCCGGTCAGCTTACTATGAGAGTGGGAGACCAGCAGGTGACCCTTGATATCTGTTCATCTATGAGGTATCATGATAATGAAAGTGTGAATTCCATTAGCGTATGGGATGCAGAAGTTGGGTATAATGTTGAAGACTAGCTCGAGTGCCAAGATCCCTTAGAAATTGTTTTGCTGGGGATGGAAGATAGTGACAATGAAGAGGTGACATCCCTGATTAGAAACATGGGCAATGTGCCTAGCTGGAGACAAAGACAGTTTGAAAGACTTAATGTACCACTTGGGAAGCTGAATAAAATGAAGCCATCAATTGAAGAATCACAAATACTATAATTAAAGCAATTACCAACTCACCTAAAGTACCAGTTTTTGGAAGAAAATGATACACTTCTAGTTATTATCTCAACTTCCTTGACAAAGTTACAATTAGAAAAGCTGATGCGAGTGTTGAGGGAGAAAAAAACTGCAATTAGGTGGACACTGGCAGAAATTAAAATAATCAATCCTTCATTTTGCATGCACAGAATTCGGTTAGAGGAAAGACATAGATCTTCAATTGAGCACCAAAAGCGACTGAACCTAAACATGAAGGAAGTAGTGCACAAAGAGGTGATAAAGTGGCTTAATTTTAGAATCATCGACCCAGTTCCTAATAGCAATTGAGTGAGTCCGATTCAATATGTTCCAAAGAAAGGAGGCACCACAATTGTGAAGAATAAAAAAGGAGAGTTTGTGCCTACCAGAACAGTTACAGGATGGAGAATTTTCATGGATTATAAGAAGTTAAATAAGGCAACCTGTAAGGATCACTTTCCACTCCCTTTTATTGACCAGATGTTGGATAAGCTTTCTGTTAGGGAATTCTATTATTTCCTTAATGGTTGTTCTGATTACAATCAGATTGCAATTGCTCTAAAAGATCAAAGTAAGACTACTTTCACCTACCCATACGGAACCTTTGCTTTCAGCAACATGCCCTTAAGGTTGTGTAATGCACCAACTACTTTTCAGAGGTGTATGATGGCCATATTTACAGATTTGATTAAGCGATGCATGAAGGTTTTCATGGATGATTTTTCTGTCTTTGGAGATAATTTTGATCAATGCCTAAATCATTTGGGGGTTGTTCTGGAGAGGTACCGAGAGACCAATCTTGTGCTAAATTGGGAGAAATGCCATTTTATGGCTACTTAATGCTTAGTCTTGGGACATCTCATTTCAGAAAGAGGATTGGTAGTAGATAAAGAAAAAATTGAAGCCTTTGAGAAGTTTCCCATTCCAACCTTAGTTAATGTTGTTAAAAGCTTCATGGGGCATTATGGATTTTATAGAAGATTTATCAAAGATTTCTCTAAGATCACCAAGCCTTTGTGTCAATTGCTGATGAAAGATCAAAAGTTTGATTTTAATCAAAGCTGTGTGGAGGCCTTTGAAGAAATCAGGAAGCGATTGGTGACTACTTCAATCATTATTACACCGGAATGGGGAAATTCAAACTTAAGTATGCTGATAGCAATTATGTTATTGGAGTTGCACTTGGGAGTAGGAGAAGCAAAATTTGTTATCTTATTTATTATGCCAGCAAGATCTAAAGCCCATGTGAATTATACTATGATAGAAAAAGTGTTATTGGCAGTAGTGTATGCTTCTGATAAATTTGACTCCTATCTTGTTGGGTTGAAGGTGATTGTGTATTATAACCATACTGCTCTCAGACATTAGATGAAGAAGAAAGATATCAAGCCATGCTTGATCTTATGAGTTCTTCTTCTTAAAGAGTTTGATTTGGAGATTAGAGACATAAAAAGAGCAGAAAATCAGGTGGCTGATCATTTGTCCAGATTGGATAATTATCCAATTTTAGAAGTAGCAAAGATTGGGGAATCCTTCCTTGATTGAGCAAGTTCTGGCAGCCAAGATTACTGATCCATGGTGCCGATATTGCCAATTAGCTGGTATGCAAAATAATCGCTCCTGAATTTTCTAGTTCTACTTCTGGGAGGAGTCTTTTCTTTACTGCCAAGGCAATAACCAGATTACTAGGCGGTGCATTCTAGAGGAAAAATTTAAAGACATTCTGAAGTAGTGTGATTCATCTTCATATGGTGGCCATTTCAGTGCTGATAAAACTACAGCAAAGGTACTTCAATCAGGTTTCTTTTGGCCAACTATCTTTTATGATGCACATCAATTTGTCACCAGATGTGATAGATGTCAAAAGGTTGGAAATATTGGCAGAAGAAACGAGATGCCTTTGAATTATATTCTGGAAGTGGTATTGTTTCATGTATGGGGGATTGATTATACAGGACCCTTCCCATCATCTTATGGGAAAAAATATATACATTTGGCAGTTGAATATGTTTCCAAATGGTTTGAGGCTAAGGCCTATAAAACCAATGATGCTAGGGTAGTTTAGAGATATTTAAAGAAGAATATTTTCACCAGATCTAGTGCTCCACGAGCTATCATCAGTGATGAGGAAAGTCTTTTTTGCAATAGCCAATTCATGGCCTTGTTGGAATAATATGGCTTTGCCTTATCATCCTCATTCCAATGGCCAGACAAAAGTATCTAATAGAGAAATCAAGCGAATTCTTGAGAAGACAGTTTGTCCTACAAGGAAGGATCGATCCAATAAGCTAGAAGATGCATTGTGGGCATACCGAACAGCCTACAAGGCACCATTGAGTATGACACCTTTCCTTTTAGTATATGGAAAGGCATGTCATCTTCCTTTGGAACTTGAACATAGGGCTTAATGGGCTATCAAGAAGCTGAATCATAATATGCTAGCTGTAAGGACCCGAACCCGAAAACCAGGCCCTTACCGCCGTGAAACCCGGACAAGCCCAACACGTGGACCAATCCGAATCCCACAAGGCTTAGACGACTTTTCAAACACGATTCCCAAAACAAACGTATTTAATATTTCAAAATTTGGAGCATATCAAATAAGAAACTGACATCTGGCATAAAAATCGGAGTGAACAAAATACCACAGCGGAAGACTTTATTCGAATGGACAAAAAAATATTCAAAACGAAAAACGGATCCATATAGCCAGAAGCCCAAAATCACAAACTGAGCTTAAAGCCCGGAACGTAAAAACTATAACCAGTAGAGAAATAAACGTATAAAATATAATGTGATTTAAAACATCAAAACGAGTCAAACAGGAACGCCAAAAAAGAAAACCGTGTAAAACATGCAAGTGCAATAGTCCAACCAAGTCGTAGGAAGCACTCACAACTCAAACGTCGTCTACGGCTCACGAACTACTCCTGAAAGGGGGAAACAACAACGGGTGAGATAATAAAATCACAGTAGGAGTCATAGCATCATATGTCCTTACGGGGAAACGAGAATACAAACAAAGAAGAGGGGAAACTAATTACTATATGAACAAGGACGTAATCGAAACAACCTGGAGAAAATGGAATTCACACATTTGATTTGATAACGTAAAACATGATTCCAGCCCAATAGGTATTAACTCAACAACTCGTAACATAACACAGCAAACAATGTCAACCAAAAACCCATCGGGATGGACATAATAAAACACTCCTTGAGTAACCCCTGCTAAAGGGAAATCTGGAGCCCACTGGCAGTGTTAATTTATATTTTTAGAAAAATACTAAATACGTAACCCCTACCGCCAGTGTTGTCCGAGACTAGGCAGACAAAACACAACACATATCATACCTGTCTCAATACCCAATACGAACCAACCTGCGAAGACGTGGCAGGCAAACGAAACGAACCAACCTGCGAAGACGTGGCAGGCGAACGAAACGAACCAACCTGCGAAGACGCGGCAGGCAAACGAAGACAACACCCATACGACTCCCAAACAGGTAAGCAACTCTCCCCTAACACTGGGATTCCGTATACTCACCTCGCATTGGCCAAGCGAACATTTATTCACTGTAATTACTAACTAAATACAAGCATGGATTAAATATCACACTCATTCTTAAAACATTTCATTGTAAACCATCGAAACCCCATATTTATACCATTAAATCCATAACATATTTGAATTACACTCCTTTTATTTAAATAAAATAACAAAAATGTAATATAAACCAAAGTGAAATAGATACATGACGTGCTGGCAAGAGGGATGCTGGAACATAGCATCGGCTGACAAAGGAACGGAAAAGTTCTGCACTTCATCAAGAAAATTTGTTGTTGGTTATGGGTTTTAGTTATTTGTCATCATAAAACCACGAAAATAAAACAATCAGACCTACGGGAAAAAGAGGGCACGCCAGGTACAGAACCACAAAGGAAGGGGACACGATGGACAGAAATTCATGAGAAAGAAGAAGAACGAAGTGGCAAGGAATGAAGCACGAGGGAGTGGAAATTTCTGGTTGCGCAGCTTCCTTCTACCGAGCTGTGCTACACCTACCGGTTTACTAAAGTTTCACAGGACACACATGAGCATCTGGTTTCTTTTATGGCGTGCTCACCCAACGAAAGCCAAGAACGGGACTAGAGGAACATGCTGGGTACAACAGGAGCAGTAGACGGGGAAAACAGTGGAACAGAAAGGCAACAAACTCTCGATGGCAGGTATCGTCATGAAACAGAATCAACGCAGCCGACCGTTAGAATCATGAGGGTGAACAATCGAAGTGTGAAGTATCTGGACCAATTGGAAAGCTATGAACAATCGCCCTTACCCACAAACACTCGGCAGAAACAAATACAATTAAAAGCAAATCCAAGAAACAAAAAGGAAGATACGCGTAGCTCAGCAAAGGAAGAGGAGGAGCAGGGAGTGCCCAAGGGAAGAAGAAAGGGCGACGTTCTCTGTTGCTTGCACGAAAATGGTAGAGGACGAACGGGAAGGAGCAAGCGGAGGGAGGAGCTGTTCACCGGATCAAACCCATGCAAGCTTCTAGAGTGACGGACTCGAAGGAAAGAAAAGAACAGAGGGAGGAAACGAGGGGCACGACTAGTACAGTCGGGGACGAGGGAACAGCAGGGGACAAATCGGGAATGCAGGGCAGCCGACGCAACCTGTTTTTCGTCGGTGGCTTGACCACAACAATCGGCAGGAACCAACACGGTCAAGAGAATACCCATGCAGCCTGATGGAAGAGATGCTCGTCGAGAGAAAAGAACACGACAATTTGAAGGGGTCGGCTGGGTAAAACGGAACCAACCGGTGCGACCAAGGAGAAGGAGGAGGGCGAGGTTCAACGTCACTGGCACGAACTCGGTTGAGGACCCGATCACGGCGTCGGAAAGCAGGTGAAGAAAACAAAAGAGGTGCACGGAACTGATGGAGGAAATGCTGGCAGCATTGAGAAACAGGTGAAGAAAAAGAGAGCACGGGTCTGACTAAACGAAGAGGAAAACAGCACGTTTTACTTGACCGTGAAGGAGAGGATTAGAATAAGTGGGTAATGCAGGAATACCCACTTGCTGCAGGGAAACAACGTGACGGGAAAGAAACAAGGGGAAGGGATGGAGAAGAAAGGAGGGAAAACTCCGGAGCCTTATTGTACGTACGTGTCTATTGTTTACCCAACCAGACCAGTTCAATCCCTAAGCCCGGTTGCTATAAAGATCACGAGCGGAATGAAGAGGCGTTAAATTCCACATAATAATTTGCACCACAATTCAGACTACCAAAGCAAAGGCTACTGGGTAAAAGAAGGATTTATACGGGAATGATTTACCAAGACTATCGAAACAAGAGTTACTGGATAAAATAAAGATTAAACGGGAAGGATTTAGTAAGTAAACAGAGAAGGAGCATGAACCGTACGGCACGAATCACAAATCATCACGAAGCTAAGAATGCAGCAATAGGGAAAAAACTAATGCATCATAAGGAAACAGAAGGCGAGGAAAGAATAGGGCATCAAGGCAGTAAACATCAATTTTAAGAACAACTTTAGGAACAAAGGGATTCACCGTTCAATCTTATGAGGCATAGACTCCTATCTGGCGTGCAGATGAACTGGTGGCAATTCCTTTACCCTTATCGCGATACCCAGATTCAGATCCACCTGAATCGAATCAATAACAGACAAATAATCACGACCCAATCTACATACGGAAAAGAAACAAAGCTCTTACCGTACCCTCACCGATCAATAGATTAACTGACAATCTGGCAGTGGAACAGGGAGAGGCTAGAGGCGGCTGGTTGAAAGGAACAGAGAATGTACGGTTACCTGGTTCTGTCTAAAACGTAAAAAAATGACAGGGCTTAGGGTAGACTAATGGGCTTCAAAAGGGTTTTTATAGGGCTTAGGGTAATAAACGGGCCTGGAACTAAAACAAAGGTTAGGAGGCCCTAGGGGGAATAAACAGACCCGAGAACAAACCCGGGTCCAATAGGGGCAAAACGGTAAATTTTCACCATCTCGGTTTCCGTCTCGGTCAACATGACAAACACACACGTGGACCCCTAATACGATGCTGACTGGACATATGACTAGGATGGGGTTTCACATCCTCCCCTCCTTACAAAAATTTCGTCCTCGAAATTTACATGCCGCTCACCTAACGGAGTGACAATGAACGATCTGCACTAATTGATACGCTAGGGTCCACAAACAACCTATTAGCTCTGGGGTCTAATAATACTATAATATTACGAGAAAAATTATAATAGTACCTGTCACCATGTCGGGGTTGGCACAAGCCTCGACGTCGGTCAAAGTGAAAAGTCTAGCTGACCTCGGTTGTGATGGCTGGGCAGATGGTTGACTACTAGAAGGTCTGTCTGGTGCTTTGGATGAAGGCCTGTAAGGAGCATGTGAACCAGTGTAACTACCGCTTGGTCTCGGGGCTACGAAAGGCTGTTAGGCGTTGCGCCTCGGCTTCGGACAATCCCGAGACATATGGCCGACCTCGTCACAGTTATAACACTTCCGCAAATGCAGACAAGGAGGGATGTGGTGCTGACGGCAACTAGCACACCATGGCATAGGTGGTCGACTCACACTGTGACTAGAAATAGCTGGTTGTGACGGGGTGGTCCAGTGGCTACCTCCTCGGAAATGGGGAGGTCTCGAAGGATACTGCCCTACGGAATGACTCGATCTACGATCATGTCTCGTACCATGCCGCATCAGCCCACTACCCGATGAAAAATCTCTACGGTCCTGACTGTGAGTCTTCCGCCTCTGAATCATCTTCTCAGCGTCAGTGGCAGCAACGACCAAAGCCTGCAAGTCGTAAATCGGCGTCGTACCCACAATCAATCGGTTATCATTGTTCAATCCATCCTGAAAACGACGAGGCAGCTTCTCCTCCAAACGATCCTCAGCTGGAGCAAAACGAGACAACTCCCTCAACTCTGACTCAAACTCCAACACAGATTGAGAACCTTGCTTCACCTTATAGAACTTTGATCTCTTCTCATCCTGGTGAAACTGCGTATAGAATCGGTTATTGAACTCGCCAAAAAACTGATCCCACGACGGCTGCTGACCTTCATACCTCAAACTCACTGCGGTCCACCAAGATAAAGCTTCCTTCTCGAATAGGAAGGTGGCCAGGGTAACCTTGTCCTCCTCGGAAATTCGTAAAACCTGTGCAGTACGGCAAACTATATTAAGCCACTCCCGGGCTACAGCTACATCAGCTGTCCCGGAAAAATTCATGCAACCTAACTGACGGGCTTCCTTCAGAAGCTTCGTAATCATCACTGGGAGTCTCCCGGCATCCTGCTGCTGAACCGAGGCTACTGGTTGCTGCACCGGAACTGCGGGTGCCGCCGGAGCGGAAACAGGTGGCTGCTGTGCCACTAACTGCTGTAATGTGGCCTGCATGGTGGCCAAAGTCTGAACCAACACCGGATCCTGACCCGGCACCACTGGAGCTGCTGGAGCGGCCTGAGCTACTGGTGCGGCTTGACTAATCGGTGCGGCTGGGGCTTGCTGATCCACCTGTATCTCGGGCTCAATTGGCCTGTGAACTGACTCGCCACTCCTATCCTGGCGATTCCGAGCGGCAGCGGTACTACGTGTCCTAACCATGGTGACTACATATAGCACATAATGACAACGAAACGTAAGCCTAGAAACTCAAACAATTAACTTAACGATACGACGCTGGACTATGCACGTGCAAGTGAGTTTAAAACACATTTTCCGAAAACAGTTCCAAAGCCGATTTGTAAAACCATGCTTCGCTACCACCCTTGTAAGGACCCGAACCCGAAAACCAGGCCCTTACCGCCGTGAAACCCGGACAAGCCCAACACGTGGACCAATCCAAATCCCAAAAGGCTTAGACGACTTTTCAAACACGATTCCCAAAACAAACGTATTTAATATTTCAAAATTTGGAGCATATCAAATAAGAAAATGACATCTATCATAAAAATCGGAGTGAACAAAATACCACAGCGGAAGACTTTATTCGAATGGACCAAAAAAAATTCAAAACGGAAAACGGGTCCATACAGCCACAAGCCCAAAATCACAAACTGAGCTTAAAGCCCGGAACGTAAAAACTCTAACCAGTAGAGAAATAAACGTATAAAATATAATGTGAGTTAAAACATCAAAACGAGTCAAACAGGAATGCCAGAAAAGAAAACCGTGTAAAACATGCAAGTGCGATAGTCCAGCCAAGTCGTAGGAAGCACTCACAACTCAAACGCCGTCTACGGCTCACGAACTACTCCTGAATGGGGGAAACAACAACGGGTGAGATAATAAAATCTCAGTAGGAGTCACAGCATCATATGTCCTTACGGGGAAACGAGAATACAAACAAAGAAGAGGGGAAATGAATTACTATATGAACAAGGACGTAATCGAAACAACCTGGAGAAAATGGAATTCACACATTTGATTTGATAACGTAAAACATGATTCCAGCCCAATAGGTAATAACTCAAGAACTTGTAACATAACACAGCAAACAGTGTCAACCAAAAACCCATCGGGATGGACATAATAAAACACTCCTTGACTAATCCCCGCTAAAGGGAAACCTGGAGCCCACTGGCAGTATTACTTTATATTTTTAGAAAAATACTAAATACGTAACCCCTACCGCCAGTGTTGTCCGAGACTAGGCAGAGAAAACACAACACATATCATACCTGTCTCAATACCCAATATGAACAACCTGCGAAGACGTGGCAGGCAAACGAAACGAACTAACCTGCGAAGACGTGGCAGGCGAACGAAACGAACCAACCTGCGAAGACGCGGCAGGCAAACGAAGACAACACCCATACGACTTCCAAACAGGTAAGCAACTCTCCCCTAACACTGGGATTCCGTATACTCACCTCGCATTGGCCAAGCGAACGTTTACTCACTGTAATTACTAACTAAATACAGCATGGATTAAATATCACACTCATTCTTAAAACATTTCATTGTAAACCATCGGAACCCCATATTTATACCATTAAATCCACAACATATTTGAATTACACTCCTTTTATTTAAATAAAATAACAAAAATGTAATATAAACCAAAGTGAAATAGATACATGACGTGCTGGCAAGAGGGATGCTGGAACATAGCATCGGCTGACAAAGGAACGGAAAAGTTCTGCACTTCATCAAGAAAATTTGCTGTTGGTTATGGGTTTTAGTTATTTGTCATCATAAAACCACGAAAATAAAACAATCAGACCTACGGGCAAAAGAGGGCACGCCGGGTACAGAACCACAAAGGAATGGGACACGATGGACAGAAATCCATGAGGAAGAAGAAGAACGAAGTGGCAAGGAATGAAGCACGAGGGAGTGGAAATTTCTGGTTGCGCAGCTTCCTTCTATCTAGCTGTGCTACACCTACCGGTTTTCTAAAGTTTCACAGGACACACATGAGCATCTGGTTTCTTTTATGGCGCGCTCACCCAACAAAAGCATGAACGGGACTAGAGGAACAAGCTGGGTACAGCAGGAGCAGTAGACGGGGAAAACAGTGGAACAGAAAGGCAACAAACTCTCGATGGAAGGTATCGTCATGAAACAGAATCAACACAGCCGGCCCTTAGAATCATGAGGGTGAACAATCGAAGTGTGAAGTATCCGGACCAATTGGAAAGCTGTGAACAATCGCCCTTACCCACAAACACTCGGCAGAAACAAATACAATTAAAAGCAAATCCAAGAAACAAAAAGGAAGATACGCGTAGCTCAACAAAGGAAGAGGAGGAGCAGGGAGTGCCCAAGGGAAGAAGAAAGGGCGACGTTCTCTATTGCTTGCATGAAACTGGTAGAGGACGGACGAGAAGGAGCAAGCGGAGGGAGGAGCTGTTCACCGGATCAAACCCATGCAAGCTTCCAGAGTGACGGACTCAAAGGAAAGAAAAGAACAGAGGGAGGAAAAGAGGGGCACGACTAGTAAAGTCGGGGACGAGGGAACAAAAGGGGACAAATCGGGAATGCAGGCCAGCCGACGCTACCTGTTCTTCGTCGATGGCTTGACCACAACACTCGGCAGGAACCAACACAGTCAAGAGAATACCCATGCAGCCTGAAGGAAGAGACGCTCGTCGAGAGAAAAGATCAGGACAATTTGAAGGGGGCTGCTGGGTAAAACGGAACCAACCAGTGCGACCAAGGAGAAAGAGGAGGGCGATGTTCAACGTCACTGGCACGAACTCGGTTGAGGACCCAATCACGGCGCCGGAAAGCAAGTGAAGAAAACGAAAGGGGTGCACAGAACTGATGGAGGACATGCTCGCAGCATTGAGAAACAGGTGAAGAAAAAGAGAGCACGGGTCTGACTAAACGAAGAGAAGAACAACACACTTTACTTGACCGTGAAGGAGAGGATTAGAATAAGTGGGTAATGCAGGAATACCCACTTGCTGCAAGAAAAGAACGTGACGGGAAAGAAACAAGAGGAAGAGATGGAGAAGAAAGAAGGGAAAACTCCGGAGCCTTACTGTACGTACGAGTCTGTTGTTTACCCAACCAGACTAGTTCAATCCCTAAGCCCGGTTGCTGGAAAGATCACGAGCGGAATGAAGAGGCGTTAAATTCCACATAATAATTTGCACCACAAGTCAGACTACCAAAGCAAAGGCTACTGGGTAAAAGAAGGATTTATACGGGAATGATTTACCAAGACTATCGAAACAAGAGTTACTGGATAAAATAAAGATTAAACGGGAAGGATTTAGTAAGTAAACAGCGAAGGAGCATGAATCGTACGGCACGAATCACAAATCATCACGAAGCCAAGAATGCAGCAATAGGGAAAAGACTAACGCATCATAAGGAAACAGAAGGCAAGGAAAGAATAGGGCATCAAGGCAGTAAACATCAATTTTAAGAACAGATTTAGGAACAAAGGGATTCGCCGTTCAAACTTATGAGGCATAGACTCCTACCTGGCGTGCAGATGAACTGGTGGCAATTCCTTTGCCCTTATTGCGATACCCAGATTCAGATCCACCTGAATCGAATCAATAACAAAAAAACAATCACGACCCAATCTACATACGGAAAAGAACAAAGCTCTTACCGTACCCTCACCGATCAATAGATTAACTGACAATCTGGCAGTGGAACAGGGAGAGGCTAGAGGCGGCTGGTTGAAAGGAACAGAGAATGTACGGTTACCTGGTTCTGTCTAAAATATAAAACAATGACAGGGTTTAGGGTAGACTAATGGGCTTCAAAAGGGTATTTATAGAGCTTAGGGTAATAAACGGGCCTGGAACTAAAACAAAGGTTAGGAGGCCTTAGGGGGAATAAACAGGCCCGAGAACAAGCCCGGGTCCAATAGGGGAAAAATGGTAAATTTTCACCGTCTCGGTTTCCGTCTCGGTCAACATGACAAACACACACGTGGACCACTAATACGATGCTGACTGGACATATGACTAGGACGGGGTTTCACACTAGCAGCTAGAAAAAAAAGGTTGTTACAGCCGAATGCATTAGAGAAGCTGTGCTAAAAATGCTAGTATTTACAAAGAAAAAATGAATAGATGGTATGACAAACAGCTTAAAGGCCAAGAATTAAAGCTAGGAATGTAGGTGTTGCTGTTTAACTCCAGACTCAAATTATTTCCAGGAAAGCTAAAATTAAGATGCTCTGGACCTTTCATAGTAGTAGTTGTGTTCCCATACAGCTCAATGGAGGTGTAGAATCCCAAATCAAGAAATTCTTTCAAACTAAACTAGAAAGACTAAAGCCTTACTATGTTGGGTAGGTATTTCCATCCTCCACCATCATCTTGAAATTTAGAGATTGAATTGTAAAAAATTAAGCTAGGACCTAAACTAAGGCACTAAATGGGAGGCAACCAATAAAAATAAAGATAAAAAAGAGAAGACCAAGTGAGAAAAGCGAAGAAAAGAGTGTTTTTTTCGCTAATGAATTGGTTTCTATGCAGGTGATTAAGTTTTAGAAGGAATAGGCAAAGAAAAACATGTTGGCGGAGCGTTCGCAGCACAACTGACCGGTCTGTACATCATATCCGACCAGTCAGTTGTAATTAAATTCCATACAAGAGGACACTAGACGGTCGGATAAATAAAGAGGTTTTGCGAGAGCACGCCGATCAGTCGGTCTATAAAACTAGACATGCCGAATGTGAACCAAGTGATCAATTCACTCTAACCGACCGGTCAGTTGAGTCGAGATGGGTTTTCAAATCCCATCATCCCCTATTTTCCCATCATTCTTCAAACCCTAACCCTCTTGTAACTTACTCTCTCTCACCTAGTTTGAAAATCCTCTCCCTTCTATCTAAAATTTAACCCAAAATCCACCTCCTCTAACATCTTAACAACCATCTTTACCTTTTCTTCTCATCAAATTTCCAGATTCCTACTAGTTTTCATCATCTTCTACCTAAAAACCCAGCTATATTATGGGTAGAACCAAAGGATCAACAACACAACCAGCAGGTTAACCTCCTCGTCGACCAACTAAGAGAGGTTGTAGCTCCATGTCTAAAGCTTCAACATCAAAAGAGGTGCATGAGTTTGATTTATTCCGGTTCACTTTAACTACTGCTGAAAAGAGGTATGAAGCTTTGAAGGGAAGGCAATTTTGGCCGGAGAAGGCGAAGAGTTTTGAATACTAGATAAAATATGCAAAATATATTATGGTTTATCCCCCAAACTCTATGTATTAAACTTAGTTGGAAGATATTTGTTGTTCAAACACCTACGGATGCTTATTTAAAACTTGTGTATGAATTCTATGCAAATATGCCTGATGTTGTTGATGAATTTGTTGTGGTTAGAAAAAAGTTTGTTAAAATTGCTGCTGATGTACTTAGTAGTTACTATAGTGTGGAGTGTGAGGATGAAGGAGATGATGAGGAGGAGGAAAAACCAGATTTCAGGACAGTATATGATGTGTTTACATTTGGAGAAGGGGTGGAGGAACCCATTGGTGGCACTGTTACTACCACAAATTTTTGCAGGGAAGAAAAATTTTGGAGGATGTTCATGGGGCACAATCTGATTCCAAATTCTCAAGATTATGAAATCAACAAAGAGGCTAGTTTCTTACTATACAAAATTGTGATAGGAATACGATTAAATATGGGAAAGATTGTTACTAGAAATTCTTTCCTGGAAGCAGATGGTGAATAATCGCATTCCATTCCCACATACAATTTCAGCCTTGTGTTTAGAAGCTGGAGTGATTCTGCCGAAGGAGCTATATTTTCCAATTCTCAAGCCATTACTACCCTTTACCTACACATATATTGGGTCCAAAATCAAGGTAACTGAAGCAATAAAGCAGAAGATGGAGCATTTATGTTTTAATTATCACTAGGAAGGCTATATGAGAGAGGTGCTACACCACCACTAATGACGCCCCAGAAACCTACCAGGCCAAGGGAGATAGGTTCTTCTTCACGCACAGTAGGGGATGCTGATATGATAGCACGACTAGAAGAAGTATCTATCTAGCAGTATATACTGGTAGGACAACAACAAGTCATTACAATTCAGATATAATCCAACAAATGCAGCAACAAAAAATATGTGCCTTGCAATACTAGCAGGATATTAATCAATGGATGTTTGAACAATTCAGATATCTGAATCAAAGTGGCCCATCTCCACCACAATGGGGGATGATGATCAAGCACCATGAGGGAGCTAAGTTTTTTGTATCGCTTAGCCGTCTTTCTGTTATGTTTATTTCAATTATTTGAATTTATGTTTATCCTATGTCATGTTCTATTTGAATTATTTTGTTATTATGTTTCGTTATTTGGTATATTATGTTGGGATTTGATGCTATTTCCAGGACGTCCATTTATATTAAGTTTGAGGAGATTGGTTCATTTTTTGAAAAGTTGATGATAAATGTTTAATTTTTTTTGGTATGGCTGATTAGATTTGAACTTGGATTGTATTGAAACTAGTTTTACAAATTAAAGGTGTCATTAGGTTTAAATATTAACTAATATTTAGACCAGCAAAGCATCAAATTGATTAGTTTATGTTGAGGACAAAATTAAGAGGGATGGTAAGTACTGGTTAAGCTATTAGTTAACTCGCCAATGTTGTGCATGCTTAAGCAAGAAAGTACAATCTTATGTGCTGAAAGCTATAAGAAAATAAGAGAAAGAAAACAATGTTTGCAGTACAAATGTAAAAACACTTATGGTGGGTCAATTCAATAAGATCTTTGAGCTACACTTCTGAAATTGCAATAAATATTTTGATTGATTTGATGAACTATTGCATGAGTATTGAGTGTTTTCCAAATCCTAATTCCTTTATGTAAAACTTAAATTGATGCAACAAGGTAAGAATTGAAAGACCAGATTCCAAAATTAAGTGTTTTTTATTAGTTACTGATGAAGTGAACTAAGATTCCGTGGTCAAAATGATCTGGATATTGTGTGTTTGTGTTTCTTTATTGAACTATTTTTTGCTGGGGACTAGAAAAGTTCTAAGTTTGAGGAGATTTGATGACTTATTTTTAACAATAGTCATCCATATGATTTCTGTTTAATTATAGGATAATTGCATGCTAATTACATTAATTTAGTGAACATTTTGATCGTTTGTTGAGTGTTATGGTTGAGCAGGTGTGTAATGATATTTTTAGTGGCAAAATGGAACATTTTCGTATGAAAAACATACCAAAACATCGAGATTGGAGTTGGTAATTGTGAGGGACAACCAACTAGTCGATTGAAACCAACCGACCAGTCGATTCAATAATGAATTTTTGCCGAAGCCACACCAACCAGTTAGTTCACCTACACTAACCGGTCAGTCAACAAAACCTAGGAAAAACACAGTGTTACCAAAGATACACTGATCGGTCAGTTCAACCTGATAATTCTGTGTAATATCAATATATCAATCGATTCACATACACTGACCGGTCAGTCGTACAAGATCAAGCCCAAAAATACACGGATAAGGATGGTTGCTTAACGAATAAAGATTAGTTTTGTATAAATAGACGTCAAAGGGTCATTGTAATGTATCAAGTTCTTCTTTTTTTTTTGAATAACATCGAAGTTGTATTGATATCTGTTCAATACATCAGCATAAGAGCAAAGATTGAAAAGATCATTGCTTTATATGCTGCAGTAAAATGAAAATCCAAGATACCGTGTACAAGAAAACCATAACTTAGTTTTTCACATTAAACAATTAATAGTCACGGGGAGAGATTAGTCTGGTTATCGACTGGGATACTCTTCATTTATCAAAAAAAACATTAAAAAATTAATGTAACAATCTGGCTAAATCTCCTATTGGCATCATCGTCATGTCATTCAATCAGACATCCTTTAAATTTGATTTAACTCGACTAAAACCATAAACTAAACCATTGCAAAATAAGTCAGTTGCTCTTTATTGTCAATATTGTTTAAGATGCAATCGTTTCTTCGCAGCCATATGCTCCAAGTTGTTGCAAATAAAATCGAAAACCACATATCCTTTCAGCATATTGGAATAGCGAAACCATCCCAATGCCTGAATAGGTTGGACATGGACCGCGGCTGCACCCATTTGAATCCTCATTTGTTTAACATCAATGACTAACACCTCCATGTCCTCTGAACATTCAGTAGAATATGATTTGAATCCACCTCTCTCAACCCACATGCTCTAAAAATTCCCTATTCCTCTCCAAGGATACTCAACCTCGCCAAAACACCTACAAAAGATATTTTTTTCCAGGTAGGCAAGCCATATAAAGGCTTTCCATTTGGGAGCTCCTTGTCTCAACCAGATGTTTGGAATATTCCTTTCATGATCAGGAAAGGATATAGAATCTAATAAATCGCAACAAACCTGGGTCGAGAAGGATTTTGTTCTATTATGCTACACCAAAGAACCTTCTGCATGATCTGTTCGTACAATATTTTCAATAAATCCCATCAATTTTTGAACTTCCTCTTCTTCACACAAAAACATCTTCTTCTCCATGATAATTTCCATTGTCAGATTCTGTAGTTGTAAATCCCGTGGTCATGAATTGACCCCACCTTTTAAATCTGCCACCTCAAAAAGTCTTGGGAAAATCGATTCCAATATATCTTCACTACCACCTCAAAAAATTCTTAGTTTACCATAAAAAAAATTCGTTTTTGTCGTTGGATTCATTATCTTTCAGAGACTAATTTACGATGCGATATTTGGATTTTAAGTATGGAAATTAGTGTTTTTTTACTTATTTTCCTTTCTTCTTGTCTTTCTAGTCTCTAAGGACCCAAACAAGATTCGAATCTGAATCTATAATCTAGTAACTGAGAAGATTATTCTATCTTGTTCTTCATTATGAAATTGATCACTTTGTTTTAGGTAAACCTAATACGGTAGGAATATTGGTTTAGATTCTGATATAGGAGTAGAATACCTAGGTCATTTAATTGTCAAAATAGGAATATATCTGCCAAATTTATGGTTTATACTGGTTAGGGTTAATTAACATTTAGCCGAATTAGCATAGGAATATAGCTAATTAGGATTATAGGTTAACCAATAACAACCTGGGTAGGTGTTATTGGAATTAAAGGAATTAGGAACATCTTCTAAGATAGCTAGTAACACAGATTTAAGGTGAGAATTCTGAATATGAATCATTGTTAATTTCCTTAAAAAAATCAATTACTGCTATTTACTTTTAGTATATTCTCAATTCACAAATATACATTATTTAATCGATTTAACGACAGCAAAAGAGTTTGGCGAATTGATCAGTTTTAGGCAAATTTAGTTATAGTGTAATTTGATGTTTATTTGGTCTTGGGTAGGTTTAGGATAGATATGGGAGTCTCAAAATGAGGTATACAAGCTGTGGAAAAGGTACATAGGTTGGTGGGACAGGCATATGGCAATGTGTTTCTAGAAATAGGGGGTGTAAAAGTATACTGGCTGAAGTACACAAGTCGTGTACTATTCTGTCCAGAAGAGTACACGGGCTATTGGAAGAATATACAGGCATGTACTCGTCCTAGACGAGCTGTGCACCCCGAAATTCACGCGAAACATCTCCCGAACTCGCTCGAACCCTCAGAAACCCTTACCAAGGTTTCTCTACAATGAAAATCAGCTCACAAGCTATAAAACAGACAATTCAAAGAGGTCCAACAAAATCAATCACACGGGTACAAACACAAACAGTCGTACGGGTACAAACATCACATCTCATGCCTTCTGAACATGCATAAAGATGCAGCCAACATGCTTAGGAGTTCAAACATATGGTTCATGCACCCAAAACATGGCAAACAAATTCATGAAGAAAAAACAAACGTCATACACAATGCACGTACGAACTCCATTCAAAACCAAGCATTTTTCATATTTTAATTTATTAACATAGAACATTTCCGTGTAAGCAAATGAAATGTAAACTCTCACCTCTTATCACGAATAAAAATCAGAGGCAATACCCTTGCCCTTATTGACTGATCCAACACCGCCTAAACACTCAATCCGAACCAACATACAAAGAAGCTCAAAATTGACGTAATTGGGAAAAGGTCTCAAAATTGGAAACAAACCATAAGAGACTCACTCTAGCAACACACTATCAGCTCACAAAATCATAAATTCCACCGAAGGGAAAAATATCCAAACCTCACACAAGCCACTTACAGCTCAACATCGACACCCAAGCTCACTCGATCACACGATTAGGTTTCCATTCCACAAACACACTCTGCCATTCACATATCAATAAACCCAAGCAATAGGAACAAATAAATTCGAAAATTCAACCAAAATTTCAAAATACCAGAAATTATCGAAAATGTCACTGAAACCAAAAACGCTCACCCACGGATCAGGGTACGATTTCAAATGATCTAATCTACCAAACTAGTTTAAGACCATCAACAACATTGTAAAAGAACCAAAAATTGATAATGAAAATGTAGATTTTGAGCACTTACTACAAAATCCCTAAAACTGCTCTAACGTGAAGAACGAATCAATTATGGCTCCTCAATCGGAAACTACCAATGAAAATTTGTAGAGAAAGGTTAGTAATGTGTTTTGGGATGAGGCTCGATAGTTTTTTTCAAATAGGTGCTTTAGAGAGGGAGAACGTGAGAGAGAGAGAGGGAGGGAAGGGGGACAATAGGCTGCTTGCAATTCCAACACTTAGAAAAATTATAAGTGTTTGGTCGGGCAAGGTAATTATAACTCGGCCCCAAAATCTTGAAAAAAACTAAACGGGATATTTTAAATATCTGGTATGCTCCAAGTTGGCTGAAAAATGTTTTAATGGGACCCAAATCCCGTATTCCAAAATTTGCTCCTAATGGGACCCTTACTACCATGAAACCCAAAAAAGCCCGAACCAGGACCTATCTGAAATCTCAGAAGGCTTATCCTTCAAGTGTCGATTTTAACATGTTAATTCCTTTAAGATTTTAAAGTTTGGAGCATGATATTGGACAAATATTCTGGTATCATACGGAGTGAATAAAATATCAGCGGAAGTCTTTAAATTTAATCAATGAATCCATAACACACAAGTATCGTAGGGATCTAAATATCTAGCAAATAAACCCCAAAATAGTTTGGAAACAACAAGCAGAGGAAACTTAAGGAACCAGAAAAAATAGTCCAATCAATTATCATATTGTATGCGCAAGCAACCAAGGAGACAAAATATGCAAATGTGATGTGATATCGCCCTGTCGTGCAGCCTTGATTCTCACACACTAGTACCACGGATAGTAAATGTGCATAAGCATGAAAAATTGGTGAAAACAATAGGATGAGATTACAAGAATCTCAGTAGGGTCACAACATTATAAAATCTACAGAAATCTTAAACAAGCATCTCCTAAACAACATCAGATCATCCGTACACATTTAAGGGTATCACGAAATTCAAGAATCAATCCAAGGTTAGGGCCGAAACTAAGGCTGAGGGCGGACTGCAAACACTTCTGAAAATCAGAAGTACATAGGTAGGTAAATCATCAGTCAATCTCATCAACAGAAAAGGCCATCCCCTTCCACCTGTGTTGTTCAAGGCTTCACTGCACAAAGGATAAAAGGGTTAGCACACAAGCTAATCAGCAAGCTTATTCATCCTGCCATACAAGGACAAGGCATCCAAGCAACACAAGGACAAGGGCATCCAAGCCACACAAGGATAAGGGCATCAAAACCATGCAAGGATAAGGGCATCTTGCCACAAAAGGACAAGGCATCTAGCCACACAAGAACTAGGCATCCAGCGTGCACATGCTGGGGATTGCCACCCATACGACTGTCATACCAGTAAAAACCTCTCCTCTCCCCAGTAGCATCAGCCCTTACCCTGAATGGCCAACGGAAAAGGATCTTAACACACAAACATGTGCAAGCACACAGAAGCAAGCATATAACACAATACCATAGTAAGATATTCTCAATCATGTCAGAACACAAACAACATGTTCAATGCACACAACACATGCACATCACACACTTATAACCTAACTCAATTTTTTGATATAGCCTAGAAGATCACATCTTGATCCACAGTTCAAGCATACTCACTACAACATATGAGCATACACCTATCATACATGTACGTACCGAAATTAACAAGCAAACAATAAGGATCTCTGAAGAAATCGATGAGGCATAGATCCTATCTCTCTTGTCTCTGAGCAAAAGGTGATTCCTTTGCCTTTATTCAAGGGATCCGAACCACCTATAACATCATCATAAGGAAAAGATAAAACTAAAGTAAGCATGCATACTCAATAACCAATTGAATACCTTATTTCTTTACCAATTCCACTCACCAAACCTATCAGAAACCAGTAATTAGATACCGCAAGTGCTTCCCTTTTGGATGTGTGATGTGATAGCCAAGAACTTAACAAGATTCAACATGAATTACCATCCCAATTAACTATGCAAATTTTGGCACTAATAATAGGGCACAAGACAAATTGCGATTTGATGTTAACAATGAAGAATTAGGTGTTTGTAACATGTACAACCCAAAGAAACAAAAACAAAATCTAATAGGTTGATCAATTGATCAAGATAGGCAAAAAATAGGGCAAAGGTAGGGCATGCCGATTTCATGTATAGAGAAGATTCAAAAGATGAATTCATGATTTTACATCATGAAAGGATGCTAAACAATCATACGAACAAGAGGAACAACAACAGAAATCAATTGAAGGCAGAATCACAAAATTTTGAAACCTAAACTTTCTGAATTAAGAAAAAAAAACTAACCTACAGACAAAAAACACAAGATGTTTGGATAAAGGATGAAAAGAGCTTTCCAATAACCTATTATTTACAAGAATCTGAAAAACGATGAGAGAGTAATGTTATTTTGAAGTTCAAGCAGATTTCTACAAAGAGGTGTAGGGTTTTTGGTTGGATATATTTTGTGTATTTCTGTGTAAGGTCTAAGTGTTGCCAGCTTCCGCTTTATATAGGGTGGTTATGGAATTAATTTTCCTATTTTAAGGTTTGGATTAAAGTAAGATAATTATCAGAATTAAATTCTGTAATTATCTTCCCTTAATTTTAGGAATTTTATTTTCTAAAGTAATTATCAACCAATAAAGAACCAAATCAAAGAGAATTAAAACCATAAACAATCAGTAGACATTACTTACCAATTTTGGCCATCAAATATTCTAGACTGGCCATCAAATATTATCTTCAAAGGCAAAACGGTCTTTTCACCTACACTGGCTTCTAGACTTCTAGGACTCAAAATTCTGGGCCTCACAAAGGCATAGAACTGTCATGAATTACAACACACCAATAGTTCTGGCATTTGGAGATAGCATTGGCAGATCGGCCATTCAAGCTAATTGAAATCAAGCCTACAATGATCCAAATGATACAAAGCGACCAACGAAGGCTATGAAATAAATCTATAAGGTCATGTCATGACCATAACTAAGGCGCTTAATGAGAGGGAACCTATCATTTTAAAAAAGTGAAAAAAATATTGAGTAAAATTGAATTTACCTTTAATCGCAAACGCATGACTATCAACAAGTAATATACTTTAAAAGAACAAATATCGTTCCCATAGGGAAAGCTATTTAAAACCAATCAATTCGCCTAATCCACTATTCTAGCTAAATAAATTGAATAAGGAGAGTTTTAAATAAACTAAATCTAAAATCTAAGTTAACTAGTTAGATGTTAGGGTAAGGGTTGTTAGATAATTTGGAAACCAATCCAACTATTGTTCAATTCCAATATTCTGTAGTATGTTCTTGATCATCTTCTAGTATTACAGTCCTTGCGTCTGTTTTATATAAGAAATTTAGAAGATAATCTTTATTCGTATCTGATTGTCCTTATCTGTGCATTTGATTGTCTTTATCTCGAACTTGATCGTTTAATCTTTTATGACCAATTGGTTAGTGTATATGAACTGTCGTTCGTTGATATTCAGAAAATTTGTCAGGTTAAACCGATCGGTCGGTGTATGTGAACTGTCTTTTTCCTTGGTTTTGTTGACATACAGGTCAGTGTAGGTAAACCAATCGATTTGTATGTCTTTGGAAAAAAATCATCATTGAATCGACCGGTTAGTTGGGCCTTGCAAATACCAACTCCAATCTCGACATTTTGGTACATGTTTCATACGAAAATGCTCCATTTTGTCGCTAAAATCTATTGCACACCTGCTCAACCACAACACTCAACAAATGATAAAATAATTCACTAAATTAATACAAATAGAATGCAATTGATCTTAAATCAAACCAAAATCATGACGGATGACCAGTACTAAAAAAAAGGTCATCAAAAAGTAAAAAAAAAGGCTAAGGATAGTGAGAAAAGAGAAGAAAAGAGGGTTTGATTCTTATGCGTATGTTCCCTATGCAGGTAAATAAGTTTGAGGACATGCTGCGAAGGAACACAACAACCCAAGAGACAATTGAGTACGCTCTCCTAAGTATTTTTTTTTGTTTTTACTTTCGTTCTATTTGTTATAGTGTTATTTAAGTTATGTTAGTTAGTTGTATTTAATTTAGTTTCATATTATGTTTAATGCTATGTCCAGGACGTCCATTTATATTAAGTTTGAGGAGATTGGTTCATTTCTGAAAAACTGATGATGAATGTTTAATTTTGTTTAGTATGGCTGATTACATTTGAACTTGGATTGTATTAAAATTGGTTTTACAAATTAAAGTTGGCATTAGGTTCGAACATTAACCAATATTTAGAGCAACGAAGCATTAAATTGGTTAGTTTATGTTGAGAAAAAAAATTAAGAGGGTTGGTTAGTACTAGTTAAGTTATTGGTTAACTCACCAATATGCTGGAAGCTATGAAAATAAAAGAAAGAAAAAAACTTTTTGCTGCACAAATATGGAAGCACTGATGGTGGGTTGACCTTTGAGCTGCACTTATTAAATTTCAATAAATATTTTTATTGATTTGATGAACTAGTGCATGAGTATTGGGTGTTTCGCAAATCACATACGGGATAAAGACTATCTACTCAATTTTTAGTATAAAATAGACATCCAGGTTCTATTATTTTCCATCGAACACCTTACGCAGTCAAGCTTTGTTTTCAGAGCATGTCCTTGATCTATCAGAGATCAAGGCTTTGTTATGTTTGTTTGAATTTAAATTAATACCAAGACTAATTGGGTTAATTTTTCTGTCTATTTTTTACAATTTTGATTTACTGACGTAAATCTGGGATTCTAATTTGTTGTGATCTTATTACAAGTTCTTGACTCTATTTCTAAACCTTGATTAATTAATAAACTTGGCCAGATTTTTTATAGGTGATTCCTATCTGATTCGAGAGAACGGTTAAACTTCGACAACATATTTGAAGTCCAAGGGTTGTTGCAAAAACTTGGTAGCATAGGAATATTTCTACCAACCTAGGATTCATATCAATTGGGCAAATGGTTCAAAAACTTAATTAACATAGAAATATTGTTAGTTGGGGATCTAGATTGGTTCTTAATAGTCCGGGATGATATTAGGAGATTGAAAGATGATCAAGAATAAACTACAGAATATTGGAATTGAACAATAGTTGAATTAGTTCTCAAATTATCTAACAACCCTAACCCTAACATCTAACTAGTTAACTTAGATTTTAGATTTAGTTTAATTACAACTCTCTTATTTGATTCATTTAACTAGAATAGTAGTTTAGACAAATTGATTGGTTTTAAATAAGTTTTCTCGTGGGATCAATACTCGTTCTTTTGAACTACATTACTTGTTGACAGTTATGCACTTGCGATTAAAGATAAATTCAATTTTATACTAACAGCAATCTCAATATGTGAGGACCCGCTCCCGGTAATTTGGAACCTCACCGCCGTGTATTCTCGATCGCCAACACGTGGGTCTATTTAAACCACACAAGGCTCACGTTAATTTTTCGAAACCAAAATCCCAAAAACATATATCAATTTTATTTTTTATTTTAAATGGTGCATGACACGTCACATATTACACTCGGCACAAACAATCAACAAAGTATGAAAATATATACAGCGGAAGTCTTAAATCACAAACAACAGACTATAAGGCCCCAAACATGCAACATACCGAGACCACACATATAAGCCCATACGGATCCACAAAAAGTGCTCAAGGCACGCATTTCGTAACATAAACAAGAATATGAGTCATACATGGGAGTAAATAACAAATCTGGAAAAACAAACCCTCATCGGGTCCATAACAAAAAATATAGTCTAAAACAAGCATGTATATCGATAGAGTATGAAAATATCAAAAACATAAAACATGCCGAACATCCAAGACGTGCAAGTGCAATAGTCCAGCCCTAAGAGCAACACCGGGAAAACATGACCTCAAAGATGCACGGCTACAACGAACAATCTAGCCGTGAAAAGATCAAAAAAAGCGGGTGAGATCAAAGAACTCAATAGAAGTTACAGCGTCATAAGCATATCCGGTGAAATAGAGGCATACTAAACATTGTCAAACATTGCCAAACATTGCCAAACATTGCCAAACATTGTCACATTGCATATCCTATGATCAATGCATTTCACAAGCAATTAATTGTAATGCATGAATTGTAAAACACAATGCAATTAAGATCAGCCCAATAGGTTTCATAAACTCATAGCACCCAACATTGTGATTGGCTACTATGCCCTAAAAACCTATCTGGGTGGATCACAAAGCACTTTCGAGTATCCCTCACTAAAGGGAAACCGAAAGCCTACTAGCAGCTAATTTTTTATTTACAAAATACATATAAGTCCCCTACTGCCAGTGTTATCCGAAACTGAGTGAAGAAAACACACTATCACACTCAATCATAGTCCATACATATATAAACACATAGCCTACTAAGTCATAGCAAATTCAGGTAGCCTACTTATATGAGGTTGATTAGGGTGTGATTTGATGTTTATTTTGTGTTGGGTAGGTTTGAGGGTGTCAAAATGGGGTACTTGGGCTGTAAGAAAAGTATAGGGGCTGTAAGGAAAATTACATGGCTACATGGTTTTCTGGGACAGGGGGTGTAAAAGTACAAGGGCTGAAGTACACGACCATGTGTTTTTTGGAACAAGCCGTGTCAAACGTACACAGTCGTGTACTCTTCTACACAGGCTGTGTACTGTTCTGTCCAGAACAGTACATTGGCTACTAGAAAGGTACAAGAGCATGTACTCGTCCTAGATGAGATACGCACCCCGAAACTCACTGGGAACGATCCCTAACATTGCTCAATCCCTCGAGAACCCTCACCAAAGTTTCTCTGCAACAAAAAAAAACCTCGTAAGCCACAAAATAAACAATTCAAAGGGTCCAACATGAACAATCACAAGGTTATAAACATAATCAATTGCATGGGTTCAAACATCACATCACGTGCCCTCTCACATGCCTAAACACGTAATGTGAGGACCCGTCCCGGTACCAGGGCCCCTCACCGCCGTGCAGCTCCAAATGGCCCAACCTGTGAACCAATTGAAGCCACACAAGGCTTCACAACATAAAATCCCAAACATGCAAATAAAGTAGAATTTTACTAAAACAGGAGCATGATATTACTTTTGCATTCGGCTCGGCAACAAGAAATCACGGAGTACACAATATCAACAAGCGGAAGACTTTAAACAAGCACAGAAGGCCACACGGCCAAGATATGCCTCATATAAAAAAAATCTCAAGTCACAACACACAAATGGACAAACCCATCAAGGGCCAACACGATTCAATGAGAAACATGCAATACGATAGTCCAAAACACAAAGATATGCCGAGTTTCCAAATGTGCCAATGCAGTAGTCCAGCCCTAAGACAAACCGGGAAGCTCGACCTCAAAAGGAAAGACTCAACAAGCTCCTGAAACTAGTCCTGAAAAATAACAACAAAGGGGAAGTGAGATCACTGGGACCTCAGTGAGAGTTACCGCGTCATCAGCGTAAACAATGGAATAGAAGCAATCACTAAAACTAAGTATAAACAGTTGCTGAATAAACGCAAGTAAAGTCCATGCTTACTCAAAGTGCCTCTCATCAACAAAGATTGCCATCACATAGCATACGCATATCAACACAAGCACATAACCTTGTCACATTCTCATTCGCATGGCTAGTACACCAGAAATATAGTTGGGGAGAAGCTGTATTACTTCACGATGAATCCCGGCCAAAGGATCACCGGAAGACCGTTGGTGGTTTAATTTAAAACACATGCACTTATTTAAAATAGATATAGTCCCCACCACCAACGTAGTCTTCGGGACAAGTGGAAAACAAAACCACAAGATCACACAAGTCCCTACAATTCAACTGAAATGCGTAGCCTGGCATTCCATTCATCAGTTCGGATCCGAGGCCTACACACGTCACCCTGTACATCTAGGTAAAGAATCGTCCCTCTAAACGAAGGGATACTCCCGTCCCTTACCTCCGCATTGGCCAAGCGTTGTTTAACAATTCGAGGATAAGTCCCGGCAGAAATCCACATACAGTTTTATATTTATATATGTATGCATGCACAATCATTAGACCACATGTCACAATCCCACCAAGGGACTTAATTACACACATACATGCAAAACACACATACATGCTCAACGTTTCAAACACACGTTCTATGCATAAAGCATGACTCATGCAAGCATGTTCTAGCATGCGTTTCAACACATTTTAAGTACTGCCTCTATTCAAATCAAAGCATGCATACCACATTGTAATTACGAAATCAAACATTGCGCGTACACTTATGAAACTTAAACTCCCACCTGTTGTTGTGTGGATGACTCACTAATCGCCACGCCCTTGCCTTTGTCACGTGCTACGGCACCACCTACACGCAAGGCAACACCAAAACCAACTCAAACACAACTTCAACAAACGAAAATACACAAAACGAAAACAACCCTACGACCCCTTCCGACACACTCAACAACACCCCTCTAAACCTCAAAACACAAGCTAACAACCGAACCGCACCTAGGCATCAATCATGCCACACACAACCATAGCCACAACCACAACAAACTTGATATCCATCAATCCTCACTCCAAGATTGGATTTCCAGCAAACCCAATCCATCAAAAACTATCAATTCCACACGCATATCTCATTACCCCCCACTCATCAGATCATCACATACTCAACACACAAACAAAACCAATCAAACCAAGCATCAAAGCAACAAAACCAACAAGCCTTAAACACAAACCAACCAACACTCAAACCAAAAACACAAGCAAACAGAAATTACCTCAAACCCACTTGCTAATCCCGCTCAAAAGCCAAAACCACACCAAAAACACACCCAAAACACTCCTACAAGGTGGAAAACAAGGGGAAATGGTGGGGAAGTGTTAGGGTATCACTCACCAAGTGATTTTTTGTGAAAAACAAGCAAAATCAAGATTTTGTGAGGGTTTTCAGTGGAGAACAAAGGGAGAATCGGGAGAGAAAAAGAAAAGGGAGAGAGAAACTGATTTGGGAAGCACTTCGGCTTGTTGGCTTATAACCAAAGTGTTGGGCCTTAAGGCCCAAATGGTCCTCGGGCCCAAAACTAAAAAGAAAAGCCCGCCAAACCAAAGTGAAGCCCGGGTATGTGTTATGAACACCAAGAAAACTCAACGGGCCCACCAAAACACAATTGGGCCCATAACAACACAAACGGGCCCAACCAAACAAAGCATAGGGCTAAAAGCCCACGGTCGCTCAAAACAGACCGGAAACTGAACCAATGCTTTCCACCGACCCTAGCCTAGACCACATAACCTAGACCACTCACCAAGACACCTAGACACGCTACGGGCTTAACACAACGGTGTCCACATCACCAAACAACTCCCGAGTCCAAAATAAAGTCAACCACACTCGCTGACTGGCACTAAAACGACGGGGTCTCACACGTAACAAACATACTTAGGAGTTCAAACATTTGGTTCATACACCCATAACATGGGAAGCAAGTTCATGAAGCAAAAATGAACTTCACACATAAAGCACTTACGACCTCCATTCAAAGCCAAGTATTTACTGTATTTTAATTCAATAGCACAAAATATTTTAATGTGAGAAAATGAAACATAAACTCTCACCTCTCGTTGTGCAAAAAATTTGACAGCAATACGCTTGCCCTTATTGACTGCTCCAGCACTGCCTAAACACACAATCTGAACCAAAACACATCTAAGCACCAAAATCGACTAAATAATTCAAAACTGAAATAAACCCTAAGAGACCCCTTCAACGTGCACAATAACTCAAAACTCACCTCTAACAATACACTATCAGCTCACACAAACAGAAATTCTACAAACAAACAATATGCCAAACCACACGCATACCACTCGCGGCTCCAAATTTACACCCAAGCTCACTCGATCACACGATTGTGTTTCTCAACCCACAAACATACTTCGTAACTCACAAATCAACAATCCCAAGTAATAGGAACAACCAATTTTGACAATTCAGCTAAAATCTCAAAATGTTCGAAATTACCGAAAACATCACTGAAACCAAAAATGCTCACCCACGGATCAGGAGGTTATTTCAAACAATCCAATCTACCAAACTAGTTTAGGAACTTTGACAGCAAATTAAAGGAACCAAAAGTAGACAACAAAAGCGAAGATTTAGAGCACTTACCATGAAATCCAAAAAAATGCCTTAATATGTAGAACGGAAACCCTAGTGGATACCTATCAAGAAAGGTTAAGGATATGTTTTGGCATGAATCTCTGTGGTTTTCGTAGAATGAAAAATCAAAGAATGGATTAGGTTTTCGTTTGGTAGTTGTGTGCGTGAGAGAGAAGGGAGAAAGGGGGAAGGAAATGGCCTGCTGAACTTCCAACACATAGAAAAATTCTAAGTGTTAGGTCGGGCTGGGTATTTATACCCTAGGCTCAAAATCTCGGAAAAACCTGAGTGGATTATTTTAAAAATTCCAATATGCCCTGAATGGGCCAAGATAGAAAATCAATAATTTAAATAATTATCAAAAATAGATTAAAATAGTTAATTTTGGTAAAAATATGGGTAAACGAGCTTGAAAATATCATTTGGGCTCAAAATAGATTTTTCGGCCCAAGAGCCAAAATCACTCAAAACGGACCCGAAACTGGTCCACGTTGATTTTCATTAACTCAAACCTCGACACTCGACCTAGATCACTGGCTAAGACACCTAGACACATGCCTAGGTTTCCTATGCAAGTGTCCACCTTAAAGGTCAACTATCAGGTCAACGGTCAACTCTCGGTCAAACTGTCAAAATCGAACACTCTCACTGATCAGTCTCGCTGACTATGCACTCGGAGGGATGAAGATCCTTTTGTCATAATAATTTACTATGCATATCTCTTATCTCGGAAATAAAAAAAAAGATTATACCTACGTGATCCAACCTTTCAAGTTATAAATTTAAATTTTGTGGCTCTGCCCAGCCTAATGAACTAAACAAATCACAATATAAATCATAATCTTATGATTTACATCTCTACGCTCATCTTAGTCATTATTTAGCATAAGGTCAATAGACCTATGCTTGATTAGCCTAGAGGGTAGTAAATGTTACTCTATCTCTTTTCTCACCATAAACCTTTTTATACAACTCTAGCTCTCAAGTCAATTGGGTAATCCAATTCAACAATAAAAAATTTTAGTTTAGCAATAACTTCATGAATTTATAGTGCAATTATTACTAATCGATCACATAACACTAGGCATGTTACAAGATTTGTATACAATATAATATATTATATGTTATATGCTTCAATAGCTACAATATTCCTCAATATACCCAAAGTAGAGACATTCATCCCTTGCATTGTCCATATTACTGAATAATCAACTTTGATAATGTGCATTCTGTGTGCTTATAAACACAGAATTCACTAATAATACAATATGTAGTCCTCATTCCATTCTATTTATGCGTAGCTATTCTTTGTTCTTAATGTGTTAACATCTATGGCTCACCAAAACAATAGCCTGTAATAGGCATCATCTTATTATATTTCATGCAATTCTAGTTAGAATGTGATGATGCAATTTATTACTTATAAGTATGTCATGCTATTATCAAACCAAAGTAGGTTTATGCCTTAAAATAGAATAATCGATTTCAAACTTATTCACAATTTTTGATAGTTTGGATAAACTGTACCTAATCCAAGGTACTTTTTAAAATTCAAACTATTTGTAGGCAATATAAACTTACATTGAATTATACATGCAATTTTTCTTGTTCCTCCTAGGACATTCAATTTAAAATCAAGATTAGAATAGTATATACATTCATAATTTTCATGACCTGACAATTCACGACAAGATAACCAAGCTCATTTATATAGTGCCACAATAATAATTTGAAACTTATAGCAATTAAATACAATGATCCTCAATGCAAACAAATGAAAAATCAAGTTTATGTGGCATTAATATGTTACTTGATTGGGTGATGCTTATGAGGTGACATTGCAGACTGAATGCAATGCATACAGATAACGACTCACTATCCAAAACTCAAGAATTGATAAGGTCTTTAAATAGATCTCATGCAAGAGATTCTACTATTTACTAAATAGGCATAGCAACCCGAAGATGCTTAACATGGCCATGAATCTGCAACATCGAGATATACTCAAGAATGATGATTGCTTGACCTAAAAGACCAAGCAGAATTGGGCCTAAAACATACAAACCCACTCAATGACTATCATAATAATATAGATTACTGATTCACTAGTGTTCTTCCAAAGAAATGAAAACACATCATTTTAAGAGGGTTACTAGAAATAGAAACTATTTTCGAAGTAAGGAAACAGGCTATGCTACCATATTGACTATCAAACCCCAGACTCCAAAAATTTTGCAAGATAGTCGCCGTAAGCCCATTATATACACTATCATAACACACGACATTGCATATAGTAAACCTATTTTGGCCAACTATTTTTGGCGATGCACATCAGTTCATTATAAGATGTGATAAAAACCATAGGACGAGAAATATTGGTAGAAGGAATGAGATGCCTTTGAATTTTATGCTGGAAGTAGAACTATTTGATGTTTGGGGGATTGATTTTATAGGACCCTTTCCATCGTCCTATGGGAAGAAATATATATTGCCGGTAGTAGAATACGTGTCCAAATGAGTTGAAGCTGAGGCTTATGAAACTAATGATGCTAGAGTGGTTTCGAGATTTCTGACAAAAAAATATTTTAATCAGATTTGGGACTCCGCAAGCTATCATTAGTGATGAGGGAAGCCATTTTTTGCAACAACTAATTCAAAGCTCTATTGAAACAATATGGGGCTAGACACAAAGTTACTTTACCTTATCATCCTCGGACCAATGGTTAGGCAGAAGTTTCCAATAGAGAATTCAAGAAAATTCTTGAGAAGACTATTGGCTCTACAAGGAAGGATTGGTCCAGTAAATTAGAAGATACATTGTGAGCATACCGGACAGCCTGCAAAGCACCATTGGGTATGACACCATTCTTACTGGTATATGGAAAGGCTTGTTATCTACCTGTGAAGCTTGAGTATAAGGCCTACTGGGAAATAAAGAAGCTGAACTATGATATGTTAGTAGCTAGGAAAAAGAGGACGCTATAGCAGAATAAATTAAAGGAGCTGAGCCATTTGGCTTATGACAATACCAGAATTTATAAAGAGAAAATGAAGAGATGGCATGATAAGAAAATTAAAGGTCAAGAGTTCAAACTAGAGATGCAGGTATTGCTGTTTAATTAGAAGCTTAGATTATTTGTAGGAAAGCTGAAATCAATATGATCTGGACCCATTACAGTAGTAGGTATGTTTCCTTACAGTTCAGTGGAGGTGCAGAATCCCAAATCTGGAAATTCTTTTAAAGTAAATAGGCAAAGATTGAAGCCTTATTATGGTGGGGAGGTATCTCCTGCCTCCACCATCATCTTGAAATTTAGAAATTTAATTGTATAAGGTTAAGCCAGAACCTAAAATAAGACACTCAAAGGGAGGTAACCCATCCTAAAAAATAAAAAATAAAAAGAAATTGAGACGAAAGAAGGAAAAAAAATTTTAATGCTAACAAATTTGTTTCTATACAGGAAATTAAGTTTAAGGAAGAATAAACGGAGGAAAACATGTTTGTAAGGCATTCGCATGACAACTGACCAGTCTGTATGAGACAACCGACCGGTCAGTTTAATTCGGGATCTTATCGAAAGGCCACTGACCGGTCAATTCAAGTGGTGGAAAAACAAGTTGGAAGGGCCAAGAGGCCAACAACCGGTTGGTGCATACCAATCGACCTGTCGGTCATAAAGACCTCAAAATATGAGGCCTAAATCGACCGACTGGTCGGTCACTTCGGGAAAGGTTTTTAAACACCTATTCTCCCCTCTTTCCCCTTCACTTTCAAGTCGTAAGCTATCTACAGTTAATCCTCTCTCACCGAGCCCGAAAACACTCTCCCTTCTCTCTAAAATCTATCTTGAAAACACCCCTCCATACCCAAAAACCACCCTCCCCAACAACCTATTATCTACCTATACCTTTCCTTCTCATTGAATTTCAAATCCCTAACACTGTTCATCATCTTCTACCTCAAACCCAACTATATTATAGGTAGAACCAAAGGTGCAGCAACCCAGCCAGCAAGTTCGTCTCCTCGTCGACCGAGAAAGAGAGGTCGTAGCTCCACATCCAAGGCTTCAATGTCAAAAGACGTACTGGAGTTTGATTCATTCCACTTCACTCTAGCTGCTGCTGAAAAGAGGTATGAATCACTAAAGAGACAGTAATGGCGGGGGAAGGCAATGAGTTTTGAATACCAGGCAAAGTATGCAAGACATGGTACACTTCATCCCCAAAACTTTCAAAAATTATGTATTAAACTTGGTTGGGAGACATTTTCTGTTCAAACTCCTGCGGATGCTTATTCATAACTTGTGTATGAGTTCTATGAAAAAATGCCTAATGTTGTAGATGGATTTGTTATGGTTAGACAATGATTTGTTTTAATTGCTGCTGATGTACTTAATAATTACTTTGGTGTGGAGTATGAGGATGAAGAAGATGATGAGGACAATGATTTGTTTATTTTCTATGTAAGGTTTAAGTTTGGCCGGCTTCCTCTTTGTATAGGGTGGTTTTGGGATTAATTTTCCTACTTTAAAAGCTAGATTAATGTAAGATAATTTTCAGAATTAAATTCTTATATTTATCCTTCCTTCCTTACCAATTTCTGCCATCACACGTCCTTTTCTTCAGGGGAAAAATGGTATTTTCACCTACACTGGCTTCAGGACTTTTAGGACTCAAAATTCGGGGTCTCACATCCTCCCCTCCTTAAAAGAATTTCATTTTTTAAATTTTAACACAAGTATCTAAGCAAACAGATAAAGAAACTTTGCTCGTATAGATTCCTCAGTCTCCCAAGATTATTACTCGATTTGGCCATTACGCCAAACAACTCATACCATAGGCACGTTTTGACTGCGAAGATGACGAACTGACCGATCTAGTATGGCAACTAGCTGTATGGGATAGGTTAGGTCTTCAGAAACTTCGACTGGTGGTTCTTCAAGCACATAAGCTGACCGATCTAGTATGGCAACTGGCTGTACAGGATAGGATAGGTATTGAGCAACTTCGATTGGCGGTTCTTCGAGCACATGAGCAGGGTCCTCACATATTTTCTCAACATTGAAACTTGAAACACATTGTGAATTCTTTCCATATTCGAAGGTAAGGCAAGTCGGTATGCAATAGAGCTAATCCTCTCGACAATGTCATAGGGACCAATGTAATGAGGTGCTAGCTTACCTCGCTGCTGAAAACGAAGGACTCCTTTCCATGGAACGACCTTCAAGAACACTTTTTCAACTACCGCAAATTCCAGCTCCCTTCGTTGATTATTGACGTAACTTTTATGCTGATCTTGAGCTGTTTTTAGTCGTTGTTAAATCAAGTTCAACTGCTTCGTTGCTTGATTAATCAATTCTGGATTGTCTAAGCTCTCTCGCCTACTTCATTCCAGCAAAATGTCTCCCATATAGTGCTTTATAAGGTGCCATATCGATGCTTACATGAAAACTATTATTGTAAAAAAATTCCGCCAATGGTAGGCATCAATCCCAACCGGTATGCTGGTCCAACACACTTGCTCGTAGCATGTCTTCGAGTGTATGAATCATCTTCTCTGATTAACCATCAGTCTGAGGGTGAAATGCTGTACTTAAATTCAATCTTGAACCCAGCACATTCTGGAATTTCTCCCAAAATTGTGATATGAAACGAGGGTCACGATCTGAAATGAGAGTCACGATCTGAAATGATGGAAATTGGCCCTGTATGCAATCGGACAATCTCGTCCAAGTAACAAACCACCAATTTCTCAGGTGTGTTTGTCACACAAACAGGTAAGAAGTGTGCAGATTTTGTCAATCGATCTATGATCACCCAAATGGTATCGTATCCTCGCTACGATCTAGGCAAACCGGTCACAAAATCCATTGTCACGCTCCTACTTCCATTCCGGAATCGGAAGTGACTATAGTAATTCTATGGGTCTTTGATGTTCAATCTTTACTTCTTGATATACGAGGCATCGGGTAAAGAACTCAACAATGTGACGCTTCATGTTCGGCCACCAATACTGCTCCTTTAAATCTCGGTACATCTTTCTGCTACCAGGATGGATAGCAAACTTCGAACTATGCGCCTCAGATAAGATAAGATTATGAATATCAACATCTTGTAGAACACATACCCGATTTCTGAAGACAAGAACTCCATCTTCTTGTACTTTCAAATCGCGAGCTATGACATCAACACCATCAGATAATTGCTTCCAAATTTTAACCAGTTTCAGATCTTCTGATTGATGATTCCGGATCTCCTCAATCAAGGTAGGCGTGACTTCGATTCGTGCCTACAATGAACCAGAATAATAAGTGCCAAGATGTAGATGGGTAGCTTTCAATTCAGCAACATTGACTGTATTGGGTGCGCATGTAAGCCAAAATCAATGGAGAAGGAGGATGAAACTTTCGGTTTAAGGCATCAGTAACAATATTTGCTTTTCAAGGATGATATTCGATGATCAAATCGTAGTCTTTAATCAGCTCCACCCATCTTCGTTGTCTCATATTCAATTCTTTTTGTGTGAGGAGGTATTTCAAGTTTTTGTGGTCAGTGAAGATTCGGCATGTCTCGTCATATAAGTAATGTCGCTATATTTTCAATGCAAGCACCACGGCTGCATGCTCCAAATCATGCGTAGGATAATTGCTTTCGTGCGGTCGCAGTTGTCGGGAAGCATAGGCAATGACTTTCCCATCTTGCATCAATAAGCATCTAGGACCGGATTTCGACGCATCACTGTAAACCATATACTCTTTCCCACCGACTAGTAAGGTGAGAATAGGTGCGGAAACTAACTGGTTTTTCAGTTCTTCGAAACTTTGCTGCCATCTCTCATTCCATTCGAACAATTCACCCTTGCGCGTCAGTTTCATCAATGGTCCAGCAAGCGATGAAAAATTTTGCACGAAGCGACGATAGTATCCAGATAAGCCATGGAACCAACAGACTTCAAATACAGTTCATCGGGGTTCCCAAGCAACTACGACTTCAATTTTCTTCGGATCAATAAGGACACCTTGGTTAGAAACAACATGGCCAAAGAAACCAACTTTGCGTAACCAGAAATTGCATTTGGAGTACTTTGCGAACAATCGCCAATCCCTCAAAATATTCATAACAATCCGCAAATGCTCAACATGCTCCTTTTCCAATTTTGTATAAATTAGAATGTAATCGAAGAGGACTATCACAGATTTATCCAGGAACTCACAAAACACATGATTCATCAGGCCCATGAACATAGCTGGTGCATTGGTCAAACGGAACAGCATAACTAGAAATTGGTAGTGGCCGTATCGCGATCTGAACGCGGTCTCCAGAATATCAACTTCACGAAAACGCAATTGATGGTATCCCAATCTGGGATCAATCTTGGAGAATATGACGGCACTCTGGAGCTGGTCGAACAAGTTGTCAATGCTCTGTCACCACATCAGGGCTAGCCTCGGCATGAATCAGGGTGAATAGCCTCATTGGTCTTGGTTGCGCCTCACTGATGGATCCATTTGGTGGTCCTCCTGGTGCGCGTGTTAGTGGTTTGGTGGGATTGGCATACCCACCTCAACCTGCATTTGGTGTGCCTGTAATACGCCTTTGTTTCGGGCATTCCCTCTGAATATGGCCCATCTCGCTACAATTGTAACATCGACATCGCTTCAGATTCCATGCAGATCCATTAAAATTTGCACCAGAAAAGTTCTTCCTATTGTTACCTCCATTGGCACCATTGTTTTTTGGAGGATAGGGTCCCGTATGCCAATTGAACTTCGAATTTCACCTGAAAGGTTTGCCATTGGTGGCTGCGGATGGCTTCTTGGTTTGTATGATTTTTTCAGCTTCAGCTGCGGCAATAATTAGTTCTTGCAAATTCTGCACCGGTGTTATACCAATGATGGTTTTGAGTTCGGTACTCAGCCCTTCCTGGAATCGTCTTGCAAGCTGGTATGGTGTGCGATCCTCCTCTGGTGCAAATCGGGACAACTCCCTTAATACCTTCTTGTATTCCAGCACTGAACGGGTGCCCTGTTCAAGCTTCTAGAAAGCTTTTCATTGCTCTTTTTTATGGAATCTCGTATAAAACCTTTCGTCGAACTCATACCGAAATTCTTCCCAAATAGCCAAACGATCGCCAAATCGTAAACTCATAGCTGTCCAGCATGCGAGGGCTTCTCCCTTGAGTAGGAAAGTGGCGATGGAAACCTTTTCATCATCCGAGATACACAAGAACAAGGTCACTCAACACAAGGTGTCTATCCATTCACGAGCTGTAGCAGCTCCAGCTGAACCACTGAAATCATTGCATCCTAATTGTCGAGCTTCCTTCAACAATTTTGTAATCACGATGGGAAGTCTCTCAGCCTCCTTAGGGTGAGCCGGCTGTATAGGTTCAAATGGAGGAATAGGATCTTCCAAGGGCACGGGTGCAAGAGCATTCTGAAATTGCACCTCTATACGCTGCTGATTTGTAGCAATCCCTTGCAATATGTTTAGTATTTTTCCAATCACAGGATCAATGGCTGGTGTGGCTGGTGCGGCTGGTGCCTTAGGTTGGTTTTCAGGGTCAGCTTGCCCTCCCTGCTCAATTTGTGCATTCGGCTCCTCTTGCTCAACAGGTTGCTGCTCGGCCTGAACCTCATACCTACCCCGTCCACCCCGTTGTACACTTGGCCTTGTTATACTATAAGAATACACAATCATCACTCAACACATAACCCAAATATGAAATTATGAATAGAAGTGGCACCTGGTGGAGAGCCGTGCATCGGACGATACGCATATGCTGAAAAAAAAAATACACATGCACCCAATTATACATAAATTTTGGAAATCATATACACACATGCAATGCACACTCGGAAATTACATCAATACACACATATAAGCACTCAGCAAACAATCATCAAGCATTCGGTAAACACACAGGGACATTCAGTAACACTCTTAGGAATTATAATTATCATGCAACAACATACATAAGCATTCAGAAGGAAAACATGCATCAACAATACCCATTCGGCAATAGTTAAAGAAAACAATGCAAGCACATTAAGTCATGTAGGGCATAAAAATACACATAAACACACAGCAAGTCAAATTATCAATTTAATTATTTAAATCTTACAAACCAATCCGTTTTTAGTATTAGATCATTCTCGGTATTAGCTCCTAAGTGAGTGGGCTTGTGCGCATGTACCTACCTACAAACACAAAATCAACAAACAAATTAGCATATAACAAATCATATTCCCTAAACCATACTCCGCTACCAATCCTGTAAGGACCCCAAATCCTAAAATATTATTAATTGCTCCTATTAGAATCCTTAATGCCGTGAAAGCCAAACAAGCCCAAACTAGGACCTATCTAAATCCCACAAGGCTTGTCCATATAGTTTTGATTTTAGCATGTTAATTCTTTTAAGATTTTAAAATTTTGAGCATGATATTGGACAAATATTCTGGTATCATATTGAGTGAATAAAACATCAGCGGAAGTTTTTAAATTTTATCAATGTATCTATAACACAAAAGTCCCATAGGGATCCAAATAACCAACAAGTTAACCTCTAACATAATTCGGAAATAACAAGCAAAGGAGGAATCTTGAAAAACTAGAAAATAGTCCAATCAATGTTCATGTTATATATGCAAGCAAACAAGGAGACAAGTATGCAAAAGTGATGCGATATCGCCCCGCTGTGCAGCCTTGATTTTCACACATTGGTACTATGAACAACGAATGTACCTAAGCCTGAAAGATGGTGAAAACAATAAGATGAGATTACAAGAATCTCAGTAAAGTCACAGTATTATAAGATCTACATAATTCTTAAACAAACATCTCCCAAACAACATCAGATCATCCCTACTCATCTAAGGGTATCACGTAATTTAATAATTAACCAAAAAGGTTAGGGCCGAAACTAAGGCTGAGGATGGACTACAAACACTTCCAAAAATCAAAAGTACACAGGCAGGAAAAAACATCAGGTTACTCTCGACAGTAGGAAAAAGAAAGGTCATCCCCTTCCACATGTGTTGTCCAAGGCTTTGCTGCACAAAGGGTAAAAGGTTAGCACATAAGCTAATCAACAAGCCTATTCATCTTGTCAGCACACAGGACTAGGCATCCTAATCATCACACAGGATTAGGGCATCTTGCAGGAATACAGGACAAGGCATCTAGCCAGCATATAGGACTAGGCATCCAGCGCGCGCAAGCTAGGGATTGCCACCCATACAACTCCTCTCCCAAGGAGCATCATCGCTTACCCCAATAGGTTAATCAACTGATCATGATAGGCAACAATAGGGAAAGGGTAATGCATACTGATTTCATGTATAGAGAAGATTTAAAGGATGAATTCATGATTTTATAATATAAATGGTTGCTAAAAAATCATAAAAACAACAGAAACAACAATAGAAATCAACTGAAGGCAGATTCACATAAAACCTAATCCCTCTGAATTTCGACGTAACTTATACGAAAGAAAAAATAACCTCCAGACAAAAGTCCCAAGAATTTTTGAAAGAGGATGTAAAGATCTTTCTAACAAGCTATTATTTGTAAGAATCTGACAAACAATGAAAGAGTTATGCTATTTTGAAGTTCAAATAGATTTCGGCAATCCAGCCGAATTACGACGTAACTTTCGAGATAAAAAAACTAACCATCAAAGTTAAAATACAAGATTATTGGAATGAGGAAAGAAAGAGCTTTCCAAAAGCTATTATTTGTAAGAATCTGACAAACGATGAAAGAGTTATGCTATTTTGAAGTTCAAATAGATTTCGGCAATCCAGCCGAATTATGACGTAACTTTCGAGATAGAAAAACTAACCTTCAAAGTTAAAATACAAGATTATTGGAATTAGGAAAGAAAGAGCTTTCCAACAAGCTATTATTTTCAAGAATCCGACAAAGTATGAGAAATTTATGCTTATTTGAAGTTTAAACAGATTTCGACAGCAATAGAGAGGCGTAGAGTTTTTGTTTTGACGAATTTTGTGTATTTTCTGTGTACGGTTTAAGTGTGGCCAGCTTCCTCTTTATATAGGATGGTTATGGGATTAATTTTCCTACTTTTAAGGCTAGATTAAAGTAAGATAATTATCAGAATTAAGTTCTGCAATTATCTTTCCCTTTTTTTGGGAATTTTATTTTCTAGGATAATTATCAATCAATAAAGAACCAAATTAAAGGGAATTAATACCACAAATAATTACTAGACATTCCTTACCAATTTCGGCCATCACAAATCCTTTTCTTCAGGAACAAAATAGTCTTTTCACCTACACTGGCTTTTGGACTTCTACTACTCAAAATTCGGAGTCTCACACTGACCCGTCAGTTCACTTAAATGAGAAACTAGACGTAAATTCCGAACATCAATAGACCGGTCGGTTGTATCAAATCAAGCTGAGAAATTTGCAGATAAGGATAATTGCTTATGGATAAAGAATAGTTACTTAGGGTTAGTTAGAAACACAGATTCTAGGTGCGAATTCTGAGTACGAATCATTGACTATTTTCTTCAAATCCATTACTGCTATTTACTCTCATTTTTTTCTTAATTTAGAATTACACACTATTCGATTGATTTAACTAGAGTGAAAGAATTTGATGAATTAATCAGTTTTAGACAAGTTTTCCCTCTTGATCGATACTCATTATTTAGAACTATATTACTTGCTGATATCATACTCTTACGATTAAAGATAAATTCAATTTTACAACAACAATAACTAATTAGTCATTTCAGCAATAAAGCATTTAAATAAATCCAACCACTCACAGGTTTTTTATGTTTAAAGAGCCCACCCTTGATTCTCCCATACTTGCTGGACCGATTCCTCAAGGCCCATCACCTGTAGGTATGCACCTACAGATGCATTCATAACTACATCCTTAATATCTCATCCTCAATGCATAAACACAAAAAAATTATGCACCTAAAACCTCAATACGACGAGTTTCTACCCGATAACTAACTCAGATTTGATTTGCATATTTTTCTTATTTTATTTATTTTTATTTTATTTTTCTAATTTTTTAACCTATTAAACCAACTCCAAACTAAAAATTCTTGAAATTACTAGATTCCTTATTCATTCTACTATTTTTAATAATTTTTCAAATTTTTTTAAAATTTTCTATTAGTTTTTACTTATTTTTCACCTTTTTTGGCTCTTTTCCTTTTTCTAAGATTTTTATTAATTTTGAGCAATCATAGTTTACAACTTGGTAGCTCTAGGCGCTGCTAGGCTATCCTCCAAGCCTTTAGTATCATGACACACAAACCTATTCGGTGCTTGTCACGTTGCCTGAGTCTAAGGCTTGGGGTCATACCTGCCTTTACCTTCGAATGACATATCGCCTACACAAGTAGATGACATGTCGCTCAAACCCATTGCCAAACAACATGTCATACGGAATGGAGGCAAGTGACCTGTCGTCTAGAGGGGTCGTCTTCAACCTCCAGACCCTACATTGTTCATCCCTGTAACTCGCAACCCTAAGTCCCAATCTCATTAATTCCTACATAGTTTCATAACTCGATGTACACTAAAACGACTCTAACATCACAAAAAACCTACGCATGTATAAATCATTACGAGATGCTGCCAAAACTGGCTGGAATAAGCCAAAATGTTCCCGGATTTGGGGCAGTGGAACTATCCTAATAGATGGCCCGATTTAGCACAAACACTAACAATCTTGGTGAGGGTAAACTCGCGGGAGTGAAACAGAGCTCGTGAGGGGTATTTTGAGGCTTGGAACGAACTAATTTGAGCAATCAATGAAACGGGGTTTTATCCCATTAGACTCACCAGAAACAAGCAGGAACCGAGAAGATCTCACACGGTAGTAAGTGATAAGGCAAAATGAAATCGTATGGAGGGTTTACGAAACAACATTGTTTTTATGAAAACGGCATCAAGGTTATACATTGGTCAGTGTCATTTTGACTATCTTGTTAAAATAATAATAAAATTTCTTAATATTAAATATTTAAATATTATTTATTAATTTTATAGAATCATCAAAATTTTGTAATAAATACTATCTTGCTCCGAAAAGTACTTAGAAAATTTTTACGAAATCTTTACGAATAGTACTATATATCAGTACCATTAAATTATTTATCTCATAAACACACTATTTGCTAAAAATAAAAATACCCTTATTTTCATCTAAAAAAAACCATAATTTCTAATTCATTTCCGAAAATTATTGAAAAATTCATTAATGTTTTTAAACCTCCGTTGGACCTATCCAAGGTCCTAAATACCCAAAATCAACAATACCTCTTCCTTTATGAGCTTTCAATCATTAAATGAATAACTACAATAATATTCCATATTAATCAATTTCTCCAAAAATATTTGAACTATACTGAAAGTCCATAAACGATTCAAACTACAGGCTTGAGCCCATTAACACCAATGATTCTTCCTTGAGCTTTCCGGCTCAAGCAGCTCAAAAATTTTGGATTCTAACCTGCACACATCGCGCGTACCTCACCGATATTACGTACCTGTGCCTACTGACAACGTGCCACTTGCTCATGTAGGTGACACATCGTTGGCTAGTCTTGCCAAACAACCTATCATACAAAAATGTCTTGGATGACATGTCGTTCGAGGTCGTCTTCAACCTCTAGTTCCTTTTAATATTGTAGAAACACTAATTGCCAAAGCTCGATTATACCAAAACAAAGTTCAAGCTCCTAAAAACTTTAAAAAACCAAATCCCCTAATTTTTACTAACTAAAATAGCAGATCTAGAGAGGAGAAGTACCCAAAATTCTGAGTAAAATATTACCTAATTCTAGCCATTAAAGGGCTAGATTGTTCACCAAATCGTTTAGGAGAGGCTCAGGATGAAGGAGCAACGCTTCTGGGAGAGAAATTTAGCTGAAATCGCACCGGGGGCTAAGAATGTAATATTCCAATTTTGAAATTGGGATATGTATCCCGTGGTAGGTGGGTCACCGGGTATGGCCAAACCGACGACCATCATGACGTTAAATTACTCCATTTCACATTTCATGAAACGATGTCATACAGGCTAAACAATGAGCTCTAAGGATGGATCTCGTCTGGCCTAAACAACACGCTTGGCTATCATTTTGACCAAAGTCGAAATGACAACACAAGCTGTATTTTGGCTCAAAATTTAAATATTAATATTTATTGTCACACCTTAGAATCCACCAAGATATAACAACTGCCATATAGCTACTGTACAAACTTAGATAGTCATCCTAAGAGTATACAATAACAATACAATACAAGAATGAAACATCTTTAAATTTTTTTTCATATTTTGAATGCATAATGTGCCTCAGAAGTAATCCCAAGATTAAGAAAACATATTGGAACAAATAGACGTACGAAATTTTTATTTTATTGGAATTTACATCATGTGAGACATTAATCAAATTTTCAATTTAATTCTCAACAAAGTATGGGATCCCAATTTACAATATATACACACACGAAATGTAATATACTACTAGTCCACATGTGCAATCCGAATCTTCGATCATATCTTGTAATTTGAACCTTTCAGAGAGTTTAGAATCTGACGCAAAGTCGATCCTATTGCTCTAACTTGGGAAACCTATCAAACACTGCCATGGAAACCAGGTGAGTGGATATTTTTTTCTTTACAATTCTTTTAAATTTAAACAAGATTATGTATTCTTTCAATCCAATGATTTGGCAAGAACAAAACCAAAGTCATGGCCAAGGATCATTTAGATCCAAACATAACTATGCATCAATGACAATTCAAGGCAAAGCAATTCCACACGAAATCACAATATATAACATATAACCCCATCATCAGGGTCACACTCAAGCAATGTTATCACATATCACACACACATCTCAAATAGATAGAGATCTTATAGATCTCGACATACAATCGATAACCATTTTTATAAATGGCTAATATAGCCAGGCATTACTGTAGATTTGTATTATAATCACTCTCTCTATATTCTGGTTACAATAACACACAGTAATCTAGGAACACATAGTAATATTAACATGTAGTAACCTAGGAACACACAGTAATTTGAGGTAACACCCAGTAATCTGATATGCTGGGGTGATTAATCCCAGGATAATTTTACAGGCTATAGTCCTCAAAGGTTAGGATTTGTTAGTCGACTAATTCCATAGTTGATATTCGTTTCTTTTCACTAGGTTAGTATCACCTTTGTTTACCCTTTTTGCATCTTTCATTCAGTTAAGGTTTGTATATCTTTAACTAACAAATCCTTATTCTTTGTTTCTCATTATCATAAATTCTATTTAAATATCCTTGACTCATTACTTACTTCATTCATACATTCTTAATTGCTTATGCCTTTATAATTTTCTCATATTTCCCTTTGCTAATCCTATTCAATAATTTTTTGATTATTTTTCATTATTTCTTAGATAAATTCTTAATAAAAATACTTCGATTTTCCTAGGTTGGGTCGACCCTCTAAGCATTGTTTGTTCTTTTATCTTGAATTTCATTTTCTTACACGGTAGTGCTATAAACTTAGCATAGTTAATATTCTTTCATATGACTAGTCAGTCATATGTGGCATGGTTAGAATATTTCCTTGTATTCTGCCAAATTATGATCTCTCATTAGTAGGGTTAGGGTTCTTAATGTTCTCGATTCATTAATATTTAAAACGTTGTTTCAATTGCTCATATGTTGAGTCTTTCTAACATGAGCTTCAATACTCTTCTCGTATGATCTTGAAGCCATACGAGGCATTTGTTAAGTTGTTTCCACGATTCCCACTTAGTATTTACAATACTATCATCCCCCATATTTCAGTTTTATTAAGCACATTCACAACACTCATTTACGGCTGAGGAAATAAGTATAAAATCATGTTTCAATGCAATTAAATTCATGAAATCAAGACTTGCCATGATTTAAAAAATTTCCTATTGATCATGTGTTTTTTCATGAAAATAATTAATGAAATCAAATTCATTTATAATGATGGAAATTAAATTAAAGTTGTCCACTCACAGTTTTGTCGTCCCGATTTACTTTCCTGGATCCGATTTGGATTCCTGATCCTCTTACCATGACCTACACATATAATCACAATCTGATACTTAATATTATCATATGAATCTTAAAACTCTCATAATACGCACTTTTAAACCCTCTAACTTGACCTAAGAACTCAATGATCGCTCTTGGATTCAATCCGATTGATTTCCATATTTTCCTTAATTACCTGAAATTTATACTAATTTTTATACTTATCAAAATCATCAAATTCCTCATAATTTGCTCTATTTTCTAGAATTTTTTCCATATTTTTTCTCAATTTATTTCTAATTTTTTCTGAATTTTAAACAATTTTTGCATTTCCTGAAAAATATGGTTAAAGTCAACAAGACAAGTGCCACTATATGACACGATCATGTTCTAACCGATTTTGACCCAATCTCGACCCAATATCGAACCGGTCCCATTCATACCAATCCGAAATAAATGACATGTCACCCTTTCCACACCTAGATGATATGCTGTTTAACATGGCCTCCAAACGACATGTCTTTCGGATGACCTACGGATGACACGTCATCCGCAGTCATCTTCTTCCCTTCACCAAACCTACAAATCGCAGGTCTATGGTTTTCTTAAGAACCTATTTTCGCCAAACATGTACTTTTATTACTCAAAAACTGCATCAATCCAAAGTACCACCTACCACGAATATATCTATACCAATTTTATGCTAATTAGCTCACCCAAACCTCACAATTTCAAGCAAAGAAATCTCATTGTTTCATATGAGAGAGAGAAAAAGATGGTCAACTATGTTGGCTAAAAATTGAGTAAAATACGCACATCTACACTCGTGGAAACAAGGAGCATGCTCTAAAAGAGAGAATTTAAGTTTTCAGGGCTATGAGTGAAAATGCCTAAATCCCAATTGTAAATGGGATAAGGCTATCTAAGTCGGTGGGTTGCCGGACAAGGGCAAACCAGCGACCTTCCCAGCAATGAAATGACGTCATTCTAAAATGAACGACACATCCTAAGCTTAAGTCCAAGTCTGTCAAAGCGATAGATTTCATTGCCATTTTGACCAACTAGTCAAAATAGTAGGACTTACTATATTTTGACTCTTTGAATTTTTATTTATTTATTTTTATAAATATAATATAATATTAAATAATATTTTTTTTTAAATTTACTTAATATTCATAAAAAATTATATATTAATCATAAAAATTCCTCGAAAAATAATATAAGCTCCTTATGAATAGTAAAGTCTAATTAACTTGAGAAATTATATTTTTCTCATATACATAATTTACTAAAAATTATAACACCCTTATGGTATTTATTAAAAAATACCATTAATTGGAAATATCATTCCAAAAATTTTCTAAAATTTTTTCAACATCAATATTCAGCCAAGGGATCTATTTATAGTCCCAAACCATCAAAATTATTCTTATACCTTACGTTTTTTATTTTTATGTCACACATATGAATGTATTCCTATATATAAAATTTTTAAATTATCTTGTAATTATTCTTTTGAATAATTTAATATTTCGATTTTAATTCTTATAACGTACATTATTTCTTATGAGTCTCAAAGAATAGACTCAAATGCTTTAATCATCAAATGACTTAGATTACAAGATTGATGGGTATCGGGATATAAAAAGATGAAATTACCTCCGAATACCGTGTTCCAAGAAATACGTTATTCGAGGCTCTTTCGAAGGTGTCAGAAGTCGAAAAATACACTTGCAAGTCCAAATGACTTGACAGGTTGGAGTATGAACACGATGCCTAAGTCGGCTTCTATTGAGCCGCACCTTTATGTTATAGCCTGATAATGACTAATTTTGGTATGCACCGATCTATTCTTCATACTTATCTATTTCAATAGTCTCTATAGCTCCCCATATCCCTGGCCCATGAGCTATGGGCTCACCAATTTACCATTTATCAAGTTATTGGGCTTAAGGTCCAACCTGCTAAAATACGAAATCTCACATCCTATCCACCTTGTAAAAAATTTTGTCCTCGAAACTTACTTAAGAGTAAAGTCATCCTTATCTCGAGGTAAACGTAGATCATTAGAATCTCATATAAGTAATGTGATATTATTTACATCCTTTGCATCTTCAATATCAATAGGTTAACTAATTTATCATCAATACTATATATAAGCATTTCCATACTTATCACTTAAACTATTCACATAACATAAAAATTCGCAATTTGCAGTACCATAGACCCAAGTTTCCCTTGCTATTTTAGCTTTGCCAATCATAATATCAACTTAAATTTATTGTCACATCCCAAGTATCATACAAGTTCGCTAAGTAATCATACCCATCTTAAATACAAAATTAGTTATAAATTCATAATAGTTAGTATAAATCTTTAAAAAATACATCAAAAATTTCTATAAATTCCTTATAAATACTACTTTCCATCAATACCATAAAATTATTTTTCTCACAAATTGATAGTTTACTAAAAATTAAATATCTTTATATTGCTTTAAGAAAAAATATAATAATTTTAATTACATTTCCAAAAATTCTCGAAGAATTCTCTAATATTTTTAAACCTTTATTAGATCTGTACAAATTCTTAAACATAAAAAATTCAAAAATATTTCTTCCTTTATGATTTTTTATTCATTAATTAAATAATTATATTTATTTCCAGTACTCAAAATATCCTAAAAAAAATACAAACCGTACCATAAGTCCGTAAATGATTCTGAATCATGGGGTAAGGTCAGTTAACATTGATGATCCTCCCTTGGAATTCCTGACTAAACCAGCTCAAAAATTTCAGGTTCTTACTGTCGGTGCTTCCAAGACAGTATTGGTGAAAGTATAAAAAAGATAAGTTGGCTTATCAAGGTTGCAGACACGCCTTCAATGCACACACGAGATATCTGCAACTTCAAAGACAATAATTGAAAACATGAAATAAAGGTGATAATTAAACATCTAAAACACGAAATCTAATTTAAATAGGCCACCAAAATCAGCAGAAATAATGTGCAGTTGTATTCTGTGTAAAAGTAACCAAGAGGTGTAGTATCCTTAGGTTGCATAATTGAGACTCAAAGGGTGAGGTATATCTAGTAGAATTAGGTTATTTTTGCAACGGATTTCTAAACACCTGTAAGTTTGGAGTGATAGTGAAATCTCGAGCAAGATGCTCGAGGACTGGAATAGACACAACGGTTTGGCCAAACCAGAATAAATCGACTATGCAAAATCTCTCTCTCTTACTCTATTTAAATTCCAGATATTTATATCGCTTACTTAATATTATTCGACTAATTAGAAAAAAATTTATAATTTTCTATATAACTTATTTCACCTTCCTCTTGATTTATTCTTATCTTCTAACAAGAGAACTAGCTCGAGCTGAAGTAGTGGCTGGCCATTATGAAAATTATCAGGTAAGGCTAATCGCAGGGAAGTTAAAGGATTGAAGAAATTTTTTAGGAGAGAAATATGAAAAACATTGTGAATATGAGACCTCTTTTTTAGAGGGTTGGGTCTCAAACCCACTAACTTATAAGTAGTAGTTTAGTGGGCCATAGGCTAGGGATTGTGAGGATATTTAGATATTACTAGAATCATTTAGTGTGGATAATAAACCAGAATAACTAAAGTTAAAGTTAGTTGTGGTTGGGTTAGAATATAAGTATTCAGCTCAAAGATGTTCGAGTATTATATTCATCCCTATCAAGTTATTTGGACTCATAAGTATATTCTTTTTGGCTCTGACACCTCCAAAGAAATCTCGGATTGTGTATTCTTTGAAACTCGGTACCTAAGGACAATTTCATCTTTTCATACTCTGATACCTCTAATCCGAATCTTCTAAAAACTAAAATCCTTGAGTCTAATCGTAGATACTTATGAGGAAATAATCAATACTATAAGAAAATAAATATGAAATATTTTATTTTTATAAAAGAATAATTACATGGTAAATTGGGTATTATATATAGGGTTATGTATATATACGACTTAAAGGATGAGATAAAGGATTGACTTTGGTGGTATGGATAGTTCCCTTAATAGAATATTAATGTATATAAAGTTTTCAGAAATTTTTGAAAAGGTATTATAATTATTAATATTTTCCTAAACAGTATCATATGATAATATATTTTTAATAAATTATATGTATAAAAAAAAATAATTTTTTGGTGTGGCTAGACTCTACTATTCATAAGAAATCTATGATATTTTTTGAGATATTTTCTAATAAATATATAATTTATTATGAATTATTGATTATTTAGTATATTAAAATAAATAATTTTTATATTATATTATATTATAATAATAATAATAATTATTATTATTATTATTATTATAAAAGAAAAAAAAAGAAGATAAAAAACGCAATCAATCCCATCGATTTTTACCAAAATAGTCAAAATGGCAGGATGCCAGCCGTTTTGACAAGCTCGACTAAAAGCCAAGCTTAGTCATAAACTTTATATGATGTTGTTTCACCAGAATTTGAAATGATGTCGTTTCACCCTTGGAAGGATCGCCAGTTTGTCTTATCTGACAACCGACCGTCTTCAGATGTATATCTCAATCTAAAATTGGGAGTTACATCATTTCACTTCTAGCCGAGAAAACCCGAATCAAGCTTCCAATCTCGTTCACCTCACTTGTGTGCATTTACCAGCACGATTTCTATGTGATTTCCATCACAAAAATGATAAGTACCACCATTCTTCGTCGGAAAGTCTTTTCCTTTTGATCTCATGATTTTTGGCTTAATATACTGTGACTAATAAATGTATAAGTTTGTGGTTGAGTGGGATACAATTTTGTAGAGATTTTATTGGATTCAGAAGTGGGAGATGGCAAATCACATTAGGGTTCCCTCTGGTTCGCATGAATTAGAGGTAGACGATGACTGCACATAACACGACATCCACAGGCCATCTAAGAGACAAGTCATTCAAGGGAGAGTATAAACGACATGTCATCTAGGTGTAGTGTAAGTGACATGTCGTTTGATTCCGGTTTGGAACTGATTTTGGGTCAGGATCTGGGTCGGACTAGGATAAGACGTGGTCGTGTTATAAAGCGACATGTGTCATGTTGACTTTGATAAGAATTTCAGAAAACATTAAAAATAATTTAAAAATCAGAAAATTTAGAAATAAATTGAGAAAAATTTGAGAAAATAGAAAAAAATATAAGGAGTCTGATGATATAAAATTTGGATGATTTTGATATGTTTTGATAGGTATAAAAATTTATAGAATTTTTTATAATTAAAAAAAATATAAAAATATCTGGACTGGATCCGAGGGTATTTGTGGAGTCTTTATTATAAATTCAAGAACCTAGAGATGTAGATTATGATGCTATTAAAGCTAGTTTGGTGATATTAAGTATTGTACTATGGTTATATGTGAAGGTGCTCAGTAATTGGATCAAGAGTCTGGAGCGAATACGGATAGATAAAAAAAAAAGAATCGAGAACACAAAACTATGTGTAGATGATATTTAAATATTCCCATCATTTTAGTTAAGTTAAAATTGATTTTGCATGGCATGTGGTATTTGTGTGTTGCTTGTATACATAGATGCATGATCTATGAGAATTTTTTAAAGAGATGGAAAATTTTCAACCCACATACATTTGTTTGGAAAGAAGTGTGATTCTATGGTTATCTCTGAATGATCTTATGAATATTGTGAGCTATGTCTCGATTAACTGTGATATGGATAATGGCAGTATTGCACTGGTCTGAGGGGTTCTAAGAATAATTTCAAAAATACTTCGTATGGCTTCAAAGTTATATGAAAAGAGTATTGGATCTAATGTTGGAAAGGCACAATACTTGAAATAACAGAAATAACACTTGAAATAATAGAAATAACACTTGAAATGATAAAATGAAGAATATTAAAGAGAACCTGACCGAGATTATAAAGGATAATACTAATAATATTACATATGATCGGCCAGTCATATGAAAGATCACTAACTATGTTGAAAGAAAGCACTACCATATAATAAAACGAAATCCAAGACAATAAGAGAAAGTTATGATTAGAGGGCCGACCCAACATAGAATAAACATAGAATAAACATAGAATAACAAAAGAAATCTTAATGGTAAACTAACAGGTAAGATTTGGGAAGAGAAAATAAAGAGATTTCAAGAACAAAAACAAATTAAGAAATACAATAAGAAAAGTAAAGAAAGATTCAAAGATGAAGCAAGCATAATTGTGAAAGAAGAGAATGAAAGGTATAAGATAGGTTAGTTAACGTTATACTAAGTTTTTGAGGATCGTAATTCTAACTTTTGGAGGATGCAAAGGTATAAGTCTATTCTAGGGTTAGTTACCACAGCAAGTGAGATTACTATATGTTGAATACACATATATTATCGTAAATTACTATATACTCCCAAATTACTACTTGTAGATATTACTACTTATAGATATTACTATGAATTTCTTGATCACTGTGTATCGATAAATTCCCTAATAGAATAGGGAATGGATATATTACTAACATGAGAATGGTTTGATAGTATTAACCACTCATTATAATGTTTACTAGATACATACCCGAGATCCATATGATCTCGAACTTCTTGCTATGTGTATGAAATGAGATGTTGTTTCTATATTGTTGGATTGCCTTGTTTTAACGTAACCCTGATGATGGGGTTATACATGGAAGATTGTGTTTGTAGTTGCCTTTTCTTGATTTTATCATGATGCATTGTTGCGATAGGAACTAAATAGCCTGTAGCCTTGATTTTGGGTGCAGCTGTTGGTTATACTTGTAATATTGCATATTGCATAATCTTCATAAAATATGAATGATTTTCTAGAGAAAAATGTCCACTCACCTGGTTTCCATACCAGTTTTTTATAGGTCATCTGAGATTGAAGTAGTGAAATTAGCTTCATCCCCGACTGGCAACTCTTGGATTGTATGCAAGCTGTGAGATATGATCGAGGACTTGGGATTAAACTTGTGGATCGGTTGCTTATGGTATCTTGCATGTATATTTTAAAATTGGGATGTATTAAAGAAAAATTTGTGATTCAGACCTTGCATGGTGTAAACAAAAGGATTGGTTGTGCATTAAAATTTTACCATATTTTCTAGGCCTTGGGTTTTAGTTGCTAACGCCTATCATGCATTTAAAGTTAAATAAATTATATCAATTTTTATTTTTGCTTTCTATGGCTTTTGTATATTCTTAGGATGGCCAGCTAAGTTTCTATAGTAATTATATGATAGTTGCTGTGTCTTGGAGGATTCTAGGGCGTGACAGTGAATTTGAGCATAATCAGGAAGAGCTACCTTGTATGCCACGGAACCAATACACTTAGTTATCTAAGAAATGTTTAGCAAATTTCCACGATTATTCGCCATACTTACCAGATGTTTGTCTCTAAGCATCTACTCAAGTTCGATAAATAAAATCATAGCATAAATCAACAAGTCACAAATAATGCATTTCATATATAAGATATCCACTCCCTTCATTCAATAGCCTAGATTGATTAAGACAATGATCATTATTATGCTAGAACGCTCAAGGTTAACCTATTGTAGCAAGTAAAATATAAAGGATGTGTTTAGCGCTCTTCATCTAAATACAATAATCAGAAAACCATAAACTTTCATGAATTTTAAACTCCACTATATTTTGAATAGCATATAAAGAGGTCAACAGGTCTATTTTCGGGTGTAACAAGGTTATGTTTAAGGGCCATTAGGGGCATTTTCGGGGGCTCAAAGCAATTAGTCAAAATATTTCTTTTGCATGAAACATTCTATCATTTCTTTCTTTTTGTCTCACTCCTTTAATTCTATGTAACTTATTTTTCCTTTTCTAACCCTCCATATTTTTGCTGCTTTTTATAGGTTATGAGAACTCGTAATTGTTTGTTTCCATGAGAAAAGCTGTAGCTTGAATGTCTATGGTCCCAAGAGGGTCCTGGCAGAGACCGGATTTCAGGAAACAATGACCGGATTTCAGAAAAATGGTTGCTAAGAAAAGGATTTCAACACACAGTGGTTTAATCTTATGTGCTTGAATCATGTCCTTAGATGCACTATCCATGTAATTTTCCAAAGTAAGGGGCAAATTTTAGATTCCAAAACTTGTGAAGACCACTCAGAAATGGAAAATATTGTTAAGGGGAAAAAATGAGCCTTTCCATTAGTTTCAAAGCTTGTTAAAGGTGTGTGTGTGTGATTTTTTCTTGTGACATTCTTTCAGTTCATCCAAATCAAGCAGGGTTCCATCATGTTAAGAATTCAGACTTCTATGTGCATACGTGCATTGTAACCCAGATGATCAGAGTTTGACTAAATTTGAACTCAAGTATTAGCTTAAATACATTTAGTTCTATTTTGAAGATATAAACAAAAATTTTATAATTATTTTCATGGCAATCAAGAATAACATGCATAACCAATTAAGAGGTGCATTAATCAAATCAAGCAAACATATGTATGTATCCTAATACTTAAGTCATACTTGCCTTTAAGCATGTATAAAGCTAAAAATAAAATAAAAACGGGAATGAAAATAGAAAATAAGTAAAAGGAACCTAATGTGCTATAAAAACACTCAAAAATAAAAACCTTATACGGTGGTTGTACTATAGCATAGATAGAAGGATCAAATTCATATAAAATCAGGATTAAGTCACAAATAAGGCATGGGATGTTATACGGAACTACCCATGAGTATGCGAACAAGATGTGTGGGCACAATGGTATTTATTGGTTGGAAATTGGTTTGGAAGCTATGAATAATAAAAAGCAAGAGTATGTAATGTTGTAAATGATATGAGGAGAGTATCTAGCTCCGACTTATACTCAGCTATTGTTTTTCTTCATTCTTATATTCGATCATGGGATGGTTTTGACTTCTTTACTTAAAGAACCTGATTGATAAGAGACTAGGCATAACTGTGGCACTTGGGAGGCTTAGTACTACTGAAAGCTCCTTTACTTATCCTATCAATGATCCTTCTATCTCCTTAAGCACATATTTAGAGACTCAAATAAATACATCTTCCTTCGTAGTTTGCCACTCAATTATGAAGTGTTGTACGTATCACGCTACGGAATCCACCAAGACATAACAACTACCATATAGCTACTGTACAAGCTTAGATGGTCATCATAAGAATATACAATAACTATACAAGATGAGAATAAATTTTTTTAAAATTTATTTTATATTTTAAATGCATGATGTGCCTTACGAAGCAACCCTAAGAATAAGAAAACATACTGGTCAAGTGAACACATATAAATTTTGCGGAGTTAACATCATGCAAAGAAGTGAATCAAAAATCTCAATTTAAGTATCAATATAGTGTGGGATCCCAATTAACAACATATGCAACCAAGTGAGTGAACGTTTTCCTTTATAAAATCTTTTAAATTTTTAACAAGTTTATATATTACTTCAATTGCACGATTTTGCAAGAACAAAATCAAAATCATGGCTATAAACCATTTAGATCCATAAATAACAATGCATCAATGACAAATCAAGGCAAAGCAATGCCAAAAGATATCACAACACAAAATGCATAACCCCATCATTAGGGTTACACTCAAGCAATATTATCAAATAGCATAAAAACGTCATCACATTCCACATGCATCTCAAATAGATAGAGATCTTATAGATCTCGGCATACAAGTCATGCTAATAGATGACTAATATAACCAAGCTATTATCGCAGGTTAGTATTATAATCACTCCCTTTTTATTTGGGTTTATAGTCACACACAGTGTCATACCCCGAACCCCAAAATTTTTTTCGTAGGACAACCTGCTGTAGGGCCTTTATATTTGTTGTTTAATATCAAGCAACACATATAATGAATCTACAAGGCTAGAAGCATAATCATTAACAGAATGTACAATACAAAGCATGGTGGAAGAATCATGTACAATAGTATCATTCGGGTGGCACTTGCCCTAAGATTACATAACATTTATATTTTACATTGTTGTTATATTATTTTACAAAACATACACACATGAAATGTCAGATGCATCTAGTCCACAAATGCCAATCTCAATCCTCGACCACTTCTTATATCATGTACTCGATCAGAGAGTTTGTGATATGGGGAAAAAGCAATCCTTCGGCTCTAACTCAGGAAAACTTATCAAGCACTGGCATGACAGCCAGGTGAGTGAACGTTTTCCTTTATGAATTCTTCTAAAACTAAAACAAGATTTTGTATCCTTTAATCGAATGACTTAGCAGACACAAAATCCTAAATCATGATCAAGGATCATTCAAACCCATTCATAACAATGCATCAATGACAAATCACAACAAAGTAAACCCACACAAAATTGCAATATACAGTGAAAGACCCCTTCATTAGTGTCACACTCAAGCAATATCAGTATACATCACACACATCACAATTGATAGCGATTCTTATAGATGGCTAATATAGTTAACCTTTATCGCAGGTTGATAATATAACCTCTCTCTCTCTCTCTCTATACTCGGGTTTAAGATCACACACAGTAATCTGATATGCTGGGATGATCAATCCCAAGATATGTTCATTCACTATACTTCCCTAAAGTTAGAGTATCGTTAGTCAAGTAGTTCTATAGCCACTATTCCTTTTGTTCCACTAGAGTTAGTATCGCCTAAATTTACCTTATAACTTTTATTTCATTAAGATTAGTATCCCGTAGACTAACCTTTCTTTGATCCTTCCTCTCATTCTAGGATAATTATGTTTGTGTAGTCTGAATTTTCATCCACCTTGTTTGTATTTTTCTTAATTACTTATGCTTTTATAATCTCTTTCTCCATTTTCCGCTTTTTGTAAGAATCTATTTAATAGTTTTCTAATTTCGTTTTGTTAATATGTAGATAAATTCTTATTAAAAATCTTTTGATTTTTCCTAAGTTGGTTCGGCCCTCTACGTATTGTTTTTCTCTTATTTTGTATTTTGTTTTCTTATATGGTTGTGCTACAAACTCAGCACAATTAGTATCCTTTTGTATGACTAGTTAGTCATATGAGACATTGTTAGGATATTCTCTATAATCCATAGATTAGGATTTTTATCAGTAGCAATTTGATTCCTTAATATTCTCAATTTATTTCTATTTTAATTATTGTCTTAATTCCTTCCGTGTTATGCTTTTCCAACACAAGGTTCACTATTCTTCTCGTATGATCTTGAGGCCATTACAAGGCATTTGTTAAATTATTTTCCTACGATTCCCACGCGGTAGTCTAATATTGTCATTCCCCACATCGTTGATATTTTAATCATATCTAGAAGATTCAATTACCATTTAGAACATAACCACAGAAACTCGATCAAATAAAATGTATGAAATCAAGATTTTCCATGATTTAAGGAATTTCCCATAGATCATGCTTTTAAACGTGCAAATGATTCACGAATATCACGCATCACGTAAAAACAATTCAAATTCATCTAAAATGATGGGAATTAAATTATAATTGTCCACTAAAATTTTTGTCGTCCTAATTTCCTTCTTGAATCCAATCCGGATTCCTGATCCTTTTACTGCGATCCACACATATAATCGCAATCCAATCCTTAATACCATAATAAAAATCCTAATAATCTCATAATAAACACTTCTAGATCCTCAAAACTATTTTAAGAACCTAATGATCACTCTAGGATTCAATCTCGGTAATTTTCATATTTTTTCTTAATTTTCAGAAACTTCTACTAATTTTTATACCTAACCAAACTCATCAAACTCATCAAAATTTTATACCATCAGATTCCTCATAATTTTCTTTATTTTCTAGAATTTTTTCATATTTTTCCCGATTTTTAAATAATTTCTGCCCATTTTTATTTTCCAATAAAAAGTCAACATGACACTGCTACGTTTATACCAGATTTGGTCCAGTACCAACCTGAATTCATTTGGAACCAAGCTTACCCAGCTAAGCCAAACTATGTGTCGTTCATGTTGCCATTAAACGGCATGTCACTCACTCCATCTGTGAGTGACATGTCACACAGATGTCTTACGGACAACGTATAGTCTGCAGTTATCTTCAACCTCTGGTTCACGTGAACCAAAGGTAAACCCTATCACAGATCTGGCATCCTAAGCTCCAACAACAACCATGAAATCCCTAAAATGTTTCTAGAACCAACTACGAACTAAACCTAACCATCAATTAGTGATTTCATTCAAGATTTAACAATCCATCAAGGATTCTATGTCACTCACAATCTAGAAGGTTCCAACGGTGATACTCATTGGAGGAAGAAGCAAAATCACTAAGAATTGGTGCTGACAAACTCGCGCGAGCAAGGTAGAGAGAATGAGAATGGAACACGACTCTCCCTGGGGCTAAATCTTGAATGCCCCTTTTCAATTTTCTTTTGGGTAAAGGTGCTGAAAGTGGTGCATCAGCGGGAAGAGGACAAGCATCGGACAAGGACAAGGGTTTCTTGACCCTTTGACTGTACTACGTTGTTCCGACCAAAATGACCCACCTCGGCCCTTCAGGCCGAAGGTTGTCAAAATGGCAGGTCTTGTTGTTTTTTTTTACCAGTCTTGGTCAAAACGGCAGCACTTGCCGCATTTTGACCCTTTGCATATTTAATCTCCTTTTGTTTTAAAAAAATAATAATATTATAATTTTATTTTCATTTTAATTTGTTAAATCTTTATAAGTTCATAGAAAATCATATATGAATCAGAAAAATACTCTGAAAAATGCTACAGGTTCCTTATCAACATTAAACTTTAATTAGCTTAAAAATTATATTTTCTTCATTTACAAAATTTACAAAAAATTAAAATATCCTATGGTATTTATTAGAAAAATACTAATAATTATAAATATTATTCCAAAAATTCCTCAAAAATTTGTAAACATCAATATTCAATCTATATTCTTTTTTTATACCTTTTCCATTTTTATATCATCTATATACATAATCCTGTGTATATAATATTCTTAAATTATCCCATAATTATTCTTTTGAATAATCTAATAGCTCGATTTCATTTCTTATGAGTCTCGAAGGATAGACTTAAGAGTCTTAGTCATCAATCGACTCTGATTTCAAGATCGATAGGTATTGGGCTATGAAAAGAAGAAATTATCCCTGGATACCAAGTTTCAAAACATACACCATTTGAGGTTCTTTCGGAGGTGTCACAAATAAATTCACATGTGAGCCCAAATGACTCGACAGATCAGAGTATGGACATGATACCTAACTCGGCTTCTTTCGAGACGTACACTTATTACATCAATACTCGACTACTATCGATTTCGGTATTCATCGATCTAATATTCATACTTATCCATTTATACAGCATCTATAACTTTTTATAACCTTGGCCTACGGGTATGGGCTAACCAATTTACTATCTATCAGGTTATTGGGCTTAAGGCCCAACCTGCTAAATTATGAAACATCACAATACACGGAAGATGAAGGGAGGTTTCGACTGGTGACTCATCTCCTAGGATCCAAACGACACCGTTTGAGCTAGATCAATGTAGCGTCGTTCTGAAGAACATCTACAGTTTCTATCCCTAAAGTGCAGCCAGAACAAACAACGGAGCCTTTTGCATTTTGATCGTTCCTCTTCCTCTCTTTTTTTAATAATAATAATATTATATTTAATATTATATATATATATCCAAAAATTGAATAAAATTTCTAATAAATAGTATATGGTCTCAAAAAATACCTAAAAAATTATAATAAATCCCTTAAAAATAGAAACATACTCCAATATGATTTAATTATTTATTTCTTAAAATTATAAAATTAATAATAAGTACAATACTCCAAAAATCATAGCTAAAACATCCTTAAATACCCAATTATCCATTTGAAAATTTTGGTACCTTCATATCTCATTTTTAATCTTAATTTCAGCCTTTAATCACCAAACTTTCCTCAAAATCTCTCTGTAGGAATTATTTTTCATAATTTTTTAATTTATATCTACAATGACATTAATACACAATCCTAAAAAAAGTAGAAGGATTCGGGTTTATTTCGGATTCCTAAGCTTCAAAACAGGCTTCGAAAAACATTCTTGAAGATTATTCATATTAAGAGATTTAATAAAAGTAATTTTATAAAAATGAAAATGAAATTACAAAACTACTCTCAATTTGAAAAAAATGTATTGTTAAACAATAAATTCGTCCCGTAAGTCCAAACGACTAATCAGGAGGGTTTTACTTCTTTTGAATCCTTCTTTTTATGACTACTGAGCCATTTTACAAGTCTAGACCCAAATACCAAAATCCGACCCATCAATTCAAATATCAGGGTCTGATACACAATGGTCTCAAAACACGTAGTAATATTTGAACGTAGTAATCTAGGAATACACAGTAATTTCATTTAACACATAGTAGTATGATTTTTTGGGGTAGCCAGCCCCAAAATAACTAATACCTCTGTGTTCTATAAAGGTTAAGGTATCGACAACTGATTTATCTCATAACCCCTATTCCTTCATTATACTAGGGTTAGCATAACGTTAACTTAACCCATCTCATATCTTTCATTCTATTAAGGTTAGTTATTAGCGTAAAATTGAATTTACATTTAATCGCACGCGCACGACCATCAACAAGTAATATAGTTCAAAAGAATAAGTATCGATCCCACAGAGAAAGCCAATTAAAACTAATCAATTCGCTCAATCCACTATTATAGTTAAATTAATCAAATAAGAAGAGTTATAATTAAACTAAATCTAAAATCTAAGTTTACTAGTTAGATGTTAGGGTTAGGGTTGCTAGATAATTTTGAAACCAATCCAGCTATTGTTCAATTCCAATGTTCTGTAGTTGGTTCTTGATTATCTTTCAATCTCCTAATATCCTCTCGGACAATTAAGAGCCAATCCAGATATTCAACTAACTATAGTTCTATGTTAATTAAGTTTCTGAACCATTTTGCTCAATCAATATGAACCCTAGGTTGGTAGATATATTAATATTCTACCAAGTTTTAGTAATAGCTCTAGGACTTCTAATCTATGATTGAAGTTTAACCATTCTCCCGAATCAGTTAAGACTCTCCTGTAAACAAACTGGCCAGGTTTGCTAATTAATCAAGATTTAAAAATAGAGTCAAGAACTTGTAATAAGAACACAATGAATTAGAATCCCAATTTTACGTCAGTAAATCAAGATTGCAAAATATAGAGAGAAAGAATTAACTCAAATAGTCTCGGTATTAATTAAAACTAAAACAACCATACCAAAGTCTTGATCTTTGATGGATGAAGGACACGCTTTGAAAAAAAAGCTTGATTGGTCAGGTGTTTGATGAAAAATAATACAGCCTTGATGTCTATTTTATATTAGAAATTTAGAAGGTAATCTTTATCCGTACGGTAATAGTGTTTATCTGATATCTTTGGTGTCGATCTCGTACAACTGACCAGTCCATTGATATTTGGCAGATTTGTCAGGTTGGTGTGGATGAACCGACCGGTTTGTGTGACTTTGGTAGAACCATCTTTTTCCTTGTTTTTGTTGACCGACCGGTCGGTGTTGGTGAACTGACCGGTCGGTGTGTCTTCGTAAAAATTCATCAGTGAACCGACCGATCGCTTGGTTTCAACTGACTAGTTGGTTAGCCCTCACAGTTGCCAACTCCAATTCCGACGTTTTGGTACGTTTTCCATACAAAAACACTCCCTTTTGCCACTAAAAACCATTACACACCTGTTCAACAACAACACTCAATAAACGATTAAAACAATCACTAAATTAATGTAATTTGCACGCCATTATCCTAAAATCAAACCGAAATCATATGGATGACCAGTGTTAAAAATAGTTCATCATTAGTACATCATCAACTAACCAATCCTTATACTTTATTTCTCACTATCATAAATTTTGCATAATTAACCTTGAGTCATCACTTACTTTGTTCGTACATTCTTAATTTTCTTATACCCTGATAATCTCTTTGATTTTCCTTTACAAATCTTAATTTATAGTTTTTCAATTATCCTTCATTGATTCTTAGATAAGTTCCCAATAGGAATTCTTTGGCTTTCCAATCTAAGATAGAACCTCTAATTGCTTCTTTCTCTTACCATTTCAAATTTTGGTTCTTTATATGGTAGTGCTATATATTCAGCACGGTCAGTATCTTTTCATATGAGTAGTCAATCATATGTGATAATGTTAGAATATTTTCTTATAACTATAAAGGTTAGGGTCTCATATCAGCAGGATTTAAGTCTCTTAATATTCTTATTTTCTTATTACTTCAATCACTATTTCTATTACTCAAGTGTTTAGATTTTCCAACGTGAGATTTGATACTCTTCTCGTATGACCCTGAAGCCATACAAGGCATTCTTGAGTTATTCTTACGATTCACACTAGGGAGTGTAATACTATCATTTCCCATCTCACGGTCATCTCAAGCATAGTAGTAATATTTAAACACGGCTCAGAAAATAATAATAAAGTCATGATTCATTTCAAAGAAAAGCATGTAATCGAGAATTGCTATAATTTATGAAATTTTCCATCCATCATGCGTTTATGTATGCAAGTAGATATCACACATCACATGGAATCAATCCAAATTCATTTAAAACGATGGGACTTAATTTTAAATTATCCACTTATAATTTTGCAGTTCTGACTTTCTTTCTTGATTTGATCCGTATCCATTCTAGATTCCTGACCCTCTTAATGCATACCTACATATATAACTGTAATTCGATATTTAATATCATTATACAAGTTTTAATAACCTCATAATAAATATTTTTAAGCCCTTAACTCAGTCCTAGAAGTTCCATGATCGTTCTCGGATTCGATCCGGATATTTTTTGTATTTTTCCTAAATTATGAAATTTTTTTATGAATTTTTATATCTATCAAAACATATAAAATCATCCAAACTCTATATCATCAGAATTCTCATCATTTTCTTTATTTTTTAGATTTGTTTCATATTTATTCTCAATTTATTTCTATTTTTCCTGATTTTTGTCATTTTCTGATTTTTTGGTCAAAGTCAACGTGACACGGCCACATGCCTACCAGATTTGACCTGATATCGACCCAAAACTAAACCTGAACCGTCCTTACCAAATGGAATCCAACGACATGTTTCTCGCCTGTACCTAGACGACAGGTTGTTCGTTCCACCCATGAATGACCTATCGCATAGAGGGCCTGTGGATGACATGTCGTCTACACCGTCTTCAACCTTTGGTTCACATGAACTAGAGGTAAACCCTAAAAAACTACCCCCATTTTTCAGACTTCTCTGACATCTTATTTACCCAAAATCATTCACCAAAACCTGAGAAACCCTTTCATTCAATCATAATCGGATAATACATCCTACATCGAAAGTTCTAGCCATATAAAATTCAAATCTAATTTCCAACTTAATAATGGTGATACTCACTCGAAGAAGGAACAAAATCCCTCAGAAAACATACAAATGAACTCATGAGAACAAGACAAAGAGGATGGGCGAACCAATGCTAATTTTTGCAAGCTGGAAATGAAAATGAGAGTTCCTGATTCTTAGCCGTAATATATAGCTCATGGCGGTGGCTCAGCAAGAAGATATGAATGCCGAACAGGACAAGGGATTTCCAAACCCAACGATAGTTAGACGCCATTTTAGCAAGAGTTGAAACAATGCTGTTTCAATCAAAATGGCTAGGCCGAGGTTCGACAAAAATGGTATGCTTTGTTGCCCTTTTGACTAACTGTCATGACCCGGCCCCCTGGACCCTCGGCCCAGCGAGCCCGGACGTGTATGTGTGCGTGATGGATCACAACTGCAACGCTCAGTTAGGCTTTTAACCACAGGGCCCAAAAGATGCATCTTGTTACAAATGATACCATCACACAACATATATAAGCTCAAGACCTCCCTCGCTCCTCTCCGATGTGGGATTGGGTAACCTGACCCCCTACGAGGGGGGTCTCACAATCTCCCCTCCTTATAGACCTCGTGTCCTCACGAGGGAAGCCCAAACGTAACTGCCTTGGACCCAAACTCACGGGCCCAAACGTAAACACACAACACGGCTCAAGCCCACTCGGAAGAGGGAACGAGATTGGCTCTGCTACCATTTGTCACGACCCGGCCCTCGAACCCTCGGCCCAGCGGCCGGACGTGTATGTGTGCGTGATGGATCACAACTGCAATGCTTAGTTGGGTTTTTAACCACAGGGCCCAAAAGATGCATCTTGTTACAAATAATCCACTGACACTACACATATAAGCCCAAGACCTCCCCCGCTCCTTTCCGATGTGGGATTGGGTAACTTGACCCCTCTACGGGCTGGGTCTCACAATCTCCCCTCCTTATAGACCTCGTGTCCTCACGAGGGGAGCCAAACGTAACTGACATGGGCCCAAACTCACGGGTCCAAACGTGAACACACAACATCGCCCAAACCCACCCGGAAGAGGGAACGAGATCGGCTCAGCTACCATTTGTCACGACCCGGCCCCCGGACGCTCGGCCTAGCAGGCCCGGACGTGTATGTGTGCGTGATGGATCACAACTGCAACGCTCAGTTGGGCTTTTAACCACAGGGCCCAAAAGATACATCTTGTTACAAATGATACCATCACACAACATATATAAGCCCAAGACCTCCCTCGCTCCTTTCCGATGTGGGATTGGGTAACCTGACCCCCTACGAGGGGGGTCTCACACTAACTTTGGTAAAAACAATAATGCGTTTCGACTCCTTCTCTTTTCTTTTCATTTCTTAATATAATAATATAATATTATTTAAAATTTCTTTTTAATATACTAATTCTTTGATAATTCGTAATAAATAGCATATTAATCAGAAAAATACCCCAAAACTTTCTATAGATTCCTTATGAATAGTAGAGTCTACTCATACTAAAAATTTTATTTTTTTCATAAGAATAATTTATTAAAAATTACTATACCATATGATATTTCTTAGTTAATTTCTGATAATTAGAATTATCTTTTCAAAATTTTCCCAAAAATTCTTAAATATTAATATTTGATCAAGGGACCTATTTACGGTCTTAAACCACCCAAATTACTCTTGTACCTCATCATTTTTATTTTTATATCATATATATACATGATCCTATGTATATAATTCCTATATTATCATGTAATTATTCTTTTCGTAGACTTCAATAACTCATATTCATTTGTTATAATGTAAATTATTTTCACATGAGTTTCAGAGGATAGACTCAAAGGTTTTAGTCATTGGGAGGCTTGAATTACAAAATTAATAGGTATCGGAGTGTGAAAAGATGAAGTTACCCCAGATACAGAGTTCCTAGAAATACAACATTCGAGGCTCTTTTAGAGATGTCAGAAGTCAAGAAACACACTTGTGAGTCCAAATGACACGACATGAAGGAATATGATTACAATTTCTAAATTGGCTTCTTTCGGGCTATACACTTACCTCATAGCCTGACAACTATTAATTTCGGTCTTCACCGATCTATTATTCATACTTATCATTTCAATAGCATCTATACCTTCTCATATCCCTGGCATATTGGTTATGGCTCATCAATTTACGTTATATTATTTTGTTGGGCTTAAGGCCCAACCCTCTAGAATACGAAACCTCATAATACTACAATTCTCCTTTTGATGATATGAATTCACTTACAATGATCTGGTCGAGGTCATGGTAGTGGAATCTACTTGATGGATTTGCTCACTATAAACTGACCGTGATCATGGTAATGAAATCTACTTTAACGATTATTAGAGGAAGCAAAAAGTAGAAACTTCAATCTTTTATGATAGAACCTCCCGAAAGATTTGGATAATAACCTAATGTAAAGTTGCGGCTAGATTATAAGTTTTTAGCTAGACATGTTTAAGAAAATTCTCTCTAAATTCTAAGGATGCTAAAAACTTGGATGCCCCAACCATATAAGGTCTCGGGCTTATATACTAGTTACTGGATAACTACCATGTCCTTCTTATTCGGAGTGGATAAGCTCTCAATCTATCATCTTTTGGAGTAGATAAGCTCTTGTGCTCTCGATCTTTGTCTTTTTGTCTTTTTTTTTATCTTCTTTTTCTTTAAAGTTCGCATATTGTCTGGAAGAGCTAGTTTGTGAGATTAATTCCCAATTTATTTATTGAAATTTCACAAATCTATACTTAAATTGGGGATTAAATGACATGTAAAACATTTCCTCAGAAACTATACAAGAGAGTGTTGGCATAAATTTAATTTACCTTCAACCTCAAGTACACAACTATCAACAAGTAATATAATTCAAAAGAACGAGTATCGATCCCAAAGGAAAATTCTTTTAAAATCAATCAATTTGCCTAATCTAGTATTCTAGATAAATGACTCGAACAAGGAATTGTAACTAAACTAAACTTAAAACTAAATTAACTAGATAGATATCAAAATTAGTATTGTTAGTTAATTTGTGAATTAATTCAATTATTATTCAATTCTAATGTTCTATAATCTGTTCTTTATTATCTTTCAATCCTTTAATATCTTTCCAGACTATTAAGAGCTAATTGAGATTCCTAATTAATTATATTACTATGATAATTAAGTTTCTGAATCATTTTGCCTAAATCAATATGAATCCTAGGTTTGACAGATATATTCTTATTCTACAAAGTTTCAACAGCTGCTCTAGGATTTCTAATCGGTTGTCGCAGTTTAATTATTCTTCCGAATCAATTAAAACTCACTTGTAGAAAATCTGGCCAAGTTTGTTAATTAATCAAGATTAGAAATAGGTTTAAGAACTTGTAATCAGAACATAGCGGATTTGAATCCCATTTTTACGTTAGTAAATCAAGAATGCAAAAGATGAAGAGTGAGAATTAATTCAAATAGTCTTAAAATCAATTAAAATGAAAAAAATAATAATGAAGCCTTGATCATTGACGGATTGAAAGCCGTTTTGAAGATAATAACTAAAAGCGTACAGTCTTTGATAAAAAATAATAGCTAGTTTAAGTTTCTTTAAATAACAAGTAATTCTGACTGGTTTTCTACAAGCAGAATGATCGCTCGTTGCTTAAAATCGGTGTTCAAATCTGTGCGAGTTCGATTGAATGTTTAGCTGATACAACCGCCTGTACTTCGTTTTAGTATGGCCTCTGATCGGTCATGCCTAGTCCAACAACTGGTCGGTCTTGCTTCATTTTTGCCTCTGACCGGTCATGCCTACTCCAATGACTGGTTGATTTTGTTTTGGTTTAGTTTCTTGCAAAGTTCAACTAGTCATACATAGTCCAACGACCGGTCGGTTCCCACTCGGTATTCATGTTGCTGACATTTGACCAGTCGTCTCTAATAGTATGACCGATCGTACTGTGAGGACCTGCTCCCGGTAAATGGGACCCTCACCGCCATATAGTCTTGATCGACCTAACACGTGGATCAATCGAGACCATACAAGGCTCACGTTAACTGTTCGGAACCAATAACCCAAAAACACATACCAATTTGAATTTTTATTTCAAAAGGAGCATGACACGTTACATAATACACTCGGTATAAATAATCAACGGAGTATGCAGAACACATACAACGGAAGTCTTAAACCACATACAATAGGCCACACAGCCCTAAACATGCAACACAATGAGTCTATACATACAAGCCCTTATAGATCCACAATAAGTGCTCAAGGCACGCATCTCATAATTTAAATGGGAATCCAATTTATGCATGTATATCCATAATCAATATCTGAACACCAAGCCCACAACGGGTCTAAAACAACATTATAGTCCATATCAAGTCATGCATAACACAAGAGCATGAAGATAGTAAAACATAAATATATAGAGCCTCAAAACGTGCAAATACAATAGGTCATCCCTAAGACCAACACTGGGAACTCGACCTAAAAACAGAAAGCTATAAGTACATGAGCTAGCCCTGAAAAGATCAATAAGAGGGGGTGAGATCAAAAGACCATAGTGGGAGTTACAACATCATAAGTATATCCAAACAGTTAATCTAAATACATTTATAGTCCATGCATTCTAATCATGCACTCAAGGAATTTCATAAACAATGAAACATAATACATGAATTGAAAACACAAAGCAAACTGTACATCTCAATAAGTTTCATAATTCCATAGTACTCATCAATGTCACACAGGCTACTATGCCCGAAAAACCTATCTGGTTAGATCACAAACCACCCTCAAGTCACCCCACTAAAAGGTGACTGAGAGCCCACTAGCAATTAAATTTTCACTTTAAAAATATGTATAAACTTCATACTACCAGTGTTATCCAAAATCAAGTGGATAAAACACACTATCACATTCAATAACCATTCCATACATTTACATGTACACATAGCTTGCTAAGTCATAGCAAAATCAAGCGGCCCACTAAGTTATAGCAAATTCGAGCATAAACACAAAATCCATCCATACAACAACAATAGGTAAGCTAACATTCCTCTCTACTAGGATTCCGTATACCTACCACACATTGTCCAAGCGAAATCATCAATTTCAAGTTACACCTAGGAAAATACTTATATTTCATCTTTATAAAAATTGAAATGCATGTAATGATCAAGTATGCATCCTCACTATTGGTTCCCACAAAATCAGGGTATGTTTCTCAAGACCTCACAACACTCATAGATGTATGAAAAAAGGTTATACTCATCACTGGGCTTCACTCAGAAAAAAATCGAGCTTTTTCGAAGAATTTTGCACAAACCGACCAGTCCGTGTAAGTCGACCAACCTGTTGGTGGGCTCTTGACAGAAATTCTTATATACATCGATCAGCCAGTGTGCCTCAACCGACCGGTTGGTGGGCTCTCGACATGATTTCTTACATGCACCGATCGGTAGGCTCTCGGTAGGGTTCTCAAACAGGTTGATTTTCTGGGTTTCACACTGGTTTTCACTTAATCTTTGGTGCCAAATCTTACCCAAAAAACCCCTTTCAACAGCTACAATGCCAACACAAAATAAACCCACAATCATGGTCTCAAATCCATGAACACACTCTCAATTGAAATGTATATTGGTTACTATTAATGCATCAATCACAATCAGTATATACGAAAGTCACACTGAGAACAGTTGATGCATAAGTAATACTAGAACAATTGATGCTTAAGTAATACTGGAACAACTGATGCAAAAGTAATATTGGAACAATTGAAGCATAAATCACATGGTAAACACACAACGAACCTAGCATGATCATTATTCACAATGTATGTATAACCTCTATTCAAAACCAAGAATTTGATCATACTTTAATTCAACAAAAATAAAGCATTTCTGTTTAGCCGAATAATACATAAACTCTCATTTCTTGTTGCGCAGACGAGTCAACGACAATACGCTTGCCCTTGTCAACAGTTCCAACACCACCTAAGTACACAAACACAAGGCTAAGCACGAATCAAGCACAAGGAAAGGAAATGACAAAGACTGAAAACAAAGCTAGAGACCCCAAAGACTCACAACCTATCACACAACTCACACTATAACACATTCAACTAACAAACCCAAAATTTCTAACAAGAGTATGAACCATCCTCTCCTCCACCATGCCACTCATGGCTCAACATCAACCTTTAAGCTCAACCAGAAACGCAATTGGGTTCCTCAATCTAGTATCATCCTCCTCAATCTACAGGCAATCAAACACAAGCAAAGAACTCAATCAATTCCACTAATTCCAGCAAAATCATAAAACCCATAATTACTGAACATGCCATCGACAACTTTAGTCATTCACCCAAGAATTAATTGATGTTTATAGGCAATACAATCCATCAAACTAACATAAAAACATTAACAACAATCAAAAGGAACCAAAGATCAACAAAGAAATCAAAGATTTAGGGGACTTACCATTTAAATCCTCAAATGTTCCCTAAGATCAAGAACAGCAAGATTCAGCTCCTCAACCCAAAATTAACAGTGGAAATTGACTGTGGGAATAGGAATGTGTTTAGAAATGAAACTCAAGGGTTTTCTTTAAAGGGAAATCAAAAGGGAGAATTTGGGTTCTTTAGAAGGGGAGAGGGGAGAACTTGTGTGAGAGAGAAGGGGGAGCAAGGGAGAGCGTCAAGTTTCCAACACTTAGAAAAATTCTTAAATGTTGGTTTGGGCTTCCCTTTTATACTCCGGGCCCAAAATCTCAAGAAAAACTGACATGAGATGATTTAAGGCCCGATAAGCTCCTGATGGGCCACGAAAAATGTTTAAAACCATTAAACATAAAAAATGGGCTTTGAATGTTTAATTGGGTTTAAGAAATCATAAATGAGTTTAAAATGTGTTAATCTTCCCAAAGGTTCAGTAAAAATGGACCTGAAACTGGCCGAAATTGATTCCACTGACTCAAACCTCGACACTCGACCTAAAACACTTGCTAAAATACCTACACACACCTAGGCTTTCTATGACTGTGTTTGACCTAAAGTCAACGCTCGGGTCAATATTCATCTCTCTCTAGTTAAAAGTCAACTTTTGATCAAACTGGTCAAAATCAGGTTCTCTCGCTAAACGACCTTATTGACTAGGCATTCAGAGGGATAAAGTCACACTCATATAATCAGGCTTCAATTCTATTTATTTCTTATTCTGATACATCCCCAGTCTTATTCGAATAATACATTTCTTCGTATCCTTGCACAATTTACCCTCCTTAAAATATATTTAGTCTATAAACCTGTTCATCGGCATGCTTAACAACCTCTAACAAATAAATTAATAGCCCCTATTTAATTGATAAAATGACCTGTAATTCAATGCAAATAACACCCAATACTAGAGTAAATAACCAATACAAATACGGGTCATCAAATCTCATCAAACTTAGAAATTTGCTAGTCCCTAGCAAAACAGTTCAATAGCCAGAAAACAAAACAAAGACAAACATCACACTCAAAGTCATCAGAGATCTTCATTCACTCCAAAAAAAAAATTTCCAATGCCATGCCCGACTATCCCGGTAAATCAATTCACAGTCATAATTGTACCTAAATCACCACTTATCTAAGAGAATTAGGATTTTTAGAACAATTCATACTCATGCACTAGTTCAATAAATCAACCTGAATGTTTATTGGAGCATTGGAGGTGTAGTTCAAAGGTCCCATTATGCTAACTGGGAATCCTAATTTTTTTTTTCAACACAAATTTCATGCTTTTACAATAATTTTAATTTCTTTTTTTAATAGAGCCTTGCAAAATAAAAACCAGCCATAATAGATTAACCAGTACTATCAATCCGTATTGGTTTTCTCCTCAACATAAACAAATCGATTCATTGCTTCGCTGCTCTAAGTATATTTTAATGTGTACATAGTGGTACTCTTAATTTTTCAGGTCATCAATCAAATACAGTTTTAACAATAAATCATTCATTATTAAAGCCAAACTAGCATTTTAAATTCATCAACAGGAGTGGATGGAAATCTCCTCAACCTTAAGCATAATAAACTTCCATGGACATAAGTAACAATAATCCATAAAATAAAACCATAATATAAAAAGACTGATTATCCATAATAACAAAAATAAATACGAGAATCAAAAGCAAAGTGCAATAACTAAAAGATAAGATAGATGATACTCAATCTAATCTAGCTACATCATCTGCATCGCCCCTTTGTGGTGGTGGAGGTAAGCCTGGATCCTGGCTAACAAAGTAAGAGTGTAACAAGTCGTTGCTATCCTACTAGAATCGAATAGCCCTCATATGTGTAACCACCATTGTAGCAGACTCTCCCACACCTCTCATAACTCATCAACCAATGTATGCTGCTGGAGTTCAATAGTAGTTAGTTGAGATGCCAACTCATCATCCTGTCCAGTTGTGCAAGACGAAGAAGCTGGAAATCGCTTGGCTGGAGTAGGCAAGGGCATAGTGTCTGATACTAGAAGGGGACATGCAGTCCCTATAGGCCCATTCCGCCTCCTATACCAACCCAAGCAAGTCAAATGCTTGATTGGCTCTTCATCTAGCACTATGATCTTCCTTTTAATATAAGCAGCAGTAAATAGTGGTGAGGGTCGCAGCAGCAGAAATCAAGCCTCTGAAGGCATTTCTAGCCCATGCTCCACACATAAACCTATAATGAGATGAGGAAAAGGAAAACAATTATTTGACTTTCACTTCCAATCAGATAACTTGCTGTGAATGATCTTCCCCAGATCCACCTTAGTGCCCAGCATTATCTTATATATCAATAACGTTGCCTCTTTGTTAATCTAATGGTCTTAAAATGTTGGTATTAGATTGTTCTCAATAAAAATATGCTAGAATTTAATATATCTGGAAAAATTAGTCTCTATAATAGTACCCCTTGGTAGCTACTACACTCCTCTACCAATAGCCAGAACATCATGAATCATACCTAAATCTAACTCCTCCTCAACATCAAACTCCTCACTGTATTCCAAATCAAAATAGTTATTCATCACAGTAGGAGCAAATGACACATATCTATAACGAACCATCACAACAAACCCAATCACCTAAGGCAAATTAGTATATAACTCAAACACTAAATCAAGCAAGCCTTAATAGGAGTCCTAGTAGAAAAATCAGTATAACCTAACTTTTCACATAACTCATCGCAATGAGGGACTGTACCTTAGTATTTGTTGGTTGTTGTTATGTATGGCTTGAAAATGCAGAATTTCTCCTGGTGAAGAACCTGCCATTTGAGTGTCTCATATCGCTTCTCAGCTTCTACAGAGGTGAACCTCTCGGTATCAAAATCAATGATAGGAGGAGATTGAAGAGGAAGCCCATCCTCTCTTTGGCTAGCGTTGGGTAGGCGATGGATTTCACGACACATTCTTTGTTCTCACCATGTTTAGCACTTAAAGGATGGCTGGAATCTAAAGGTCTTAGTGTCTAAGGCTGGAAGGAAATGTTTGTGGGAGAGTTTGAGTGAGGGTAGAGGGTCTGCTATCGTTGAGCTAGAGAGGGATGAAAATTTTTGTGTTTTGTCAGCTGAAGAAGAAGAAATGAGGGTTTAAAGCTCTCGATTCGGAACAACGATCGGTCATTATAAGTGAACGACTGGTTGAAATTGCTCTTTGGTCCAGTAGAGTTCTCTCTGACCGGTCGTTCTGTGTTATACGTGTTACCTTATTTCTACAAGGTAATCAATATACTCAATTTATAAATTATGATATGATTAATGTGCATTAAACTAGTCAAATCATGTTATTTTATGTGTTTGTTAAAGTGTGCTAATCAGGTGTGGAGATTGAACAAAGAATAAATGATGAAATGAAAGTCAGCCATATTCGAGCGGTCAAACTTACAAAGGATCAAACTAGATAAGTGAAAGATCGGTTGAAACAAATATGATTCGATCGGTCACTCCATGGAATTGAAGTTCGATCGGTCGAAATATTTATACTTTGATTAGTAAAACTTGCTAGAAAAATTTGCTTAAAACTTTGTGAGTGGTCAAGCTTACAAAGAATTGACCGATTGAAAATCCAAGCTAGAGGAACACACAAATTTTGACTGGTAGAAGTACAATTCTTTTGACCGGTTGAAGTATTCTAGAGAGGTCAATGCTCGGTTGAAGTGAAACTTTATCGATTGATCGAAAAGCAGTTGATAGTAGTTATAGATAGTTTCATATTGTTGGAGAAATTCGACTGATTGAAACATTATTGTTTTGACCAGTTGAAGGCCTGAAGTTATAAATAGTGGCTCGAAACACAGAATAGGGGGAGAGAAAAAAAAAAGACTGTTTTATTTTCTAATATTATTTGAGAGTTATATTAGGGTACTGTAGTGAATTACATCTATGGAATACGAGGCATATGGTATGAGGACCCGCTCTAGGTAAATGGTACCCTCACTACCGCTTAGTCCTGGTCGACCCAACACGTAGATCAATCAAAACCATACAAGGCTCGTATTAACTTTACAAATAAAAAATCCCAAAAACACTTATAAATTTAAAATTTTCTTTTTAAAAGAAGCATGACACATCACAAAACACACCTGGAATAATATAGTCACGGAGTACACATACACATACAAATTTAAATCGTATAAAACAGGCCACACAACTCTGAATATGCTACACAAAAGTCCATACTCATGAGCACATATGGATCCATACAAAAAATGCCCAAGGCACGCATCTTATAATATAACAGGAAATACAAGTCATATATGCATATAAAGTTTCAATTCGGGAAACAAGCCCACAACGGGTCCATATCAACAACCATAATCTAAAACAAGCATGTATATTGATAAATAGTAAAAATGCCAAAAACATAAAACATGTCGAGCTTCTAAGTTGTTCATGTGCAATAGTCCAGCATTAAGACAACACCGAAAAAATTGAGTGGAGAAATCACGCTATCACACTCAATCACAATTCACATACAGACACACAGACACACAGACACACACATATATATATATATACACATAGCCTACTAAGCCACAACAAACATTAGGCACATATATATAGTCCATCCATACAATACCTATAGGTAAGCAATATTCCCCTCAGCTAGGATTCTATGTACTTACCATGTTTGGCCAAAAAATATTCGTTAATTCCAAGTTATTCATAAGAATATACATATATAGTTTTTACTTGAAGACCAAACAATGCATGTAATGCAAGCAATCACTCAAAAGGGCCCTCATATGGTATTAGTCGAGGCATGATTGATGTCCGTTTGATGTTGGTTAGGTTTAGGGTAGGTTTGAGGGTCTTAAAATGATGCACAAGGGTTGTGGGAAGGGTATGGGGTCACTGAAATAGGTATGTGTACTCCCCTACACAGGCCATGTACTGTTCTGTCCAAAATATTACACGGGTTCCTGGGGAAATTACATAGGCATATACTCCTTCAAGAAGAGGTACGATTCCGAAACTGACCCGGGACGCTCCTGAAACTCGCTCGAACCCTTAGAAAACCTTACCATAGATTTTCAGCAATGAAAGATACCTCACAAACCACAAAACACTCAATTCAAAGGGTCCAACACACTCAACCTCACGGGTTTAAACGCAAGTCAATGGCACAACTTCAAACAAGGGATCACATGCCCAATTATCATGCATAAACAAGCAACCACAGTCTTAAGAGTTCAAAAACATAGTTCCTGCACCCAAAACATGGCAAGCAAGTTCATGTAGCTAATATGCATGTCAAACACATCATACGTAAAACCTTTATTCAAGACCAAGCAATTACGGAATTTTAATTCAAAAACACAAAATGATTCCATTTAAGCAAATGAAACATAAGCTTCAACCTCTTGTCGTGCAGAAAACTCAATGGCAATACCTTTTCCCTAATTAACTGCTCCAGGATTGCCTAAACATACAACCAAACTAAACGCATATAAGCATGAAAACTGAAAAAATTGACAATAGACCCTATCAACACACACACTAACACTAATCTCAAACAAATGACACATCCTCAGCTCGCAAATCCGGAAATCCAACTGATAGGTGAAATGTCCAACACTCGTACAAACCACTCATGGTTCCAAATTGACTCCCAAGCTCACTTGATCACACGATTGGGTTTCTCAACCAACAAATACACTCCACAATTCATAAATTAACTAACCCAAGCATCAGAAACAGTAAGAATTGATAATTCAATTGAAAATTTAAAACACCGAAAATTATAAAAGCTACCATCAACATCGAAAATACTCCCCCACAAATCAAGTGGAATTTTGGAAAAATTAAAACCACCAAACCATTTTAGAAACATCAATAGTAAACTATTGAAACAAAAAATGACAACAAAAAAGAAGATTTAGGACACTTACCACGAAATTCCCAAAAATGTCCTAAAACGAAAAATGAATTGATCACAGTTCCTTGATTAATAAATAACAATGGAAATCAGTTGGGGAATGTTAGGAAAGTTGTTAGGGACGAAGCTCGGTGGTTTTCATCGAAAGAAAATTGATGGAGATTGATCGGGTCTTTAGAGAGAAAATAGGAGAGAGAAAGGAAGAGAAGGGAAGGGGGCTGATGCCGGTGTTCCAACACTTACAAAATTTTAATTGTCGGGTCGGGCTAGGTATTTATACCCTGGGCTTAAAATCTTGAAAAAGACCCAAATGAAATATTTTGGGTTAAAACGGGTTATAAAACCAATAAACATAAAAAATAGGCGAAAATAATTAATTAAGCTACAAAATGAGTAATTTGGCACATAAAATAATTAAAGTACCCAAATCATGTTTTTTGACCCAAAAGCCTATGTTCACTCAAAACGGATTTAAAACTGGCAAAATTGATTTTCATTGACTCAAACCTCGACACTAGACATAGACCACTTGTTATGACCCCTAGACGCACAGCTAGGTTTTCTATGACTGTGTCCACACTAAAGGTCAACTCTTGGGTCAACAGTCAACTTTCGGGTGAAACTAGTCAATCTTGGTCAAATTGGTCAAAGTCAAACACTCTTACTATACGGTCTTACTAAATAGGCATTCGGAGGGACGAGGTCTCATATCCTCCCCTCCTTATACGAATTTTGTCCTCGAAATTCACTTACCTTGTACCTCAAACAACAACAGGTACTGCTCTCTCATAACTTGCTCGGTCTCCCAAGTCATCTCCTCATATCTATCACTGTGTCAAACTACCTTGACCATTAGAACACTGTCATGCCAAAGTTGTTTCACTACTCTATCTACTATCACAATTAGCTGTGTCGAGTAAGACAAATCGTTGGCTTTCTCAACCAATGGTGTCTCCAAAATGTGAGAAGGATCCCTAATGTTTTTCCTCAATACCGAGACGTGGAATAAATTATGGATCCTTTGTAATGACGGTGGAAAATCGAGTCTATACGCCACTAGTCCAATCTTCTTGGTGATGGGGATAGATGTACCTCAATGGCAACTTGCCACGCTGCTGAAAACGAATTACACCTTTCCAAGGTGCGACATTCACAAATACTATGTCTCCAACCTCAAACTCAAGATCTCATTGGTGGTTATCAACATAATTCTTCTGTCTGTCTTGAGCTACCCTCAATCTCTGTCTCATCAATGCCAACTACTTTATCTCCTGCATAATCATCTCGGGACTATCAAGTTTCCTCTCGCCTTCCTTATCCCAATATAGAGGTGTACGACACTACCAACCATACAAGGCCTTGTATAGTGCCATATCGATGGAAGCCTAAAAGTTGTTGTTGTACATGAACTTAAGTAATGGTAGACAATGATCCAAAATGGTCTGCTTGCCAAGCACATAAGCACTGAGCATATCTCCAAAGATCTGAATCGTCCTCTTTGACTGTCCATCCATCTGAGGGTGGAAAGATGTGCTGAAATTCAACCTAGTGCCCAATACACTATGAAGCTTCCCAAAAAATCTGGATGTGAACCTCAGATCTCGATTTGACACAATTGATACCAGAACTCCACGTAGTCTCATAATCTCATCCATATACCTGGATGCCAATCTCTCTGATGCATCCGCCACTCTAATGGGGAGGAAGTGTGCAAACTTGGTCTGTCTATCCACTATCATCCACACTGTGTGATATCCTTACTAAGATCTAGGCAATTAAACCATGAAGTCCATCGTCACATGTTCTCATTTCCACTCTGGAATGGGTAATGACTGAAGTAGCCTTGATGGTCCTTGATGCTCTATTTTGACCTACTAACTCACCAAACACCAAACCACAAAGTCTGCAATATGTCTCTTCATCCTGGCTCACTAATACTACTCTCACAATCCAGGTACATCTTGGTACTGCCAAGGTGAATAAAAAATATCGAGCTATATGCCTCCGCAAAATCAGCTCTCTCAACTCCTTATCACAGGGAATGCACACTCAGCCTCGGAAGGTAAAAAAACATATCTCTGACTTGGTACTCACTAATTATACTATCACCATTGCCATCACCCTCTAACTACTATCTCACTGGGACCAACAATAAATCCTCAAGCTGCTTGCCAGAATTTTATCTAGTAATGATTGTATGGACCTAAACCCAACCTATAAGGGCTCTTACCGCCATGAAACCTGAATAAGCCCTCGCAAGGTCCTATTCGAATCCCACACGGCTCAAGTCACACTAATTACCAATTTTAAGGTTCATTCTTATGCTTTTAAAGGTTGGAGCATGTTAACATTTAGACATAAAATCTGGAATTATATGGAATGAATAAAAATTACTAGCGGAAGTCATTATAAATAATCAGAGGAACCATAACACAGAAGTCCCAAAGGAGTCTAAATATCCAACATGTGTTCTTGTGCATATTTCGGAAATTAGAGGTAAAGAACATACATTCAGAAACCAAAAAGCAATCTAATCAAGCTTGCATGAATATGGGAAATTACGCAATCAGCCAGCATGGAAAGTGACATACGAATGTGATGCAATATCGTCCCACCGTGCAGCCTTGATCTTACATCCTAGTACCATTGGCAGAACATGTACCTAAACCTGAAAATTGGGAAAAATAACATGATGAGATTACAAGTATCTCAGTAGGGTCACAACATCATATGATTTGTAGAAATCTAAACAATCATCTCCCAATCAATATATCAGATCTCATATAGTAGCGAAGTGAACAAACAAATAGGAAGCATGCACAATAAATGGCTAGGCCGAAATCAATAAGCGTTGGGAGGACTAAGAACACTTCTGAAACCATAAGTATATAGGTAGGTAATTCATCATCTATTTTGTACAGTTGAATGGCTATCTACTTCCATCTGTGTTGTCCAAGGTTTAGCTAGACAAAGGGTTAATAGTTAGCAAACAACCTAATCAGCAAACCTTTCCATCTTGCCACACAAGGATAAGGCATCCAAGTCATAGAAGGATAAGGACATCCAAACCACACAAGGATAAGGGCATCTTGCCACATAATGACAAGACAACTAGCCACATAAATACTAAGCATCTAGCCACACAAGGACTAGGCATCTAGCAAGCTCTTGCTAGGGATTGCCACCCATTCGACTCAAATACTAGTAAGTACCTCTCCTCTCATGAAGAGAATCAGTCACTTACCTCAAATGGCCACCGAAAAGAGGATTCTGACATAACAAACAAGTACAAGCACACACAAGCAAGAACAAGACATAGAAATACAGCAAGGCATCCTCAATCATAGCATAATACAATCAATAATCAATAGCACATGGTATAACCGAAATAGGTATTCAGTACTTAGCATATGGATCTGCAAATCACTTATGGAATTATGCAATTAATCCGAAACTATACATACTAAACCACAAGCATGCACATACAAGGAAGACAAACCGAATTCATCATGCAAACAAAGGATTCCCGGAGAAACCAATGAGGTATAGATCCTACCTCTCTTGTGTCTGAACAAGTAGCTAGTCCTTTGCCTTTATCAATAGGATCAGAACCACCTAAATAAACATAAGGCAAAGAAAATACCATACTAAACATGCATATTTAGAAACCAAATAAACATCCTAGTTTCTTACCAATTTCACTCACCAAACCTACCAAAAACCAGAGACCAGATGCAGCCGGTACCTCCTCTTTGATGTGTGAAGTGATGGCCAAGAACTCAACAAGAATCAACCTGATTATCCACCCCAATTCATTGTATAAATTTCGGCATACATAAGGAACATAGGTAGGGTTGCCAATTTTTTCATAAAAAAGGATAAAAAGGCTGATTGGTTTAGGTTTTTGTCACTGATGCCTTAAGCCAAAAGTTTCATCCTCCTTCCTCATTTGTTTTGGCTTACATATGCACTCGTTACATGCTAATGTTGTTGAATTTGAAAGCTACACGTGTGTATCTTAGCACTGATTTTGCTGGTTCGTTGTTGGCACGAATCAAAATGACACCTACCTTGATTGAGGAGATTTGGAATCAGCAATCAGATGATTCAAAACTAATTGAAATTCAGAAGCGATTATCTGATGGTGTTGATGTCATAGCTCGCGATTTCAGAATGCGAGATAATAGAGTGATTGTCTTAAAAAACCGGGTATGTGTTCCACAAGATGTTAATATTCGTGATCTGATTTTCTCTAAAGCAAATAGTTCGAAGTTCGCTATCCATCCTTGTAACACCAGGAGGTACTGAGACTTGAAGCAGGAATATTGGTGGTTGAACATAAAGTGCCACATTGCTCAGTTCGTTGCACGATGCCTTATACATCAACAAGTAAAGATTGAGCATCAAAGACCCGCTGGTCTACTACAGTCACTTTTGATTCTAGAATGGAAGTGGGAGCATGTCACGATGGGTTTTGTGACCGGATTTCCTAGATCTCAGTAAGGATTCGATGCCATTTAGGTGATCGTGGATCAACTGACAAAATTTGCACACTTCGTACCTGTTCGTGTGATAGAGACACCACAGAAATTGGCTATTTGATACTTGGATGAGATTGTTCGATTGCATGGAGTGCCAGTTTTCATCATTTTAGATCATGACCTCCATTTCACATCATGATTTTGGAAGAAATTCTAGAATGCACTAGGTTCAAAATTGAATTTCAGTACAGCATTTGATCCCAAACTGATGTCCATTCTGAGAGAAGGATTCAGACACTTTAAGACATGATGCGTGCGAGTATACTAGACCAACATACTATTGGGATCTATGCCTACCATTGGCGGAATTCACTTACAATAATAGTTTCCAAACAAGCATCGGTATGGCACCCTATGAAATTTTATATGGGAGACATTGCAGAACTCCTATTTTCTAGATTGAAGTAAGCGAGAGATGCCTAGACAATCCAGAATTGATTGATCAAGCGATAGAGTAGCTAAACTTGGTTTGGAAAAGGCTGAAAATGGCCCAAGATTGGCAGAAAAACTACATCGATAATCAACGAAGGGAGCTAGAATTTGCAGTAGGTGATAAAGTGTTCTTGAAGGTCGTTCCGTGGAATGGTGTCTTTCATTTTCAGTAGTGAGGTAAGCTAGTACCTTGTTACATAGGTCTGTATGACATTGTCGAGAGGATCGACCCTGCTGCATACCGGCTTGCCTTACCTCTGAATATGGAACGAATCCATGATGTGTTTCACATTTTGATGTTGAGAAGATATGTGTGAGAACCTGTTTATGTGCTCGAAGAACCACCAGTCGAAGTTGTTGAAGACCTATCCTATCCCATACGACCAATTGCCATACTAGATCGATTTGTTCGTCAGCTTCGCAGTCGAAACGTCCTTATGGTACGAGTTGTTTGGCTTAATGGCCAAATCGAGGAAAAATCTTGGGAGAATAAGGACTCTATGTATGCAAAATTTCCTTACCTGTTTGTTTAGGTACTTGTGCTGAAATTTTGATGACGAAATTCTTATAATGAGGGGAGGATGTGAGACCCCGAGTTTTGAGTCTTAGAAGTCCAGAAGCCAACATAGGTGAAAATACCATTTTGTCCCTGAAGAAATGGAGATGTGATGACCGAAAATGGTATGGAATGAATGTCTTGTAATTATTTATGGTTTCATTTCTCTTTGATTTGGTTCCTTATTGGTTCAAAATTACCTTGGGAGATAAAATCCCTAAAATTAAGGAAGGATAATTCCAGAATTTAATTATGATAATTATATTGCTTTAATCTTACTTTTAAGGTATGATAATTAATCCCATAACCACTCTATATAAATAGGTAGCCAGCCACACTTAGATTTTACACCAAAGATACATAAAATTCGTCAAACATCAGACCCTATGCCTCCTTAGTGCTGCTGAAATTTCTTCAACTTCAAACTAGCGTAACTCGATCATCCTTTGTCGGAATTCTGCAAATAATAGCTTGTTGGAAAGCTCTTTTCATCCCCTATCTAGATACTTTTATCTGGTCATAAGGAGGTTATTTCTTCACTATTGAAATTCAAATCATAATTCGTCGGTTTTGGTGCCAAAATTATGTGATTCTTCCTTCAATTGATTTATGTTGTTGTTCCTCTTGTTTGCATGATTATTTAGCATTCATTAATGTTTTGAAATCATGAATTTATCCTTTTAATCTTCCCTATACATGAAATCGACATGCCTACCTTTGCCATATTGTTGCCGATTTTGATGAATTGATTAACCTATTGGTTTCTGAACTTATTCCTTTGATTGTATGTGTATAGACACCTAATCATTCCTTGTTAACATGAAATTGCAACCTTTATAGCTTGTTAACATGAAATTATAATTTTCTCTACTGTCTTATTTTTAGTGCTGAAATTTGTATGTTGATTGGGATGGTAATTCAGGTTGGTTCTTATTAAGTTCTTGGCTATCATATCACACATCCATGGAGGAGACATCTATGACATCTGATCACTGGTTTCTGATAGGTTTGGTGAGTGGAATTGGTAAGGAAATAAGATATTTACTTGGTTATTGAGCATGCAAGCTTATTTTGGTTTTGTCTTTGCCTTATAAAGTTATAGGTGGTTCAGATCCCTTGAATAAAGGCAGAGGAATAGCTCTTGTTTCAGAGAAAAGAGAGGCATGATTTATGCCTCATTGGTTTCTCTAGAAATTCTTGTTGTTTGCTTGTTGATTTCAGTACCTATATTTATAATATTATATGCATAGGTGTGTGAGATGGTGTATGCATGAGTTACGGATAGATTTTAGGCTTATCTACCTATACCTAATCCCTTAAGATAGGTGATAAGTTCTTAGTTTGCATGTGTTGTGTGTATTGAACATGCTGATTGTGTTCTGACATGATTGAGGATACCCTGTTGTGGTATTATGCATTGTACTTACTTGTGTGTGCCCGTATGTGTTTATATGTTAGGATCCTTTTCCAATGGCCATTCTGGGTAAGAACTGATGCTCCTAGGGGAGGAGAGGTTCTTACTGGTATGGGAGTCATATGAGTGGCAGTTCCCAGCATGTGCATGCTGGATGCCTAGTCCTCGTGTGGCTAGACGTCTTGTTCTTGTATGACAAGATGCCCTTATCCTTGTGTGGTTTGGATGCCCTTATCCTTGTGTGGTTTGGATCTCCTTGTCTTTCTGTGGCTTGGATGTCTTGTCCTTGTGTGGCAAGATGAAAAAACTTGCTGATTAGCTTGTGTGCTAACCTTCTTACCTTTGTGCAGCGAAGGCTTGGACAACACAAGTGGAAGGGGATGACCTTTCCTATTAATGAGTTTGATTAATGGTTTTCCTGTCTGTGTACTTTTAATTTTCAGAAGTGTTTGTACTTCACCCTTAGTCTTAACTTTTTTCCCTAACCTTATTATTTGATTCTTAAATTGTATGATACCTCTTTAACTTGTATAGGCTGGTCTTATGTTGTTTACGAGAAGTTTGTTTAAGATTCTGGAGATCTTATGATGTTGTGACCCTACTGAGATTCTTGTAATCTCATCCTATTGTTTTCATCATTTTTCAGGCTTAGGTACATTCGCTGTTCGTGGTACCAATGTGTGAGATTAAGGCTACACGGCGGGGAAATATTACATCACATTCGCATTCCAATTTCCTTGGTTGCTTATACATATATCATGAACTTTGATTGGACTATTTTCTAGTTATTTAAGTCCCTCCTTTGCTTGTTTGTTTCTGGATTATATTGGCGGTTTACTTGTTGGATTTTTAAATCCTTATGGGACTTGTGTGTTGTGGTTCCAATGATCCAATTTAAAGACTTCCGTTGATGTTTAATTCACTCCGTATGACACCAAAATGCTTTTCCAATATCATGCTCCAATTGTTACAAGTACAAAGAATAAACATTCTAAAATTGGAAACTAGATAAGTATGTCTTGTGGGATTTAAGTAGGTCCTGGTTTTAGGCTTGTTTGGGCTTCATGACGGTAAGAGTCCTCATAGGAGCAACTTAAGAATAGGTTAGGATATGAGATTCTCATAGGTTTGGTAGCGGAGCATGGTTTAGGAAATATAATTTGTTATATGCCAATATGTTTTGTTCGTTTTGTGTTTGTAGGCAGGTACATGCGCACACACCCATTCACTTAAGGGCTAATACTGGAAATAATCTGATGCTAAAAACCTAATTTGAATTATTTGAATGACAAGTTTGATTGTTTAATTTGTTGTGTGTTTAAGTGTGGTGTTATGCCTTATGTGATTTGATGTGTTTTGCTATGTTTAGATAAGTGTTCGCTGTGTATTCCTTACTATTTCCATATAACATGAATTATGATTGGACTATTTTCTGGTTTTTCAAAGTTCCTCCTTTGCTTGTTTGTTTCCGAATTATGTAGGAGATTTACTTGCTGGATATTTAGATCTCTATAGGACTTGTGTATTGGGATTTCATTGATTAAATTTAAAGACTTCTGCTGATGTTTTTCTTCACTCCGAAAGTTACAAGGATACTTGTCCAATATCATGCACCAACCTTTAAAAACATAAGAATAAACCTTGTTAAAAATTAGTTCTAAGGGGATAAGCCTTGTGAGATTCAGATAGGTCCTAGAATGGGTTTATTTGGGTTTCATGGTGGTAAGGGCCTAATAGGACGGAATTTTGGTCCTTACAACTGATGGTACCCCGATCTAAGATCAATCTTGGAAAACATGGCTGCAGCTTGAAGTCGGTCGAACAAGTCATTAATCCATGGTAGAGGATACTTGTTCTTAGCGGTCACATGATTCAACTACCAGTAATCGATGCACAATCGCAGCAAACCATCTTTCTTCTTCATGAACAAGAAAGACGCACCCCAAGGTGACACACTGGGTCAAATGAAACCACGATCCAGAAAATTTTCCAATTGCATCTTCAATTCTTTCATTTCCGCAGGAGGAGGAATGGAAATTGGATTCGTACCCAGCAATAATTCAATGCTGAATTCATCTTCCCTTGCTGGTAGCAAACCGGTTACATCTTCTTGAAAGACATCTGGAAACTCACGAACCATTGGAACAGAATCCAGATCCGAGAACTCTTTGGAAATGTCATGCACATATGCGAGGTATGCAATACATCCTTTGCTGATCAATCGTCTTGCATTGAGCCAAGAAATCATGCAAGTTAGAACAACTTGCCTATCACCTTCAAAACATAACTCGTAACCATCTGGAAGGTTGAACCACAAATGCTTGGTGAAACACTCCATTTGGGCTTGGTACTTCGCCAGTATATCCATGCTTAAGAACACATCCAATTCTCAGATTTCTAATGGGATCAGGTCCACTTCAAGTTCAATCAAACCTATGTGTACAGCACAGCCAATGTAGACTATATCAGAAGTCAGTTGCTCTCTCAAAAGAGTTAAAACCGCAATAAGAGGAGAAAGGGGAGATAAAGGCCGTTCTGAACTAAAAGCTATCCTTGGACTTGCAAATATTCTACTTGCTCCAGGATCTAGTAACACTTTATCATTTTGAGAAAATACTGAAATAGTACCTTTCACCATATCTGGGATTGCTTCGGTATTAGTCACTGTGAACAATATCATGGGTTTGGGTTGCACCTCACTTGTAGATCTACTAGGTGGTCCTCCAGGTCCGTGTCCTGGTGGTTTAGTCGGGTTGACATACCCACCTAAGCTTGCATTTGAGGCACCTATTAATAGGGTTATCTTTTAAGCATTATCCTAACTTATGTAGGCTTAAAAGTAGGAAAATTTAGTCTCTTAACACCTTATAAAAGAGTGGCCAGCCTATCCTACCTAAACATACCAAAACCCACATGGAAATTTTGAAATTTATCTCCTTACTCTCAATTCCCAATTTTTGCCTATCCTAAACCCTAGCCGAAATTCTTTGATCTGAATCCTAGTATAACTCTCTCATCCTTTATTGGATTTTTGCAAAAAATAGCTTGCTGGAAAGCTCTTTCCATCCTCTATCTAGCTATCTTGTGTCATCAGAAGGTTAGTTCTCTCTTGTCAAAATTCAAGTCGTAATTCGTTGGTTTATGTGCCAAGATTGTGTGATTTTTTCTTTATTTGATTTATGTTATTATTCCTTTTGTTCATATTATTGTTTGGAATCCATTCATGGTGTAAAATCATGAATTCATCCTTTAAATCTTTCCTATATATGAAATCGACATGCTTTATTCTTAAACCTATGTTTGCCAAAATTTGATTAATTGACTTGTCTATTGGTTTCCGATCTTGTTTCTTTTAATCATTTAAGTGTTTGACACCTATTCCTTCCTTATTTACATGAAACCGCAACTTCTTCTTATGTGTATGTAGAAATTGCAAGTTTTCCTATAAACCCTATGGTGTTGCTGAAAATTATATATTGAATTAGGGTGAATAATCAGGTTGATTCTTACTGAGTTTTTGGCCATCACATCACACATTCAGGGGAAAGATATTGCTGCATCCCAATTGTTAGATTTTGGTAGGTTAATTGGTAAGGATTCCCAATACCTTTAGTTTTTAATTAAGTAATTTTGTGACTTAGTATTTTGTGATCTTTGTCTTGTGATTGTTTAGGAGATTCTGATCTTATTGGAAAGGCAGAGGATTGCATCTGAATCAGACTCGTAAGAGGTAGGATCTGCACCTCACAATTTGGAACTTGCAGCCGCGGTGTTCACATTTAAATTATGGTGACACTATCTGTATGGTGAGACGTGCAAAATCTATACCGATCACAAAAGCTTGAAATATCTCCAAGAAAAGTGAATGTTGTTGCTGTTGCCTTAAACTGGAAGATCCATTCTCCTTTTCTATCAATTTTGGTTTACATGCGCACTCAATACATGCCAATGTTGCTGAATTTGAAAGCTACGTGTGTGCATCTTGAAATCATGCCTACCTTGATTGAAGAAATCCAAAATCAGCAATCAAAAGATCCAAGATTGGCTGAAATTCGGAAGCAACTATCTGATGGTGTTGATGCTACAGCTTGTGATTTCAGACAGTGAAATGATGGAGTTTTTGTCTTTAGAAACTGGGTATGTGTGCCAAAAGATGTTGACATTCGCAATCTGATTTTGTATGAGGTGCATAATTTGAAGTTCTCTATTCATCCTGGTAGTACAAAGATATATCGAGATCTGAGATAACAATATTGGTGGCCGAACATGAAGTGCCATATTGCTGAGTTCGTTGCTCGATACCTCGTATGTCAACAAGTGAAGATCAAGCATCAAAGACCCACTGGTTTACTTCAGTCACTTCCAATTCTAGAATGGAAGTAAGAGCATGTCAGGATGGACTTTGTGACCGGTTTGCCTAGATCTTAGCAATGATTCGATGCCAATTGGGTGATCATGGATCGACTGACGAAATCTACACATTTCCTTCCTGTTCCTGTGACAGACACCCCTGAGATATTGGTTATCCGTTATTTGGATGAGGTTGTTCATTTATATGGAGTGCTAGTTTCCATTGTCTCAGATCTAGACCCTTGCTTTACTTCACAATTTTGGGAGAAATTCCAGAATGCGCTGGGTTCAAGGCTAAATTTCAATACAGAGTTTCATCCCCAGATCGATGGTCAATCTGAAAGAACTATTTAGACGCTTGAAGACATGTTGCGTGCGAGTGTATTGGACAAAAATACTAGTTGGGATCAATGTTTACCTTTGGAGGAGTTCGCTTACAACAATAGTTTCCATGTAGGCATCGGTATGGCTCCTTATGAAGCATTATATGGGAGAAGTTTCAAAACTCCTATTTTCTAGAAAGAAATAGATGAGAGATGCCTAGAAAATCCGGAATTGATTAATCAAGCAACGGAGCAGCTGAATTTGATTCGAAAAAGGCTGAATACAACGCAAGATTGGCAAAAAAACTATACCGATAATCGATGAAGGGAGCTGGAATTTGTGGTAGGTGAGGGAGAGAGTATACATAATTCAAACTGAGAATTTCATTCAGAATTCAAGCTTGCTTTACAAGTGAGGCCTAAGTCCCCTTTTATAGCAGATTGGGAACTAGATGGATTACATTTTTATCCTTTCTTTTAATAATAATACATACCCTTAGTTGGAAAGTAGAAACCTTTTATTCAGATCCATTCCTTTTGCTGGTTGCTAGTCACATCTTCTTTTTGAAAAGTGAATTTCCTCTTATCTCATTCTGATCCACTCCTTTTATTGATTGCTAATTGCTGGTCACATATGCTTTTGAAAGTTTTATTCAGGTCCATTCCTTTTGCTGGTTGCTGGTCACATTGCTGGTTGTTGGTCATATAATTTGTTATATGCCAATATGTTTTGTTGGTTTTGTGTTTGTAGGCAGATACATGCGCACACACCCATTTACTTAAGGGCTAATACCGGAAATAATCTGATGCTAAAAACCTAATTTGAATTATTTGAATGACAAGTTTGATTGTTTAATTTGCTGTGTGTTTAAGTGTGGTGTTATGCCTTATGTGATTTGATGTGTTTTGCTATGTTTTGATAAGTGGTGTTATGCCTTATGTGATTTGATGTGTTTTGCTATGTTTTGATAAGTGTTCGCTGTGTATTCCTTACTATTTCCATATAACATGAATTATGATTGGACTATTTTCTGGTTTTTCAAAGTTCCTTTTTTGCTTGTTTGTTTCCGAATTATGTAGGAGATTTACTTGCTGGATATTTAGTTCCCTATAGGACTTGTGTATTGGGATTTCATTGATTAAATTTAAAAACTTCCGCTGATGTTTTTATTCACTCTGAAATTTACAAGGATACTTGTCCAATATCATGCTCCAACCTTTAAAAGCATAAGAACAAAACTTGTTAAAAATTGGTTCTAAGGGGATAAGCCTTGTGAGATTCAGATAGGTCCTAGAATGAGTTTATTTGGGTTTCATGGTGGTAAGGGCCTAATAGGTTGGAACTTGGGTCCTTACAACTGATGGTACCCCGATGTCAGATCATTCTTGGAAAACATGGCTGCAGCCTGAAGTTGGTCGAACAAGTCATCAATCCATGGTAGAGGATACTTGTTCTTAGCGGTCACATGATTCAACTACCAGTAATCGATGCACAATCGCAGCAAACCATCTTTCTTCTTCATGAACAAGAAAGATGCACCCCAAGGTGACACACTAGGTCAAATGAAACCACGATCCATCAAATCTTCCAATTGCGTCTTCAATTCCTTCATTTCCGCAGGAGTAGAAGGAATGGAAATTGGATTCGTACCCAGCAATAATTCAATGCCGAATTCATCTTCCCTTGTTGGTGGCAAACCGGTTACATCTTCTTGAAACACATCTGGAAACTCACGAACCATTGGAATAGAATCGAAATCCGAGAACTCTTTGGAAATGTCATGCACATATGCGAGGTATGCAATACATCCTTTGTTGATCAATCGTCTTGCATTGAGCCAAGAAATTATGCAAGTTAGAACAACTTGCCTATCACCTTCAAAACATAACTCGTAACCATCTGGAAGGTTGAACCACAAATGCTTAGTGAAACACTCCATTAGGGCTTGGTACTTCGCTAGTATATCCATGCTTAAGATCACATCCAATTCTTAGATTTTTAATGGGATAAGGTCCACTTCAAGTACAATCAAACCTATATGTACAGCACAGCCAATGTAGACTATATCAGAAGTTAATTGCTCTCTCAAAGGAGTTAAAACCGCAATAAGAGGAGAAAGGGGAGATAAAAGCCGTTCTGAACTAAGACCTATCCTTGGACTCGTAAATATTCTACTTGCTCCAGGATCTAGTAACACTTTAGCATTTTGAGAAAATACTGAAACAGTACCTTTCACCATATCTAGGATTGCTTTGGTATTAGTCAATGTGAACAATATCATTGGTTTGGGTTGCACCTCACTTGAGATCTGCTAGGTGGTCCTCCAGGTCCGTGTCCTGGTGGTTTAGTCGGGTTGACATACCCACCTGAGCTTGCATTTGAGGCGCCTATTAATAGGGTTATCTTTTAAGCATTATCCTAACTTATATAGGCTTAAAAGTAGGACAATTTAGTCTCTTAAGACCCTATAAAAGAGTGGTCAGCCTATCCCTCCTAAACATACCAAAACCCACATGAAAATTTTGAAATTTATCGCCTTACTCTCAATTCCCAATTTTTGCCTACCCTAAACCCTAGCCGAAATTCTTTGATCTTAATTCTAGTATAACTCTCTTACCTTTTATTGAATTTCTGCAAATAATAGCTTGTTGGAAAGCTCTTTCCATCCTCTATTTAGCAATCTTGTGTCATCAGAAGGTTAGTTCTCTCTTGTCAAAATTCAAGTCATAATTCGTTGGTTTATGTGCCAAGATTGTGTGATTTTTTCTTTATTTGATTTATGTTATTATTCCTTTTGTTCATATGATTGTTTAGAATCTATTCATGGTGTAAAATCATGAATTCATCCTTTAAATCTTTCCTATACATGAAATCAACATGCTTTATTCTTAAACCTATGTTTGCCAAAATTTGATTCATTGACTTGTCTATTGGTTTCCGATCTTGTTCCTTTTAATCATTTGAGTGTCTAACACCTATTCCTTCCTTATTCACATGAAACCACAACTTCTTCTTATATGTATGTAGAAATTGCAAGTTTTCCTACAAACCCTGTGGTGTTGCTGAAAATTGTATATTGAATTAGGTTGAGTAATCAGGTTGATTCTTACTGAGTTTTTAGCCATCACATCACACATTCAGGGGGAAGATATTGCTGTATCTGAATCGCTAGATTTTGGTAGGTTAATTGGTAAGGATTCCCGATACCTTTAGTTTTTAAATAATTAATTTTGTGACTTAGTATTGTGTGGTCTTTGCCTTCTGATGGTTTAGGAGATTCTGATCTTATTGGAAAGGCAGAGGATTGCATCTGAATCAGACTCGTGAAAGGTAAGATCTACACCTCATCGAATCCTTTGGTTACTCTATTGTTTGATTGTTTGACTATGATTGAATTCAATTAACTATCTTGGTTATATACTTGTGGAATATGTGATTATGATGATAGGAAATCTCAAAAGTTAGTAGGGAAATAGATTGCCTAATTCGGTTATGACTTTGAGGAGTGATCTTTGATTTGTATTGTGATTTGATTGAGGATCCTTTGTTATAGTTTGTAAATGCATGTACTATGTGTGTATGCAAGTATGTGCCTTGTTTGTGCTTTGTTTGAAAGATCCTTTTGTCACTGGCCATGTGAGGTAACTATTGTTGCTCATAGGAAGAGGAGATATGCTTACCGAACCGGAAGGTTTATGGGTGGTTATTCCCAGCTAGAGTTCGTTGGATATCTTGTAGGCCGGTTCAAGTCCAAACGTCAAGATGCCTTGTAAGCCAGTTAGATTCTGGACGTTAAGATGCCCTATAGACCAATTTGAGTCTGGAAGTTAAGATGCCCTATTTTTGTGTGGCAGGATGACTTGTATGCGCAGCTGCAAGAGTGCTCCTTAACCAACTAAAGTCTGGATGTCGGAGACAACTAAAAGGCTTGTTGTAATATTGATTGTCTAGCTGTTTTACCTTTTTTGCAGCATAACCTTGAACAATATGGGCAGATGGGGATAAACCTTTGATTTAAAAATCAGATTATATTATAGGCTACCTGTGTGCTTCTGAATAAGAAATATTTTCATTCTTTCCTCTTGTTTTCTATCAATTTCGGCATACCATCATATTGTGTGTGCTTGTGATGATTTCGGCTCCTATTATGTGTGTTCGATGCTTGTGGTTTTAATTACATATCTTAGCTGGTTTTAGGTGTTGATATTTTGGTTATTGGGAGATGTTTGATTGGGAATCTCTAGAACTTATGAAGCTGTGACCCTACTGAGATTCTTGTAATCTTATCCCTTCTTTTCTCCCCTTTTGCAGGCTTTGATGTGAGATTAACGCTGCACAGCTGGACAAATTTGCACATCATATGCGCCCCATTCTTATTGAATGTGCTTAACATGTCTTTGAACTTTTGTGGATTTGCATTCTGGCTTTTAAATCCCTCTTCCTATTTCTTGTTGCTTTCGAAATAAACATAATACTATTGGTTGATATTTTGAGATTCCTATAGGACTTGTATGTTATATTTCCACTTGTTTTCAGTGTTAATATAAGTCTTCCTCTGATGGTTTCTTTCACTCCATGTAAGCCAGAAATTCACTAATGTATAAACATGCTCCAATTTTTAAATAGCATATGAATCGACCAATAAAATTGACAACTAGATGACTTGAGCCATGGAGGATTCAAATAGGACCTTGCAAGGACAAATTTGGGTTTCACAGCAGTATGGGTCCTAATAGGTTGGGTTTGGGTCCTTACAAGTTTGGTAGCGAAGCCGATCTCACTCCCTCTTCCATGTGGGCTTGGGATGTGTTGTGTGTTCATGTTTGGGCTCGTGAGTTTGGGCCCAAGTCAGTTATGTTTGGACTCTCCTCGTGTGGATACGAGGTCTATAAGGAGGAGTTTGTGAGACCAAGCTTATGTAGGGGCTTAGTGTATCCAATCCCACATTGGAAAGGAATGGGGGAGGTCTTGGGCTTATATGTGTTGTGTGATGGTATTATTTGTAACAAGATGCATCTTTTCAGCCATGTGGTTAGAAGCTCAACAAAGCACTGTAGTTGTGATCCATCACGCGCACATACATGTCCCGGCCCGCTGAGACAGGTCATGACACGCCTATAATACGTCTTGGTTTAGAACGCTCCCTTTGAATATGTCTCACCTTGCCACAGTTGTAGCATCGCCGTGGCTGTGAACTCTATGTGGATCCATTAGGATTAGGACCAGAAAAATTCTTCTTGAATTTGCCCCCTTTGCCATTGTTCTTTCGAGGATAGGACTTCAAAAGATAGGGTCCCATACGTCGGCTGAATTTGAAATCACATCGGAAAGAACCACCATTGTTTGTTATGGGAGGCTTCTTACTTTGCACGATCTTTTCAGCTTTGGTGGCAGCAACAATCAACTATTGGAAATTCTGCACAAGTGTTGTGCCAACAAGTTTTTTTAGCTCGGTACTCAGCCCATCTTGGAATCGTCTCGCAAGCTGATATGGTGTGCAATCCTCCTCATGTGCAAAACGGGACGACTTCCTCAATCCCTTCTTGTATTCCAGCACCGAATGAGTGCATTGCTCCAGTTTATAGAAAACTTGTCGCTGCTCACTCTTGAGGAATCTGGCGTAGAACCTTTTGTTAAATTCATGTTGAAACTCATCCCAAGAAGGCAAACGATCTCTGAAAGCAAACTCACGGCTTTCCACCATGTGAGGGCTTCTCCCTAAAGTAGGAAAGTGGCAATGGCAACCTTGTCATCATCAAAGATATGCAGGGACAAGGATATGAGGCATATGGTATTAATCCACTCACGAGCCACAGCGGCACCTGCTGAACCGCTGAAATCTTTGCATCTGAGCTAATGGGTTTCCTTTAGTAGCTTAGTAATGACAACTAGAAGTCTCTTGGCTTCTTTAGCATAAGCCAAAGTGGAGGAATATGATCTTCCACAGGTGGTGCGTGTGCAGAAGCATTCTGGAATTGGGCTTCCATTCGCTGCTGGTTTGCAGCAATTCTTTACAACATGTTCAGTATTTGTGCCAATACGGGAACAATGTCTGGTGTGGCTGTTGCTTCAGGTTCAGGTTGGTTTTCGGGCTCAGCTTGCCCTCCCTGCTTATTTTATGCATTCGGCTCATCTTTCTCATTGGGTTGCTGTTCGGCCTGGGCTTCATACCTTCCCCGACAATCCCTATGTATCTTCTGCCTTGCCATACTAAACAAACACAGAAGGTTAGTCAATACATAATCTAAAAATGAAACGAAGGAAAGAAACTAGCACCTGATAGAGAGGTGTACACCGAACGATATGCATATGCTGAAAAGAAAAGCACACATGCACACAAGTACTTACACACTCGGTAATCCTACAAATCACACACACACACTCGGCACACGTAGGAACATTCGTCAACACACATCAGTGGATAACAATCAACATGCAAGAAGACATATGTATATTCGGCAATCACGAGGGAACATAGCTAAACAACCATCAAAATACATCCAAACATATCAAATCATACATCACGAAAGAACTCACAAAAACATACAGAAAATGACACAATCAATCACAGCAATTAAAAATTACAAACCACACATTTAATCATGAAGACACTATGGGCATTAATCTCTAATAGTGTGTGCACATGTATTTCCTAAAAAATCAAAAAATATGTTATCATATAACCAATTATATTTGCTAAACCATGCTCCGCTACCAAACCTGTAAGGACCTAAACCCAACCTATTAGGACCCTTACCGCCGTGAAACCCAAACAGGCCCAACCTAGGATCTATCTGAATCCCACAAGGCTCAATCTTACTAGTTTCATTTTATTAGATTTATTTCTTATATTTTTTAAAGGTTGGAGCATGATAATAATGGATAAATATTTTGGTAACATATCGAGTGATTAAAACATCAGTAGAACTCTTTATAATTAGCCAAAGGAACCATAACAGACAAGTCCCAAAGGGTTCTCAAAATCCAGCAGGTAAACCTCAATTATATTTCTAAAACTAATAAGGATAAGAGAGACTCAAAGAACCAGAAAGCAATCCAATCAAAAGACCTATCCAGGGGAAAATGTGCAAGCAATCATCGAGGAAGGAGGTATGAGAATGTGATGCAATATCGTCCTACCATGCAGCCTTGATCTTACAAACTAGTTCCACTGACAGATGATGTACCTAAGCCTGAAAAATGAAGAAAAACAATAAACAAGAATCTCAGTAGGGTCATAACATCATAAGATCTACAGAAATCTAAACAATCATCTCCCAATCAACATCAGATTCGTCTAACCTACTAAAGAGTTATCAAAAAATCATCAACCAATCACAAAAAGGATAGAGCCCCGAAAGTAACAAGCTGAGAGTGGACTAAGGACACTTCTAAAAACAAAAGTACATAGGCAAGTAATTCATCATTCGATCTCATCAAAAGAAAGGTTATCCCCTTCCACCTATGTTGTCCAAGGCTTAGTTGCACAAAGGGTAAATGATTAGCAAAAAATCTAAACATCAAGGCTATCCATCTTGCCTCACAAGGACAAGGCATCCAAGCCACACAAGGACAAGGGCATCCAAACCTCACAAGGATAAGGGTATCTTGCCGCACAAGGACAAGAAATCTAGCCACACAAGTACTAGGCTTCTAGCCGCAAAAGGACTAGGCATCCAACGTGTACATGTTGAGGATTGCCACCCATGCAACTGCCATACTAGTAAGAACCTCTCCTCTTTTTGGGAGCATCAGTGCTTACCCCGAAAGGCCACCGGAAAAGGATCCTGACAGATAATCATGTACAAACACACACAATCATGTACAAAGCATAACACCATAACAAGGCATCCTCAATCACATCACAACACAATCAGCATGTCCAATGCACATAACACAACTGACATAGACGTACACATCCTATTAAAAGGATTCAAAATAGCTTAAAGGAAACACAACACAATCCACAATCATAATTAAAAATTTTAGGCATGTGCATACAACAAGGATATGAGCCTAAACATCAATCAAACAAAAAGGATTTATGGAGAAACCGATGAGGTATGGATCTTACCTCTCTTGTCTCTAAACCGGTAGTTAATCCTTTGCCTTTGTTAAGAGGATCTTAACCACCTAACACACATAAGGCAAAAAAATTACCACACTAATAACACACATTCAGAAACCAAATAAACATCCCAATTTCTTACCAATTTCACTCACCAAACCTATAAGAAACCAGTGATTAGATGCTGCTGGAACTACCCTCTTGGATGTGGGATGTGATAGCCAAGAACACAACAAGAATCAACCTGATTTTCAAACCCAATTTACCATAAAAATTTCGACACTAAGTTAGGGCAATAGAGCAAATTGCAATTTCATGCATGTAGGGTTTAGAGGTTGAAATTTCAGGATAACATAGAAAGATTGTGTGCCAATTACACATACGATTAAAAGATACAAGATTAGAAACCAACAAACAAGTCAACTGGAAAAAATTGGTAACAATAGAGCAAAGGAGTTGGGTATGTTGATTTCACATATAGGGAAGATTGAAAGGATGAATTTATGATATTACATCAAGAATAGGTGCCAAAAAAATATATAGACAAGAGGAACAACGATTGGAACCATTTGAAAGATCAATCAAGGAATTTTGGCACCAACACTCTAGAAATTGAGATAACAATAAACATAGAGAAGAACTAACCTTCTGATAATGAAATCTAGATAGCAAGATAGAGGATGAAAGGAGGTTTCCGACAAACTATTATTTGTAGAAATCTGACAAATGATGAAAGAATTTGGCTATGGTATGTGTTAGGGAATTTTCGGCAGCAAGGGTAAGAAATAAGGTTTATCATGTAATAAGTTTGTGTTTTTTTGGTATGGGAATAAATGTATGCCCGGTTGCTATACTTATAAGGTTTAATGGGATTAATTCTCCTACTTTTAAGGCTAGATATAAGGAGATAATCTTTAGGATTTAATTATGGAATTATCTTTTTTAAAATAGATAATCAACTATTTATGATAGAAATGAAATCAGAAATGAAGACTGAACCTCCAATACTATTTCCGGCTACCACACATCCATTTCTTCAGGGGTAAAATGATCATTTCAGGTGCACTTGTATCTGGACTTCTAGTACAAGAATCGGAGTCTCACAGCCAAATCTTCAATGCGAACACTACGCCTGCCAACTCTAAATCGTGAGTCCGGTTGTAACGACCTCAATTCCTAACTATTAATAATTGCTCCGATTAAGGTCATTACCGCCGTAAAACCCAAATAAGCCTAAATGACACCTAAGACCAATTTGAATCTCACCAGGCTAATCAATAAATTTCTGATTTTAAGCTTGTTAATCTTATTGCTTATCAACAATTGGAGCATGATATTGGACACATGTTCTGGTATCATACGGAGTAAATACAACATCAGCGGAAGTCTTAAATTAAATCTTTGGGTTTATAACACACAAGTCCCATAGGGATCCACATAACCAGCAAGAAATTCTTTATCAAGGTTCAGAAATAGCAAGTAAAGAAGAGTGCTTAAAATAAACCAGAAAGTTGCCCAATCATTCATGTTATATGCGCAAGTAATAAGTATGCAAATGTGATGCGATATCTCCCCGCCGTGCAGCCTTGATCTCACACCCTGGTACCACGAACTGTGAATATACCTAAGCCTGAAAAATGGTAAAAACAACTGTTTGAGATTACAAGAATCTCAGTAGGGTCACAGCATTATAAGATCTACAGAATTCCTAAACACAAATCTCTCAATCCACATAAGATCATTCCTAAACAACTAAAGGGGATCACGCAATTCAAAAACCAATCAAAAAAGGTTAGGGCCGAATCTTTGGCTGAGGGAGGGCTGCAAACACTTCCGAAAGCTCAGAAGTACACAGGCAGGTGAAACACATCACATTGCCCTCGGCAATGAGGAAGAAAGGCCATCCCCTTCCACCTGTGTTGTCCAAAACTTACTGCATAAAGGGTAGATGGTTAACACGCAAACTAATCAGCAAGTCTATCACCTTGTCCTCTCAAAGACAAGTCTTCCCTAGTAACATACCTACTAGGGCTTCCTGCCACACAAGGACAGGGTTCCGGCCACACAAGGACCAGACCTCCAGCGAGATCTTGCTGGGATTTGCCGCCCATACAACTCCCATACCAGTAAGAACCTCTCCTCTCCCTAGGAGCATCAGCGCTTACCCCGAATAGCCACCGAAACAGGATCCTGACACACAGACATGTACAAGCACACACAGGCAAGCACAAAGCCTAATACCACAATAGGGTATCCTCAATCATGTCAGAACACAATCAACATATCTAATTCACATAAAAATTGCATCCCAGGCACTCAATTCCTAACTCATGGGTTCGATATAGCCTAGGAGATTCATATCTCATTCCGCATTTCATAATCTCACCCTATAATCCCAAGGCATAGAAAAATTTTGTCTTAACCTTAAACAAGGAAATATTTACATCCAAGCTTCTATTTATATATGGTTGGAAAGAAGATGAAATTATCTTTCCAATGAGCTATTATTTGTAAGGATCTGACAAACAATTAGAAAGTTATGCTATTTTGAAGTTCTAGAAGATTTTGCGAAAACCTAATTCCCCCGTCGATTTTCAAGTTAACCTTAGATAAAGAAATACTAATCTCCTAAAACAAAATCGAGGATGGCTGGAAAGAGGATGAATATATATTTCCAACAAGCTATTATTCTCAGAGATATAACAAACAACAAAAGAGTTATGCTATTCTGAATTTCAAGAAGATTTGGCAGTGCCGCCGAATTTAAACTTGACCTTTGAGAAAGAAATACTAACCTCCTGAAAAAAATTCAAAGATGGTTGAAAAGAGGATGAAGAGAGCTTTCCAGAAAGATATTATTTGCAGAGCTCTGACTAATAATGAGTGAGTTATACTAGTTTGAAGTTTCTGCGAAATATGGCGGCTATAGGGAGGTATAGGGTTTTAGGCTCATACGAAAGTTTTCTATTAATGATTTTTGTGGGGTTGGCTTCCTATTTATATTGAATGGGTATAGAATTATGATTACTATTTTTAATCACTTTATCATAATAAGATAATCTACCAGATAATTAAACTCTAAATTATCTTTCCTATTTCTAGGTCTTTAATCTCTAAGGCAATTATCCCTCTATAAGGACAATCTCTAAGGCAATTATCCATCTATAAGAACTTAAATCAAAGGGAAATTTAAAACAAGGTTAACTACTAAACAATCTTACAAATTTCGGGCATCACACATCCTTTCCTTTAGGGGAAAAATCGTCTTTTCACCTGCACTGGCTTCTGGACTTCTAGGACTCAAAATTCGGGGTCTTACACCGGTAGTTGCCCTCATATGGCCTCAACTATCTGGATGCATATGCCACAATCTTTCCTTCATGCATCAAGACACTTCCCAGTCTCATCTTCAAAGCATCACTAAATACCACATACCCTTTTGCCACTGACTAGCAAAGTGAGAACTAGAGCTGACACCAATCTAGACTTCAGCTCCTGGAAGCTCTACTCACACTTCTTGGACCACACTAACGGAACATCCTTAGGTGTCAAATGCGTCAAAGGGCCTACTAACACCGAGAAGTTCTCCACGAACTGCCTGTAGTAGCCTACCAAATCAAGGAAGCTATGGATCTTTCTGACACTATGTGGCTGCTCCCACGACACTACTGCCTCTATCTTCTTAGGGTCTACTAACACTCCTCTAGCTGATACCACATGCCTCAAGAAGCTAACCTCATTGAGCCAAAACTTGCACTTAGAAAACTTGGCATACAACTACCGAGCTCTAAGTATCTCCAACATTATCCTTAGAGGTACTATATGCTCCTCCTTAGATCTTGAATAGATAAAGATGTTATCGATGAAGACGATGATGAACTGGTCTAAATATTCCCAAAAAACTCTGTTCATAAGGTTCATGAACATTGTTAGAGACTTGGTTAGCTCGAACGGTATAAGCAAAAACTTTTAATAGCCATATCACGACCGAAACGTTATCTTTGAAATGTCTAAGTCCTGACTCTCAACTGATGGTATCCTGATCTGAAATCAATCTCTAAGAATAATGATGCACTCGAAAACTGAACAAACAACTCGCTAATTCGTGGCAGTAGGTTTCGATTCTTCATTGTGGCTCGGTTCAACTACCTGTAATTAATGCACAGTTAAAGAGTGTCATCCTTCTTCTTCACGAACAACACTTGTGTTCCCTATAGAGATACACTAGGTCTAATGAATCCTTTGTCCAAAAAATCCTTAAGCTGAGTCTTTAACTCTTTCAGCTCTGCTGGTGCCCTCTGGTAAGGTGTGATGGAGATAGGAGCTATGCCTGGCAATAACTCAATCTCGAACTCGATCTCTAGCTGTGGTGGCAAACCCATCACATCAATAGGAAAAATATCTAGGTACTCTCCCACCACTGATACACTACTCAACTTAAGAGAATTGACTACACATCTTCGACATGTGCTAAGAAGGTTGTGCAATCCTTGTTGATCATATATCTGGCACTCAACCAAGAAATCACACAAGTGGGTGTCACTCGTTTGTCATTCTCAAAATCTTGCTCTTTATCTGGCCAAAAAATCCATACCCAGTATCATGTTCAACTCTCAGATGTACAACAGAATCAGATCGACTTCATTCTCCATTGAACCCATCCGGAGAACACAACCCAAATAAACTCTGCTGCAAACCAACAGCTCACCTAACACAATCAAAACCTCAATGTGTGCCTCTAAGAGTGACAACTCCCTATCGTCACTCCTAGCTACACTAGTATCAACAAACAACCTATTCGCTCAGAGGTGTAAGAAGATTCTAGCACAATAAGAGAAATGGTAATAGTACCTGTCACAACGTCCAGACTGACTGCGGCCTCTACATCTGCCAAGTTCAAGAGACATGTCTGTTGTCTCTGCTGTTATGTCTATTGCTGCTGATGGTCTGTAGTTTGACTACCAGAAGGCCTGTGTATGACCTCTGTGGTGCTCGAGTAGAACCCTCAGAGCCGATATGACTGACTATGGAGCACCTGGCTGAGGTGCTTTAGCTCCAGGACACTCTTTAGCCATATGCCCAAACTGATCACACTGATAGTATCTGGGTGGTTACGGGCAAAGAGGTGGGTGGAACTGTCTGCAGTTCGCACATCAGAGAGGCCCAGACGGCTTACTCACGTTTTGAAAGAATTGAGAGGGTTACGAGTTTATGGTCACTAAAGTGGTCCCTTGAGACCTGGTCTGCACTTAAGGATAAGGACCAACTGTCTTATCCTTGAGCCTCTGCTCAAACCTAAAACTACGCCTTATTAGACCTTTGTTAGCTGAACTATCTTTGCAGTTTTGATTCTTGCCTCGTGCTAGTATAAAATTGAATTTATCTTTAATCGCAAGTGAACGATATCAACAAGGAACACAGTTCAGAAGAACGAGTATCGATCCACAGGAAAAATCTATCTAAAACTGATAAATTTGCCGAAACCTTTTATTTTAGTTAAATCGGTTCAAATAGTGTATATTTACGAATTAAGAAAGCTAAAAGTAAATAGCATGGAATAATTTACAGAAAGATAAACAATGATTCGTATTCAGTATTCTTAACTTGAATGTGTGTCGCCAGCTAATCTTGAAGATGATCCTGATTTTCTTAGATCCAATAACACCTTTCCAGACTGTTAATGGCTAACCCTAATCTCTAATTAGCTATATTTCTATACTAATTCTAGCTAAAATTTGGTTTACCCTAATCAGTATGAACCTTAGGTTTGACAGATATATTTCTATTCTTAAAAATTAAAGGACCTAGGTATTCTACCCCTATGTCAAAACCTAAACTAATATTCCTACCATAATAGATTTACCTAGAACAAACTGATCAATTTTGTAATAAAGCAGAAGGTAGAATAATCTTTGCAATAAATAGACTTATAGATATAGGCTCGAATCTTGTATAAGCGTTTAGAAACTAGAACGATGGAAGAGAAAGATAGAAAGTAAAACAAAATCAATTTCCATACTTAAAATCAAAATAACATACCGTAGATTAGTTTCTGAAAGATAACAAATCCAAGAACAAGAACTAGTGTTTTTTCTTTGTAAACTAAAGAATTAATATATAACAATAACCCTTGACATCTATTTATATGAAACCCTAGGTTTCTAATCCTTTTTTGTATATTTTTTGGGCTTGATTTCCTATGCCTAACCAGTCCATGCATGTGATCTGACCGGTCCGTGCATCCTCGACAAGTTCATCAGGTTGATTCGACCAGTTGGTGTAAGTGCACAGACCGGTCTATGCATCTTTGGCAGGTCTGTCTAATTTTCCATTTTGATTGTCCAACCGATGGGTTTACTACCTCCGGTCAAACTCCTTCTGGAAGTCATCCCATGTAGGTTGACTTGCCTAATAGTCTCTCACCAAGCTCCACTAGCTAGCTACGTCCCTACCAAACAGACATAGAGCCAAGGTCACCTTATCCTCAACAGACAACCTCAAATCCTATGTAGTTAAAACAACTTTTTATTTTTACAGCTACACTAGCAATCTACTACCCTGAACCTCAGCCTGCTGAAACTCTGGCTCTGCTGCAACCTGTGGCTAAGTTGATGCCTGCAGTGTCTAAATCTATGGCTGCTGAACTATTGTAGACTGCAACTAACCCAAAGTGGTCTGAATCACAGCTAACACCTACAGCAATGCCTGATCCTGAACTACTGGTGCTGACTGAGCTGGTTGTGCCTCTAGTGCACCGGCTGGCTAACCTACACCTGCTGCTGGCCCTCAAGCAACTGAGCTCTCATCAAGCTTTCTGATATAAACTCGGCCTCCTTGGCCACCACGGCCTTTAGAAATACTGCGACATTTACCACAAGCCATCTCTATTAACTGGACACACTGTCATAGATATAAGCCTAAAGATAAACAAGACCTTTAAACAACTCTATACTAGACTATGCATGTGCAGTGAGTGTGATGCACTTGTAAAACATGCAATTTTAAATTAATTTTGCACTCAATGCATACATAAACAACCATACTTTGCTACCAACCTTATAAGGTGATGACCTGTTTTTAGTGTTAGTCATCTGTTATGATTTTAGTTCGATTTAAGGACAATTGCGTTCTAACTATGTTAATTTAGTGAATATTTTGATCATTTCTTGAGTAGATGTACAATGGATTTTAGCGAACAATTGGCAGCATCTTCGTTGTACGAAAGATTAATCAAAATAGCGAAATCGATATTGGTGAATACGAGAGCCAACTGACTAGTCAATTGGAACCAAGCGATCGGTGGGTGATATCAAGGAACTATGCCGAAGCTCAACCGACCAATCAGTTTCTAAAATAAAAAAAAAAGACGAAGTTTCCGAAGCTCAACCGACAAGTCGGTTCACCCAAACGAGAGTTCAGACATTCGCGGTGAACATCAATGAATCGATGGTTCACTTACACCAACCGGTCGGTTGTACAAGATCAAGCCCAGAAATATGTGGATAAGGATGATCAGATATGGATAAAGATTATCTATTTATTTTTAATTATAAAATAGATGTCAAAATTGTATTATTTTTCATCAAACACTTTACAATTTAAAGTCTTTTCGTCAAAACATGTCCTTAATCCATCAGTGATAAAGTTAATAGTATGTTTGTTTGAGTTTTAATTAATGCAAAGACTTTTTGGATTAATTCTTTCTTTTCATCTTTTGCAATCTTGATTTCTTTACTTAAAACTAGGATTCATATTCACTGTGTTCTTATTATAAGTTCTTAACCCTATTTCTATATCTTGATTAAATAGCAAACTTGGCCAGTTTGTCCATAGGTAAGTCTTAGTTAATTCGGAAAAATAATTAAATTTCAACAACATAATAGAAGTCCTAGGGCATAGCTAAAAGTTGGTAGAATAAGAATATATCTTGCAAACCTAGGGTTCATATTGATTGGGAAAAATGATTGAGAAGTTTATTTATCATAAGAATATAGTTAGTTAGGAATCTGAATTAGCTCCTAATAGTCTGGAAAAATATTAAGAGATTAGAAGATCATCAAGAACAGGTACAAAATATTAGAATTTAACAATAGTTGGATTGGTTCCCAAATTTACTAACAATCCTAATTCTAACATCTAACTAGTTGATTAAGGTTTTAAATTTAGTTTAATTATCTCTAATTATTCGATTCATTTAACTAAAATAGTAGATTTGGCGAATTGATTAGTTTTAAACGACTTTCCCTATGCGATCGATAATCGTTTCTTTGAAGTACATTACTTGTTGATATTCGTGTGCTTGTGATTATAGGTAAATTTAATTTTAAGCCAACAAGTTCTTAGCGCCATTTCTAGGGAAAACGATTTTGAAACTAACAATTTAACCCTAATTCTTTTTTAAGATTAAATTTTTTGTTTTTGTTTCTGGTATGTAGAACTAGAGAACAGGTATAACTTAAGTAGGAAGAAGCTTGACTTAACCTATTGACCTTTCAATTGAGAAAACTACAAAAAGGCTTACACGACATAAGTTATCAGACCAAACGATAGACCACCAGAACCTAGATGTTGTCAATAGAGGAGACAATTCATACCTAGCTTCAGCAGTAGACAATCCACAGCCAAAACGTAGGACTGTCATGGAAAACATAGAACTCTCATGGACTACAATATTCTAACAGCTAAGGCATTAGGAGACAACATCTGTAGCCTTGCCATTCAGGCTAATAAATTTGAGATCAAGCCTGCGATGATCCATATGATGGAGAACCACCAGTTCTTGGGACTGGAAAAGGAGGACCCAATGAAGCATGTGAAGATGATTATAAAGCTGAAAAATACATTTAGATTCAATGAAGTATCTTCTGAGGCAATTAGATTGCAAATGTTCCCTTTCTCCTTGTCTGGGAAGCTGCAGATTGGTTGGAGAATTTACCCACTGGTTCCATTACAATATGGGAGGAGCTGATGAATGCCTTCTTGGACCGATTCTTTCTAGGGGCAGAGACTTCCCAGTTGAGGCATGAGATCAATAACTATAAGTAGCAACCGAAGGAGACACTGTATGAGGCTTATGACAGATTCAAGGGGTTGCTTAAAAAGTTTCCACATCATGGCATTCCAGACTTTCTACTCCTAGATGCTTTCTACAGAGGCATGTTAGAGATGCACAAGTTCATGCTTAGTGAAGTTGCTGATGGGAACATCCTGGACAAGAAAGTTAGTGAAGCCTTTAGATTGATTTAAAAAATGAATGAGGGAGGACAAAATTGGGATTCTAATGCAGATTTTGATAGAACTTCAGGAAGGCTAGAGGTTTATGCTATCACCAAACTAATAGTAGAGATGGCTGCCATCAGACATGAGTTTAAACAAAGTAGAGTAGAAGTGGCAGCAGTCCAACAGAATTCTGGAAACCAGCCTGTTTTGGCTCTCTATAACCATTGTGGTGGGAATTAAAAAAATTACTAGTGCCTCATGAACATTAAAGAGGCCAATTATGTTGGAAATCCAGGGAAGCAACCTTATAATGAAAATTGAAAATATCAACCCAATTTTTCTTATAAGAAAAATAATCCTAATTATGGTCTGAATCCCAGCCAAATGACGAAGGAAGCTATAACCCTTGGTAACATTAAGGGAACCAACCAGCACAACCAGCAGAATAGAAGAGTGGGATTAGAGATTTGATGCAGCAATTCATTATGTCAGCGGATTCAAGAATCAAGAATTTGGACACATAAATGGGTCAGTCGGCACAGGTTTTATAGAATAGACCACCAAGGGCTTTGCCATCCGATGCAAAGCTACCAACACAGGCTATAAATTAAATCTGAAAGGGTTATGCCAAAACCTAAACTAAAACACTGAATGGGAGGAAATCTATCATATAAAAAAAGAAAAAATAAATAAAAAGAAGAAAGAAATGTGAGATGAGAGAAGAAAAGAGTGTTTTAAAGCTAACAAATTTGTTTTTGTACAGGAAATTTAGTTTGAGGTGGAATACTGAAGGAAAAGATATCGATAAAGCATTTTCGGGTCAACTAACTAGTCTATATGAGACTACCAACTGGTTGGTTCAATATGAAAAATTTTACAAAAGGCCACCGACCGGTCGGTGCAATTTGTTGGCATAAAATTGAATTTATCTTTAGTCACAAGTATACGACTGTCTACAAGTAATATTGTTTAAAAGAATGAGTATCAATCCCACATGGAAATTAGTTTAACAGCAATCAATTCTTCTAATCCACTATTCTTGTTAAATGAATCGAATAATGAGAGATAATTAAACTAAAATTTAAACCTAAATTAACTAGTTAGATGTTAGAATTAGGTTTGCTAGTTAATTTGAAAACCAATCCAACTACTATTCAATTCCAATAATCAGCACATGTTCTTGATGATCTTCTAATCTCTTAATATCCTTCCAAACTATTAGAAGCTAATTCATATTCCCAACTAAATATATTCCTATGATAATTGAACTTCTGAATCGTTTTTCCCAATCCATATGAACCCTAGGTTTGATAGATATTCATATTCTACCAAGTTTTAGTTATGTCCTAAGAATTTTAATATGTTGTCAAAGTTTAATTGTTCTTCCTAATCAATTAAGACTTACTTTTGGACAAACTGACCAGGTCTCTTAATTAATCAAGATTTAGAAATAGGGTTGAGAACTTGCAATAAGAACACTATGAATTTGAAACCTAGTTTTACGTAAAGAAATCAAGATGCAAAAGATAAAAATAAAGAATTAATCCAAATAGTCTTTGCATTAATTAAAACTCAAACAAACATACCTACGTCTTGATCTCTGACATATTGAGGACACATTTTGAAGAAAAAGTGTTTAATGAAAAGTAATATAGCCCTCACATCTATTTTATATTAGAAATTTTGAAGATAATCTTTATCTCATATCTTTAGTGTCGATTTTGTACCACCAACTAGTCGGTGTATTTGAACTGACCGGTCAGTTGATATTCGGCAAATTTGTCAAGTTGAACTGACCAGTCAGTGTAGTTGATTCGACTAGCTAGTGTAGGTGAACCGACAAGTCTATATGTCTTCAGCAGCTTCGTTTTTTTCCTTTGTTTTCCGGTCGGTGTAGGTTGGAAAAAATTCATCATTGAACCGACTGGTCGATTGAAACCAATCGACCATTCGGTTGGCCTTTGCAATTTTCAAATTCAATTTTGATGTTTTGGTTTATTTTTCATACAAAAATGCTCCCTTTTTCCGTTAAAAACCATTACACACCTACTCAACCACAATTATCCTAAAATCAAACCGAAATCATATGGATCACTTGTGTTATAAACAGGTCATCAAATCTTCTTAAACCTAGAAATTTGCTAGTTCCTAGCAAAAATAATTTGACAAAGATACACAAACATCCAATACCCAGATAATTTCAATCACGGAATCTTAGTTCACTTCATCAATAACCAATAACAAACACTTAATTCTGAAATTCTGGTCTTTCAATTCTTACCCGGTTGCATCAATTTAAGTCTTGCATAAAGGAATTAGGATTTGCAAAATGCCCAATACATATACACTAGTTCATCAAATCAATCAGAATGTTTATTGGAATTTCAGAAGTGCAGCTCAAAGGTTCTATTGAATTAACCCACCATAAGTGCTTTTAGAATTGTACTGCAAACATTTTTTCTATCTCTTATTTTTTATATCTTTCAGCACATAAAATTTTATTTTCTCACTTAAACATACACAACATTGGTTAGTTAACCAATAGCTTAACCAGTACTAACCATCCCTTTAAATTTTTTCCTTAATATAAATTAATCAATTTGATGCTTTGGTCCTCTAAATATTGGTTAATGTTTGAACCTAATGCCACCTTTAATTCGTAAAACCAATTTCAGCACAATCCAGGTTCAAATCTAATCAGCCATACTAAACAAAATTAAACATTCATCGTCACTTTTTCAGAAGTGAACCAATCTCCTCAAACTGCGATCAAATTGACGTCCTCGGACATAAAAATAACATCAAACATAATATGTAACTAAATTAAACACGACTGACTGGCATAACTTAAATAACACTAAGATATATAAAACAAAAGTAAAAACAAGCAAAAAAAAAAAGAACAGAAAAATACCCGATTTTTTAAGACAAGCACTTTGTCATCTCGCACTCTGAAATCACAAACTATGGCATCAACACCATCAGAAAGTTGCTTCTGAATTTCAATTAGTTTCGGATCCTCTAATTGCTAATTCCGGATCTCTTCAATCAATGAAGGTGTGACTTCGATTCGTGCCATGAACAAACCAGAAAAATCAGTGCCAAGATGCACACGGGTAGCTTTTAAATCCAACAACATAGGCAGGTAATAGGTACGCATGTAAGCCAAAACCGATGGGGAAGGAGGATGAAGCTTTCAACTCAGGCATCAGCGACAACATTTGTTTTTTCAGGATGATATTTGATGATCAAATCGTAGGCTTTAATCAGCTCCACCCATCTTCGTTGTCTCATATTCAATTCTTTTTGCGTGAGGAGGTACTTCAGGCTTTTCTGGTCGGTGAAGATTCTGCATGTCTCGTTGTATAGGTAATATCGCCAAATTTTCAACGAAACACCACGGCTCCAAGCTCCAAATCATGTGTAGGATAGTTGCTTTTGTGTGGTGGTAACTGTCAGGAAGCATAGGCAACGACTTTCCCTTCTTGCATCAATACGCATCCAAGTCCAGATTTCGATGCATCGCTGTAAACCACATACTCCTTTCCGTCGATGGGTAAGGTAAGGATAGGTGTGCAAACTAACCGGTTTTTTAGTTCTTCGAAACTTCGCTGACATTTCTGGTTGCACACGAATGGCTCTCCTTTGCGCATCCGTTTCGTCAATGGTCCGGCAAGGGATGAAAAATTCTCCACAAAGCAACGGTAGTATCCGGCTAAGCCAAGAAAATTATGAACTTCGAACACAGTTCGCGGGAGTTCCCAAGCAACTATAGCTTCAATCTTCTTCAGATCAACAAGGACAACTAGGATGGAAACAACATAGCCAAGGAAACCAAATTTGCGTAACCAGAATTCGTATTTTGAGTATTTTACAAACAACCGCTGATCCTTCAAAACATTCAGCACAATCCGCAAGTGCTTAGCATACTCCTCTTCCAATTTTGAATAAATCAGAATGTCGTCGATGAAGACTATCACAAATTTATCTAGGAATTCATGAACACAGGATTTATTAGGTCCATAAATAATCTGGTGTATTGCTCAAACCGAATGGCATAACCAGAAATTCATAGTGGTCGTATTGCAATCTGAATGCGCTCTTCAGAATATCAACTTCACAAACTCACATCAGGACTAGCCTCAGCATCAGTCCGGGTGAATAGCCTCATTTTTCTTGGTTTCGCCTCACTTTTGGATCCATTTGGTGGTCCTCCTAGTGCACGTGTTGGTGGTTTGGTGGGGTTGGCATACCCACATCAGCCTGAGTTTGGTGTACCTGTGATACGCTTTGGTTTCAGGTAGTCCCTCTGAACATAGCCTATCTCGCCACAATTATAACATCGACGTGGTTGTGGATTCCACGTAGATCCATTAGAATTTGGACCAGAAAAATTCTTCTTGTTGTTACCTCCATTCCCACCATTGTTTTTCGAAGGATAAGATCTCAAAGGATAGGGTCCCGTATGCCGATTGAACTTCAAATTTTGCCTAAAAGATCCGCCATTAGTGACTTTGGATGGCTTCATGATTTGCACGATCTTCTCAGTTTTGGTTGCGGCAACAATTAGTTCTTGCAAATTCTGCACCAGTGTCGTACCAACGATGGTTTTGAGTTCGGTACTCAACCTATTCTGAAATTCTCTCGCAAGCTGATATGGCGAGCGATCCTCTTCACGTACAAACCGAGACAACTCCCTTAATGCCTTCTCATATTCCAGCACCGATGGGGTGCCCTGTTCAAGCTTGTAGAAAGCTTGTCGCTGCTCATTTTTATAGAATCTCGTATAAAATGTTTCATCAAACTCATTCCGAAATTCCTTCCAAGTCGGCAAACGAGTTACCAGATCGCAAGCTCACGGCTATCCACTATATGAGGGCTTCTCCCTCAAGTAGGAAAGTGGTGACGGAAACCTTGTTATCATCTGAGATATGCAAGAACAAAGACACTCGGCACAGGGTGTCTATCCATTCACGAGCGGAAGCAGCTCCGGCTGAACCATTGAAATCTTTACATCCCAATTGTCGAGCTTCCTTCAACAATTTTCTAATCACGACGGGAAGTCTCTGAGCTTCCGTAAGGGGAACCGGTTGTACTGGCTCAAGTGGAGGAATAGGTTCTTCCACGGGCGCTGGTGAAGGAGCATTCTGAAATTACGTCTCCATATATTGTTGATTTGCAGCAATTCCTTGCAATACATTGAAGATTTGTGCTATCACAGGATTGATGGCTGGTGCCTCAGGTTGATTTTCGGGATTAGCTTGCCCTCCCTGCTCAATTTGTGCATTTGGCTCCTCTTGCACAATAGGTTGCTGTTTTTCTTGAACCTCATACCTACCCCGTCTACCCCTTTGTACACTTGGCCTTGCCATACTATACGAATACACAATCGTCACTCAACACATAACCCAAATTTGAAATTATGAAAAGAAGTGGTACCTGGTGAAGAGGCGTGCACCGGATGATATGCATATGCTGGAAAACAAAATACACATGCACCCAAGTACACACAAATTTCGAAAATCATATGCACACTCGGCAATTACATCAATACCCATATATAACCACTCAGAAAATAATCATCAAGCATTCGGTAAACACACAGGGATATTCTGCAACACTCTTAGGAATTATAATTATTATGCAAAAACATACATAAGCTTTTGGAAAGAAAACACACATCAACAATACCCATTCGACAATAGTTAAAGAAAACAAAGCAAACACATTAAGTCATACAGGCCATAAAAATACAAATAAACACACAACAAGTCAAATTATCAATTTCATCATTTAAATCATACAAACCAATCCCTTTTTTGTATTAGATCATTTTCGGTATTAGCCCCTAAGTGAGTGGGTGTGTGCGCATGTACCTACCTACAAACACAAAATCAACAAACAAATTATATTCCCTAAACAATGTTCCGCTACCAAACCTGTAACGACCACAAATCCTAACCTATTATAAATTGCTCCGATTGGGGCCCTTACCGCCGTGAAACCCAAACAAACTCAAAAACTAAGACATATTTGAATCCCACAAGGCTTATTCATCTAATTTTCGATTTTTAATTATTATTTATATTCTTAACAATTGGAGCATGACATTGGACAAGTATTCTGGTATCATACGGAGTGAATAAAACATCAGCAAAAGTCTTTAAATTGAGTCATTGAAACCATAACACACAAGTCCCATAAAGATTTAAAAATTCAACATGTAAACCTCTTAAAGTAATCTGGTAACAAACCATCAAAGGAGGGACTAAAATAACCAAAAAATAGTCTAAATCAAGGTTCATGCTATATCCGCAATCAATCAAGGAATAGGTATGCAAATGTAATGCGATATCGGCCCGCCATGCAGCCTTGATCTCACACACTGATTCCACAAACAGAGAATGTACCTAAGCCTGAAAAAAGGTGAAAACAACAGGATAAGATTACAAGAATCTCAATAGGGTAACAATATCATAAGATCTATAGAAATCTTAAACAAACATCTCCCAAACAACATCAGATCAACCCTACACAACTATGGCTATCACTCAATTCAAGAATCAATAAAAGGGATAAGGCTGAAACTAAGGCTGAGGGTGGACTACAAACACTTCTAAAAATTAGAAGTACACAGGCAAGAAAACTCATCAAGTTACTCTCGGTAGTAGGAAAAAGAAAAGCCATCCCCTTCCACTTGTGTTGTCCAAGGCTTTGATGCACAAAGGGTAAAAGGTTAACACAAAAGCTAATCAGCAAGCCTATTCATCTTGCTAGCACACAGGACAAGGCATCTAGCCAACACACAGGACTAGGCATCCTAACCAACATACATGATTAGGGCATCTAGCCAGCACACAGGACAAGGCATCTAGCCAGCACACAGGACTAGGGCATCTTGCCAGCACATAGGAATAGGCATCTAGCCAGTACACAAGACTAGGCATCCTAACCAGCACATAGGACAAGACATCTAGCCAGCATATAGGACTAGGCATCTAGCCAGCATACAGGACTAGGCATCCATCGCGCACAAGCTGAGGATTGCCACCCATACAACTCCCTTACCAGTAAGAGTCTCCCCTCTCCTAATGAGCATTAGTGCTTACCCTGAATGGCCATCAGAACAGGATCCTGACACACAGACAAACACAAAGCACAATACCACAACAAGGTATTCTCAATAATATCAGAACACATTCACACAACACATGCAAATTAGGCACTCATAACCTAACTCAAGAGTTCGGTATAGCCTAAGTAATCAGATTTTAATCCACAGTTCATGCATACACCATATAATCAATTCGCATGCAATATTATGAAGGGTGTGCATCGAAAAAAACAAACAAACAACAAGGATTTCTGGAGAAACCGATGAGGCATAGATTCTACCTCTCTTGTCTCTGAACAAGAAGCTATTTCTTTTCCTTTATTTAATAGTTCCAAACCACCTATAGCATCACAAGGCAAAAACAAAACCAAACTAAGCATGCATACTCAATAACCAATTGAATACCCTATTTTCTTACCAATTCCACTCACCAAACCATTCAGAAATTAGTGATCAGATGTCGCAGGGGCCTCCCCCTTGGATTTTTGATGCGATAGCCAAGAACTTAACAAGATTCAACCTGAATTACCATCCCAATTAACTATAAAAATTTCGGCATTAAGAGTAGGGAACAAAAAAAATTGTGATTTCATGCATACAAGGTGCAAGTGTTGCGATTTTATGTTAACAAAGGAGGATTAGGTGTTTATAACTTGTACAATGAAAAGAAACAAGATCAGAATCCAATACGTTAATCAATTGATCAAGATAGGCAATAATAGGGCAAGGGTAGGGCATACTGATTTCATGTATAGAGAAGATTCAAAGGATGAATTCATGATTTTACAACATGAATGGATGCTTAAAAATCATACAAACAAGAGAAAAAATAATAGAAATCAATCGAAGGCAGAATCACACAATTTTGAAACCTAATCCCACCGAAATATGACTTAACTTACGACAAAGAAAAACTAACTTCCAGACAAAACCCAATATGGCTGGAAAGAAGATAAAAAGAACTTTCCAACAAGCTATTATTCACAAGAATCTGACAAAGGATGAGAGAGTTATGTCTATTTGAAATTCAAGCAGATTTTGTCAATTTTTCCAAATTATGATTTAACTTTTAACAAAGAAAAAATAACCTCAAGATTAAAAACCTAAGATTTTTGGAAAGATAATGAAGAAAACTTTCCAAAAAGCTATTATTCGCAAGAATCCGACAAAGGATGAGAGAGTTAAGAATGTTTGAAGTTCAAATAGATTTTGGCAATTCAGCCGAATTACGATTTAACTTTTAATATAGAAAAACTAATATACAGATTGAAAAAAATGATGGTTGGAAAGAGGATGAAGAGAGCTTTCCAACAAGCTATTATTCGCAAGAATTCACCAAAGTATGAGAGAGTTATGCTTGTTTGAAGTTCAAGAAGATTTCGGCAGAAATAGGGAGGGTTTTTGGTTGGATGAATTTTGTATATTTTTTGTGTGAGGTTTAAGTGTGGCTGGCTTCCTATTTATATAGGGTGGTTATGAGATTAATTTATCTACTTTAAAGATTAGATTAATGTAAGATAATTATCAGAATTAAATTATATAATTATCCTCTCTTAATTTTTGAGATTTTATTTTCTAAGATAATTATCAACCAATAAAGATTCAAATTAAAGAGAATAAAAACGAGAATTAACTACTGGACATTCCTTACCAATTTTGGCCATCACATATCCTTTTCTTCAGGGACAAAATAGTCTTTTCACCTGCACTAACTTCTAGACTTTTAGGACTCAAAATTCGCGGTCTCACAAATTTACGATGTAAATATAATTCTAAATGTCTATTACTCAAACAAACAAACCTAAGATGGCAGTATAGTTTTATAATTGATATATAAGGATCTGAATATAATTGATAATGATTTATGAACCAAGAAGACATACCTCGCCTTTAATAAAAATTCTAACTGACTCAAATGGATATTGTGTACCATCGCTTCTAAACTACAATGCACACATGTGACCATAGATACTAATGATGTCCAAGGTGGGTCAACTTTGGATAAGGTTAATGAGAAAGAATCACAATATATTTGTGGCATCACAAAATATAAGGGATGGGTTGGTAAATTCTTGGAGCACAATATATATATATACTCACACCATGGGAAATCTTATGTAACTAATGTGAGTGATAGCATAACAGTAAAAGTATGAGGAAATTTTTGGTTTTCCCTCTAGATAGGTTAATCATGCTCCACTCTACTACCATGAGAGTTGTCACCCATACGGTTGAGGAAGGAGTCATAGCTAAGTGGTAAGGAATAAGAAACGTATGAGTTTCTATGAATAATAATTAAACAATGCTCCGTTACCATGATAGTTGTCAACCACACGGGTGAGGAAGGAGTGGTAGTATAGCAATAAGGAATAAGAAACGTATGAGTTTATCCTACAAAGCTAGAAAGAAATAATTAATAGCGGACTAGTAATAATATGAACAATCAATCATGTGGTAGCGGACTTATTTATCAACAACAGTGCAGTCTGGAAAACACCGGATTATGTTTTAACTTTATATTCTCTGAATTCTTTAATAAACTATGGTTTTCCAATTTACATAAATCGTTTATGATGTAATAATACAACCTAGGGGAGTACAATGACATGTACATATAATAGGAATCCTTACCTGACGATAAGTTGACTGTATGGCTAGGATGAAGACCATGGTTTTACCTACTTTTCCATTCCTTATTAAATACGAGATCTGACAAAAAACTTGGGATTTCTTTTGAAAGAACTCGGGAAAAGCTCGCATGAAGGAGAAACACATTTTGGAGGTAGAATCGACTCTTGACACACACTAGAAGGGGGAGAAGACATACATGGGGTATTAGACCACTGGGTCACCGGTGACTAGCCGAGACCAGGACTGCCCAAGCGGCAGCCAGTCTCTGGCCAGTGCGATGTCATTTCGAAGGAAACGACATTGCACCTCTCGTGCGGCAAAAACGACAGCTCTAGGCTGCGTATTGACCCTCAATGGTCAAAACGACAAAGTCAATGTCGTTTTGAGCTAAATTAAAATATTGATATATAATAAATAATATAATATTAATTTAATGATAATAAATAATATTTATAAATTCTAATAAAACTTTAAAAAATCATTAAAAATAAACCAATACTCTGAAAAATACACTAAAAATTTCTACGAAATCCTTATGATATAAAATTAATATTACTATCTATTGGTATCATCAAATTAATATTTTCATCATCTTATAATTTTCTTAAAATTCAACTATCTCGTCAAAAAATATAGAAAAATCATTATAAATCAAATTTCAATTCCGAAAATTCTAAGAAACTTTATCAACCATCAAATACTATCTATGATCCTAAATACCAATAACCATCAATACACACACTATCTCATGTTTTGATCATCAATCAAATAGAAACAATAATTCCTTGGTAATTATAAAATTTCTTCCAAAAATTAAATTTATCCTCTAATTTATCAAAACTAACTTAGAAACTCATCATCAATCTATAAATATAACCTTAAAGCACATCAATTCTTTTCGATTTCTAATTGGGCTTTTTAGCACAAATGCCTCAAAATTTTCAAAGTCTCACACTTCCTCCCTTCTTTTTCCCTCATTCTTCAAGCTCTAAGCTATCTACAACTTATCCTCTCTCACCTAGCCCAAAAACACTCTCCCCTTCTCTCTTAAATTTGACCTGAAAACACCCCTCCAAACCCAAAAGCCACCCTCCCCAACATTCTAACAACCATCTTCACCTTTTCTTCTCATTGAATTTTCAGATACTTAAATCTATTCATCTTCTACCTCAAAACCTAGTTATATTATACACAGAAACAAAGGAGCAGCAACACAGCCAGAAGTTCTCCTCCTCATCAACAAACTAAGAGAGGCTGTAATTTCACATTCAGAGCTTCAACATCAAGAGAGGTGCCTGAGCTTGATTCATTTTGTTTCACTACAACTGCTGCTGCTGAAAAGAGATATGAAGTATTGAAGAGGAGGAAATTCTAGCAGGAAAAGGTGATGAGTTTTGAATATCAAGCAAAATATGCAGGACATAGTATGATTTTTCCCCCAAACTTTTAGGAAATTAAACTTGGTTGGGAAACATTTGCTGTAAAAACTCTTATGGAAGTCTATTCAGAACTTGTGTGTGAATTTTATGCAAATGTGCCTGATGTTGGAGATGGATTTGTTATGGTTAGGTAGCCATTTGTTAGAATTGCTACTGATGTACTTAATAGTTACTATGTTGTGGAATATGAGGATGAAGGAGATAATGACGAGGAAGAAGAGGAACCAAATTTGAGGATGGTATATGATATTTTTACATTTGGAGAAGGGATGGAGGAACCCATTGGTGGCACTGTTACCACCACAAATTTCTGTAGGGAAGAAAAATTCTGGAGGATATATATGGGGCACAATTTGGTTCCAGTTTCCCATCATTGTGAAATCAACAAGGAAGCCAGTTTGTTGCTGAACAAAATTGTGATGGGAATACAATTTAATGTGGGAAAGATTGTCGTTGGAAAAATTCTTTCTTGGAAGTAAAAGGTGAACAATCGTCTTCCATTCCCACCTATGATTTCTGTAATGTGTTTAGAAGTTGGAGTCATTCTGCGGGAGAAGTTGTACTTCCCAATTCACAAGCCATTGCTTCCCTTTACCTATTCATATATTGTGGAAAAGATCAAGGTGATTGAAGCAATGACTTGGAAGACAGAGTATTTGTGTATTCCTCTTTACCAAGGATGCTATACCGGAGAGGGTGCTACACCAACCACCAACGGCACCCCAACAACCTACCAAGCCAAGGGAGATAGGTTCTTCTTCATGTACAATAGTGGAAGCTAACTTGATAGCGCAACTTGAGGAAATTTCCATCCAGCAACGCACATTAGTGGGACAGCAAAAAGTTATTATAGAAACTTTGTAGGAGGTGCGAGCTTACCGAAATAAGCAAATGGAGATGTTTCAACAATTGCAATAGCAACAGATGCATTCCATGCAATATCAGTAGGATACTAATCAATGAATGTTCGAGCACTTTCAGTATATGAATCTAAGTGGTTTGCCTCCACCATATTAGGGGGATGATGATCAAGCACCAAGAAAGAGCTAAGTTATTGTCTCACTTATTTATTTTTCTATTGTTTTTATTTCAGTTATTTAATTTTTTATCTGTGATATGTCGTAACGTGTTGAGTTTTGTTATTTGTCTAAGTTGTATTTTGTTATAATATTTGGTATTTGATGTTATATCCAGGACATCCATTTATGATAAGTTTGAGGAAGATTGGTTCACTTCTAAAAAATTTATGATGGATGCTTAATTTTGTATAGTATGGTTGATTAAATTTGAACCTAGGTTGTGTTGATATTGGTTTTACAAATTAAACGTGGCATTGGGTTCAAACATCAACCAATATTAAGAGTAGCGAAGCATTAAAGTAATTAGTTTATGTTGATGAAAAAATTAAGACGGTTGGTTAGTACTGGTTAAGCTATTGGTTGACTCACCAGTATTATGTTTGCTAAAGTAAAAGAATAATTTTATGTGCTGGAAACTATGAAAATAAAAAAAAGAGAAAAAATTATTTTTGCACCACAAATGTAAAAGCACTTATTGTGAGTTTAACTCAATAGGACTTTTGAGCTACACTTCTGAAATTCTATTAAACATTATGATTGATTTGATGAACTAGTGCATGAGTATTGGGTGTTTTTAAATCCTAATTCCTTTATGCAAAACTAAAATTGATACAACTAGGTGAGAATTGAAAGACCAAAATTTCATAATTAAGTGTTTGTTGTTGGTTGTCGATGAAGTAAACTAAATTTCCATGACCAAAATTATTTGTGTATAGGTGTTGGTGTTTCTTTATCGAACTATTTTTTCTAGGGATTAGAAAAGTTCTAAGTTTGAGGGATTTGATGACCTATTTTTAGTTCTAGTTATCTGTTAGGATTTTAGTTTGATTTAAGGACAATTGAGTTATAATTGTGTTAATTTATTGAAAATTTTGATTGTTTGTTGAGTATTGTAGTTAAGCAGATGTGCAATGGATTTTAGTGGCAAACGACAGCATTTTCATTTGAAAGACGCACCAAAGTGATATCAAGGCACTATGTCGAAGCTCAACCGACCGGTCAGTTGAAGGACACTGACTGATAGGTTACAAAAAATAAGAAAAGAGACAGAGTTGCCGAAGCTTAATCGATCAGTTGATTGAAGGACACCGATCGGTTGGTTCACCCAAACGAGAGTTCAGACATTCATGTTGAACATCAGTGGACCGGTCTATTCACATACACTGACCGATCGGTTGTACAAGATCAAGTCCAGAAATACGGAGATAATGCCAACCAGATACGGATAAAGATTATCCATTTATTTTTAATTTTAAAATAGATGTCAGGACTGAATTATTTTTCATCGAACACTTTACGTATTCAAGTCTTTTCTTTAGAATTTGTCCTCGATCCATCAGTGATCAAGGTAACAGTATGTTTGTTTGAGTTTTAATTAATTTAAGGACTTTTTGGATTAACTCTTTCTCTTTATCTTTCGCAATCTTGATTTCTTGATGTAAAACTAGATTCATATTCATTATGTTCTTATTACAAGTTCTCAACCCTATTTCTAAATCTTGATTAATTAACAGATCTGGCTAGCTTATCCATAAGTAATTCTTAGTTGATTCGGATGAACAATTAAACTTCAACAACAAATTGGAAATCCTAGGCATAACTGAAACTTGGTAGAATAGGAATATCTTTGCCAAACTTAGGGTTCATACTGATTGGGAAAAACGATTTTGGAAGGATATTAGGAGATTAGAATATCAAGAACAGGTACAGAATATTGGAACTGAACAATAGTTGGATTAGTTCCCAAATTAACTAACAATCCTAATTCTAACATCTAACTAGTTAATTTAGGTTTTAAGTTTAGTTTAATTATCTCTCATTATTCGATTTATTTAAGTAGAATAGTGGATTAGACGAATTAATTAGTTTTAAATGACTTTCATTGTGGGATCGATACTTGTTCTTTTGAACTATATTACTTGTTAGCAGTCGTGCATTTGAGATTAAAGGTAAATTTACTTTTAAGCCAACATGAGGACTTGTTTCCGGTAAATGGGACCTTAACCATCGTGTAGTCCAGACTGACCCAACACGTGGATCAATCAAAACTACACAAGTCTCGCATTAACTTTACATATCAAAAATCCCAAAAATACATATAAATTTAAACTTTTCCTTTTAAAAGGAGGATAGCATGTCACAAAATACACCCAGTATAAAATAGTCATGGGATATGCATACACATACAGCGGAAGACTTTAAATCGCATACAATAGATCACATGACCCCAAGCATGCTACACAAAAGTCCATACTCACGATCCCATATGATCCACACAAAAAGTGCTCAAGGCATCCATCTCATAACATAATAGGAAATACAAGTCATACATGCGTATAAAGTGTCAATTCGGGAAACAAGCCCACAATGGGTCCAAATCAACAACCATAATCTAAAACAAGCATGTATGTCAATAAAGGGTAAAAATACCAAAAACATAAAACATGCCGAGCTTCCAAAACGTGCAAGTGCAATAGTCCAGCCTTAAGACAAAAATCAGGAAAACTCGACTTCAAGGATGATTGGCTATGATGAACAAACTAGCCCTGAAAAAATCAACAAGAGGGGGTGAGATCAAAAGACCTGAGTGGAAGTTACAATTGCATAAACGTATCCGATGGAATATAAGCATACAAAAAATCAAGTATAAAACAGTTACTTTTAAACATTGTAGTCTTTAATGCGTACTAAACATGCACTCAAGTGTTTCACAAGCAAGTATGCACAATGCATGTTTTGTAAAACACTATGCAATATATACCAGCCTAACAGGTTTTATAAACTCACAACACACCGCATCATCACACCGGCTACTATGCTCCAAAAATCTATTGGGGTGGATTATAAATTATTTTCAGAATCCCTCGTGCTAAGGAAAACCAAAAGCCCACTGCAGTTAATTTTTTGTTTATAAAATATGTATAAGTTCCCTACTTCAGAGCAGTACATAGCTTGAAGTATATGGCCATATAATTTTGGAGCAGGCCGTGTACATGTACACGGCTTGAGTACATAGGCGTGTACTCATTTGTGTAGGTCGTGTACAAGTACACAGCCATATACTCCCCAACACAGGCCATGTATTGTCATGTCCAAAACAATACACGGGCTCCTGGGGAAAGTACGTGGGTGTGTACCCCTTCTAGACTAGGTACGCACCCTGAAACTGACCCGGGACGTTCCTGAAACTCACTCAAACCCTCAGAAAACCTTAACGTGGATTCTTAACAACAAAAAACACCTCATAAAAAACAAAACACTCAATTCAAAGAGTCCAACACACTGAACCTAATGTTTATAAATGCAAGTCAATGGCACGACTTCGAACAACAGATCACATGCCCAATTATTTTGCATAAACATGCAACCACATGCTTAGGGGTTCAAACACATAGTTCATATACCCAAAACGTGGCAAGCAAGATCATGTAACTAATATGCATGCTAAACAAATCATACGCAAGGCCTCCATTCAAAACCAAGCAATTACCGAATTTTAATTCGAAAACACAAAGCAATTTCAATTATGAAAAAAATACGTAAAATCCCACCTCTTGTTGCACAGAAAAGTCAACGGCAATACCTTTGCTCTTATTGACTGCTCAAACACCGCCTAAACACACATAAGCATCAAAACCAACAAAATCGACAAAATGACTCAAAACTAAAAATGAACCCTAAGAAACCCCATCAACACACACATTAACACTGATCTCACACAAAATAACACACCCTCTAACAATGGTCTCACACAAATAACACACCCTCAACTTGCCAATCTTGAAATCCAACTAACAGGGAAATGCCCAATACTCGCATAAGCCACTCACGGCTCCAAATCGATGCCCAAGCTCACCTAATCACATGATTGGTCTTCTAAGCCTAAAAACACACTCCACAACTCATAAATCAACTAACCCAAGCATCATAAACACTCAGAATCAGCAATTCAATCAAAAACTCAAAATGCCTGAAATTATTGAAAATGTCATCGATACCCAAAATGCACACTCATAGATCACAGGGTATTTTTGAAAGATTTAAAACCAACAAACGAGCTTAGAAACATTGACAATAAACTACTGAAACCAAAAATTGACTACAAAAATGGAGATTTATGGCATTTACCACAAAATCCCCAAAAATGTGCTAAAACGAAGAACGAATTGATCACGACTCATAGATCAGGAACTAACAGTGAAAATAGGCCGGAGAATATTAGGATAATGTTTAGGGACAAAACTCGGTGCTTTTCGTTAGAAGAAAATCGATGGAGATCGATCAGGTGTTTAAAACGGAAACGGGAAAGAGAAAGGAAGAGAAGGGAAGGGAATTGCTGCTAATGTTTCAACACTTAGAAAATTTTAAGTGTAGGGTCAGGCTGGATATTTACACCTCTGGTCCAAAATCTCATAAAAGACCCGAACGAAATATTTTTAAAACCCAATATACCCCAAGTGAGCCAAAACGAGTTTTAAAACTAATAAACATAAAAATGAGGTAAAATAATTAATTAGGCTAAAAATGGGTAGTTGGATTCGAAAAATAATGAATGGGCCCAAAATAGTTTTTTCAGCCCAATACTCAAAACGGATTCAAAACCAACAAAATTGATTTCCACTTACTCAGACCTCGACAGTCACCCTAGACCACTTGCTACGACCCCTAGACGCACCTAGGCTTTGTATGACTGTGTCCACCCTAAAGGTCAACACTTTGGTCAATGGTCAACTCTCGGGTCAAATTGATCAAAATCGAACACTCTCACTATACGATCTCACTAATTAAGCACTCAGATGGATAAGGTCTCTCATACAATATATAATTTGTGATAACGATCAATCATGAATGAATGAATAGACATTTTGTTTTGTCTATATTATCATTGATTGTAATTCATTTGAATGCCTTGATTTCTATTTTATTTATACTGACAAGAGTATACATCCTTTGCGTATATTAAGTAATTATATAACGAATTCGATCATTCCGTTTATGGCAGTTATAAAACATAGGGAACTTTGATTATAATATGACGAATTAACTTACAAACCAAGACAGTATGGTGAAATGTGATAGGATAGGAATATACCTATCACCGTGGAACATAACCATCTATACTAATCAATTTTATTTAGCCACTTACATAGGGATATAGTATTTGTCAAGTTAAGTTCAATAATTTAGTATTAGAAGATGCTCAATATATGTCTCAAACAAATGGTCCAATAAAGTTGTGAGATGTAATTTAAATAAGATAGCTTAGATTATGATTCTTTAGATGTAGTATATGAACTTTTAATTATTCATTAGGTTATGAGCTTCAATTACAAGAATTACTGTTTGAACTTGTTTAACTAGAATTGAGAACTACAATAGTAGATTGCACTTGTTATTAAGTTTCACTAAGAATGAATTTTGTTTCTTCTGAATAACTACTAAATTGAGAACTACAATGATGTCTTTCATAAATTTGGCATAGGTAGGCATCTGTTCTAGGGATTAAGCCAAAAGGAATATTGATCTGCAACAATACCTCCAGAAATTTTGCAAATTGTTAGTTCAGTTGTTCCTTCTTCAGTCTTCTAAGGAAGGATGGTGGCAGCATCTTCTACTGTTTTGTTGATTTCTTGTTAACTGATTTCTCTGGTGCCAAAATTTCTTCCTTTGGCTTCTCCTAAACCTCCTCAAACTTAGGTTCTTGAGCAATCTCTTGGCTTTTATCAATGTCTTTGGCCGCCACAGGTTTTGGAAGTATTATACCTAATCTCAAAGTCATATCTTTCAACTTTGATAATGGCTTGGTATCTGATGGCAAAGCAACTAGTGGCCTATTTTGGAGAAATTGGGACAACTGACTTATCTGGGTTTCTAGATTTTTAATCCTAGAATTATAAGATATAATAAGCTACTACATAAGGTCCTCCAAATTGTTCTTCTCCACTGATGGTGGATTCTTAAATTTTGGATTGTCTGGCTGAAATCCTGGATTGTAGCCTCCTCCCTTGCTATGATTAAGATGTGAAGCAAGAACTGGATTGTTATTCTTCCATGAAAAATTGGGATGATATTTCCAATTTTTATTATAACTGTTCCCAATGTAGTGAGGTTGCTTTCCTGGATTGCCAACATAATTGGCTTCTTTAGTATTCTGAGGGTACAGATAATTATTGTGGTTGCCCCCACAACAATCACATAAAGCTAAGATAGGTTGATTGAATGGAGTGTGATGGACTGCTGCCACACCTGCTCTGCTCTGGGCAAACTCATGTCTCATTGCCCCATCTCTGCTGTCAGCTTTGTAATAGCATCAACTTCAAGCCTTCCTGGAGTTCTATCAAAGTTATAATCCTGCCAAGTTTGTCCTCCAACCACTACTCTCTTTACTGGTCTAAAAGCCTCATCAGCTCGCTTGTCAAGAAAGTTACCGTCGGTAGTGGCATTAAGCATAAATTTGTGCATATCAGACTGTCCTCTGTATAATGCATCTACCAGCAACAAATCTGGAATGCCATGGTGTGAACATCTCTTCAATAGCCCCTTGAATCTTTTCTAAGCCTCATATAAAGTCTCCTTTGGTTGCTACTTGAAATTGCTGATTTTATGCCTTAATTGGGAAGTCTTCGTGGCTGGGAAAAATCTTTCTAAGATGGCATTCATCAGCTCCTCCCAAGTGGATACAGAACCGTTAGGTAAATTTTCTAACTAGTTTGCAGCTTTCCCAGTAAGATAGAAAGGGAAAAGGTGCAGTCTGATTGCTTGGGTAGGAACCTCTTTGAATTTGCAACATCATGAACATTTTCACATGCTTCATTGGACCTTCCTTTTCCTACCCTAAGAACTGGTGATGCTCCATCATCTGGATCATCGCAAGCTTGATCTTAAAATTGTTGGCTGGGATTGTTAACTTGTGGATCCCATCACTAAGCAGCTCGGCTGTTGGTGTGTTGTAGTCCTTCGATGTTCTATATCTAAGCTGTGGGTTGTCCACAACTGGAGCTGGGTCCATGTTGTCTCCTTCTTGATTGTTCCTCACCTGGTTTGAGATTTTTAGGCATCTCAGCTTCAGAATAGTCCTCTTAATAGTGATTTAAGACGAAGGCATAGCCTTGAAGAATGATGACACTGTTGGATGGTCTCCGCAGCATTGCTGATTATTATTTTGTTCAAGACAATTTTGTTTAACGTCTATCCATATTATCCAATGTATATAGTTTTCAAGTTTTGAGCAATGAAAATGGATTTCTTAAACCAAAGTACACATGTAAAATTTGACAGTAAACAAATTAAATAATGATTTTGAAATAATTAATTATTTTATTATTTATAGAAAAAAAGATAATCTTAAACCAAGAATAAAAAAATGATAAAATTTCTCACCTTTCCTTTTCTTTTTTTATATAATGAATTCTACCCTTATCCAATCTCATCCTCCTAAATCCATATAACTGAATTTCAAACCCTGATTCTCTTCTATCTCCATAAAAGGTCATATCATCTCAGCTAAAGCTCATTTACCTCAGCCTTCCTTAACATCGCAAGTGCTCAGACTACAACGAAGCACTTGATCTTCATTAGATCTTTCCATCACCAGACAAAAAAGGAGAAATTAAATCTCAGAAATTCCATAAGCTAAGGATTGAGCCTAGGAAATTTGACAAAATGTTCGTAGAATAAGAATAATTAGTGGCATAATGAATATGGATTCAGTGGACGAAGAAGCACTTTCTTTCAAATTTACTGAGCGCAATCTGCTCTGCTCTCTCTGTCACACACACAATCTCTCTGTGTTGTATTGTAAGCATCTAAAACCAAGGATTGAATTCTTGATATTTGGTTTTGGTTAACGATGAAATATCACAAATCATTTCATTTCACAAATGGACCACATCTTATGGTCATATTATACAACAAATGAGCGATGAAATACAATCACAAACAATTAACCGTCCACCATTCCTTACAATAGGCTTTTTGTACAGCCCAATAGCGATTCGCCGACCACCTAATCCACACAACCTTTTTCTGGCTACTCAACAGAATGATTTTTGTTACCTCTAATGAACTTCTGGTGAAGGAAAAATACGTTTAACCAACCATTGTACAGGTCTCAGTAATTGCGCTTTCTTCTTTCGCCAGAACCATATGGCATCATTATACTGTTCGTTACGTATTTTTCTAGTCGCGGCTCTCCAATCATACTTCTCCATTTCCTGACGTGCAGCCTTTCCAATGGTTTCTCTGAAATCTGGATTTTGCAGTAAGGGCTCTAACTTGCCCAGGCAATCATCAAGATCTCCAGGGTTAAATAGAAAGCCTGTTTGGCCATCTTGGTCAGGAGGAATTATATCTGGGATCCCCCCTGCGCGTGCTGCCACCACAGGAAGCCCTGAAGACATGGCCTCAAGGACAACCAGACCCAACGTCTCTGATTCCGAGGGCATCACGAAAACATCCCCGCTAGCGTATGCCTTGGAGAGTTCTTCTCCTCCCAACATCCCGGTAAATACAGCAGGCATGCCTGCAAACATCTTTTCTAGTTCTTCCCTGCTATGACAGAAATAATAGCCCTCTTTAGAAGCAGGAACGAGACTTTCCTTAAATCTTTTTTCTTTGAACATAAATGATGCTTGGTGTTCTAGTGGTATCAAACATCTACTTCAACCTTCACGATGGATTACAGAAAAGTAACACCAGCGAGCAATCACAAGTCAATGAAATACTGTAATTTCATCTCTCATTAAATTTGAAATCTTTCTTGAAGTTTTAGGATGCATTACCTATAGGGTCCATCTCCAATGAAGGCAATTCTTGCCTCTGGAAGCCGATCCATTACTCTGTTAAATCAGTTTCACTGTCAGCCAAGGACAAATATAGGTATGGAAATTGTTTCTGCATAAAAAATGGTGAAATTGGAAAACAAACGTTAACACAGGCTTATCTACATTTACAAATAACAGAGGGGTATGTGCCCATGAATTACCCACACAACATAGAGGAAGAACAGTTCCAACCCCAAATATAACGAATTACAAAGTAGAAGAAAGACTGGCTATGGAAAGCCTATTGAATACATAATAAACATTTGAAAAAAAAAATCCATAAACAATCTTCAATAGAGAAAGTATGATGATAAACCAAATAACCAGTTACAACAACTTAATAAATTAGCATTGGAGAGCCCTATGACACTTGATAATTTCCAGAATGAGGTGCTTATATTGTGTACTCAATGAGCGATTCCTTAATAAACTAAAGGGGAACCAAGTGACAGGGTGAAAGGGAAACACTGTACCTTTTAAGGAAATCCAAACTCTTCTCAATCCCTAGACGTCCAACATGAACTATCAATGGTTTGTCAGGCTCTCCATTGCTATACGCAAAAAAAAAGAGCACGTAAGAAATACTCCAGAAGCAAGCTTTTGCATTGTCCATGAGATGCAAATATATTCATACCTTAATCTCAATCGCATTTCATAGGAGCGATACTGAGGGTGGAAGCTTTCAGAATCAACACCCTTATTCCAAAGTCGAATCTTGTTAGCTGAAGATCACTCAAAAGAACAGTTTAAAATACTGGAGGTAGAAACATAGAAAGTAATATTTACAGAGGGTGATTTAATTTGAAACTGCACTCCGTTCCAGACTAAAGTTTGATAGAGAATAGTAGTTCTTTCTTTTTATGGTCTGTAATAATTTGAATCGATAACTGTAGCTGGCAACTAACATGAGCATGAAGTTTATGTTCACCTGCTGTCACTCTAGCGGCTTGGAGATCCCTCGCGATGGCAGCTGATGGTACCAATGTAAGATCAGCAGCTCTATGAAGAAATTCTGATAGAAGAAATATTTGCACGGACTTAAGAAAATGAATCAATAAACATCTGTTAGACTTGGAGAATAGAAGGGAACTTTACATACTTAAAATCAACCACATGGGTTTCACCAGCCAACTAAAAGTGTACCTCGGAATATATCTGCACAGGAAAAAAGGTGCTACACATTCAGTGATAAACACCACTATCTTCAAGAAAAAATTAATATAATTTTTAACAAAATAGAGAAAACAAAATCATGCAAACAAAACACAAAAATTGTCAGGAATCAAACTCACACTGGAACATGAGTGTGATAAGACATCACTATGGGAACAGACAGTAATTTTGCAATGGCAAGAGCACCAAAAACCTGTAGACAGAACAGATCAGTAATTAAAGGAATAGCAATCATGGGATTAACAGTTGATTTTTTCCTGAATGCAATATTTACCATTATCCCAGGTGATGATGCATGTATAATGTCAGGCTTAAATTTTGCAACCTCTGAAATTATTCTTGGACTAAGAGCTAAAGAGAGGGGTACTTTCTGATACCAGGGGCAGGGGAAACTGCAAAAAGTTAGAGAAACATGAGAGAAAGAAAACACTATTTGCCGGCTGCAATTACTCAACAGGTCTTAAAATTGTGAGCAATTCACACCAGTGGTGGCTATGCATAATGATGAATATAAAGTGATGAGAACAGTGACTTTGTCAACATTGATAGCAATGTTAAATTATTAATATCAATTAAACAACTCTTAAGATAGTTGGTATTCTACGTCCAAAGCCACAGCCAGCCTCCAACTTGACACAGTTTTAATTTAAGAATATATCAGCATAAATATAACTCTGCTGATTATGGTACTCCTAAGAGTAATGTACAAGTTCACATTAAAGTTATAATGTAAACCTCCGCGATCCAATCAGTTTTGCTCCATAAAACTCTTGAGGCACGCCTTCATGTGTTGTCACAACCATCACCTATGTGAAAGATTCACAAGTAAATTTATCCATTCCATCACATGGAAATATATATCACGAAAATAAAAGAAGCAAAGAGTAACAAGAATCAAAACCAAGCTGCATAACATTTACGCTGAAAATAACAGACTAAAAAATCAACTCAAGCCCATCACAGCTATGTTGTACTAACTCTCCATTGTTTGAACATTAAATCATGTCATTTAAACTCTGAAATACGGCTTCAGAAATGCATTAGGCATTTACCTCATCCCCCATCTCACGTAAATATTTGATAAAATTCTGAAACCGATTTTTGTAACCAGACACATACCTGCAAAATAAGGAATGAGAATGACTTCAATGAGTGAGTGGCCCCTTCGGAAGTAACATTGAGGATAAAGAAATTTAACATCTAACAATATCCACCTTTATGCACCTGAACTATTACATTAACAGTACACTACACAGGGTTGTTGTCATGTGAAATAATTCTAGGAATCTTCCCCATAATCCACAAAACAAATGGAAAACTTGTTCGCTAACATTTGGAAGCCAAATGATCAAATCTAAAGATAAATATCGCAATTACTACTATCTCATTGTCAACGATGATTCTCAAGGACCTCAATTGCAGTAGGAAAATGGACCAATGGGTTGAGTATAGAATGGTGAGGAAAAGAATGGCCATGCAAAGAAGAGGAATGGGAAGGAATACGTGCTCATCCCAACCAAATAGCTAAACCTTTCCTCTTTTACCCAGAAAAAAGAAAAATTAGTAAAAAGAAAGTTGCTTATCATACTTTTCCGTCCTCTTCATCTGCAAATTAAATAAAGTAACCAGTAATACCAACCTACATCAACAATTGGCCTAGACATTTATGTTTTACACATAACATTCATAGCAAATTGTAGAGGCTAGTTTTGTGAATGGACGATATGAGAAAAGCTAATACGAAAAAGAATGACTTTGATGACTCATAATTAAGGTGTTAACAATAAAACGAGCAGGAATCTACAGCCACCTCAACATCGACTGAATTCTGCTTCAACTGGGGGACAAAAGTGTACAATTTGTGTGGTGCTTTTGAAGCAGCCAACCGATCACAAAGTAAACCAATGAACTAGTTTGGAGCAGAACATTCCAACTCTACTGTTCACATTGAATTAAAGACACCAAAGAAATGTTCATCATAAAAAAGGAATCCCAGATATAACACTGAGTCCAAATGCAATGAGAATGAACTAATCAAGCAAACCAATTACATGCAGGAAGCAAATGAGGTCATAAATCTCAATATAAGTGATCAAGTATAAAAGTGTACTCGATAACCAATAAGTGAGATCCAAACTTCATATGGGTAGCAGCAGCAGAGCACACTAAAATAATGTCAAATATCCAAAACAACTACAGCTACAACTATTATTTCTCATTCAAGTAAAATTTCAAAAAAGTAGAAGCAACCAGGATATACATAACAGTTCAGTCTTGAAAACGTGAAGTCAAAATCAAGAAAAATGCAATCAGTAAAACTCAAGTCAGATTAACAAACCACAAATTTAAAGCATATTCTCTAGAATTACTACAAATCGAATTCAACCAAACAATACTCACGCAAATGGAGAAGGCTCAACAAAGAGAGCAATTCGTCTAGGACTGGAATTGTTCTCAGAGTTAAACAACAGAGGAGGATTCTCTTCCTCTTCTTCCTCTCTAATCTCTGCAATCGTCATATTATTATCAGTATCAGTGCTTTTGGCTCCAATATGAAATTTTCTTTTGCGCCTTCCACTCCTCAGCCTCTGCAACTCAATAAAGCAGGTCTTTTTACAAGAAAGGCTTATGGAGTTTGGTCGAGAACAAGTGAAGCCAGAAACTTTAAGAAAAGCAGGTATTGGGTACAAAACAAAAGAAGAGGACGACGTTGGCTTAGGACGAGGGCAGACAGTGGTGGTGGATGCGGGAGGAGAGAGAATGTGATTTAAAGAAAAATGTGTATAGGTTGTCATGATGGGGAGTTGCCCTGTAGCTGTATTATAGTGGGTCTGAGACGTAAACTAGCTTAATTGACTTGAGCATGTATGGAGATGGTTTTGTGAAACAACAAGAGATCCTGGGGAGGGAATAATTTTCTTTCTGGTTGGGGGAATCATCACGGATACACTTACGGATATTCCTACTCGGAGGCAGCACCTGTGGGAGGTATCATCAAGCATATGCCTTGTCGCTAACCGGGCACAGGCAATAATGTGTACTGCCATGCCTGTATTTTGCTCTACAGGCGGTTGTGCTGCTCTTTCGTTCCTTGCAGAGGGGGTATTTCTTACCCGCTGAAAAGACTAGGTTCTGCATTTTCTTTGAACGAAGTAAACATCTTCAAGCATGGGAAAGCTTTTTCTTATTTGTCGGAAATGCTTTCTCTGCTTGTTTTTGGAAAGTAAATTAAAGGGTATTTTTTCGTAGATCATACACAGCACAGTCCAAAACAGACCACCCAGTTATAAGATCAAATTTGCACCACTTCTTTGCTGTTTGACTGCAATTTTTTTTCCTTTAATAATATTAAAAATATCAAGCCCTTTACAGTAATTTACTTTTTTTAGATGGGTTTCGATGTAATGGGCATATTATAACAAAATAAATTTTATCCATATCTATTATAAAATTTGAATATCGAAATTTCCGATTCTGAACCTAAAATCTTTTAATCTTCATATAACTTGATAAGATAAGATATCATCCAATCACATGCTTTTTTATAACGTCTATTAGTTAGATAGGATAACGATGCAGGTCGAGGAAATGAGAATTGCTTTGACATCACACCTACCGTCTTAAACTTAATCCCACCTTATGAAATCGACCCATTATCTTTTGATTTCTGCACATAAAGTCGTGCACGGATCATTATCTTTTTAAAAATGACTAATGTCTGAGGATCATTACATGCGACAGCATATAATCTCAAGTTCTGATATATTATCATGTGGAGGTCTTGCATTAATAGTTGATAACTACTTTCCTTCTGTTCCACCTAAACACAAGTTGTGTGATCTTTTCTTGACTCGGGTAGTGAAGGATGAACACCTGGATGGATCAGGAATGGAATATAAGAATAATCTTGGGAGATGTTAGGAATGACGTAACTCTGGGGGCCAATTGGATTGCGTTGCCCGGACAAGATCCCCTTGGTTCAAGTAATCCAGTTGTGGACATCGTGGAAAAATCGACATTGCTGTGTAAATTAGGATAGATGGCATCTATAGATATAAGCGTACTTTCTTATGTAGATCAAGGGAATAATATATAGTCTTTCCTATCCTAAGTTTGAAAGGAATGGTTGACAAAAATAAAAATGAAGAATTCAAATCCAAGCAAACATGTGGCTTGCCGACACCTCTTATTTTCCTAAATAATCTAAGGATTAGAAGATCTTACTGATATTGTTGATTTAAATTATAATATCTTCCATATTATAAAAAAGAACTGATTAAGTGGTTAGTAAAATTTATTTATTTTTTAATGAAAATAAAAAAATTCTAACCTTAATTAATTTTGGGTATAAAATGTTTTAAAAATTTCAGGCCATCCATAATTTATGCTGGGTATAGATGATAAAAAAAATTATTGTTACTGAGAATATATATTCTCTTATTTTTTTTTAAAAAAGAAAAAAATAACACAGTTTCGCTATGAGGTTTTGGTTAAGTTGTCCATGGCTTGAAGCTTCTTCTTTCATAGATCAACTGCTTCAGCGATGCTTCAGTTTTCAGCTGCGTGTCTCTCTCTTTTCTTTTCCTTTTTTCAAAAAAATGAATGATAGAACGTGAAAAAGAATTCTCTCATGTAAATTCCTTGGTTTTTACAGCGTGTAATCAGGGTAGTGAGATCAGAAATTTCGTAAAATTACTTGATTTTCATAAAGGAGATCTGTGGAGTGTTGTTTTGTGAAAAAAAATTAAATTCGATTGTTTTTTATCATTAGTTTTAGATTTTTATATATTTATCTAATTTTAATTTCTTTATTTTTAAATAATAATTTACTATTCATAAGTCATATTTTATTTTCACAGCCTGATAAATCATATATTTAAAAATTTGAAATTTTAAAATCACCTTCTTTTGAATTGTGTTGTCCAGAAATATGAATAGTTTTAAGGAATACTTATGAAAACCTTGATGGCTTTAGCTTTCATAATGTTCATAATGGGGACCCAGCCAGCATTGACATTCTTTCTCAACTCATTAGAATTAAATGTAAGCTAAAGGCATCAAAAGAATACAGCCATTCAACCCTCTAACACACATAAATTAAATTGAAAGAGCTCAAGTAAAAGGTAATTATACAATCTTAACTCCTTTCACCAGAAAAGAAGAAGAAAGGATGGTCGTACCTCAACCATGTGATCCCTTGGCTTTTTATGCTTTACCTGTATATGACATTAAAATTGCATTGCAGGAACGTGGAGGATCAGACATAAATCTGGACCTTTTATTAGTACCCTAGTCAAAAAAACATACAAACAAAGATACTGTTCTGGACAGGAATTTCCTTGTCAAAGTGATGTTAAGAGGAAAAAGATGGGTTCCATAATATTCACACCATGCCCACACTTCTCTGCTGTTCAAATAGATTCTCGTTGAAATGGACCATCATCAACACGAAAATTTGATCCTTGTTGCAGAATCAAGGTGGCCAACAAAAGGAAAGGGTAGGCCCCTCCCAGCACCTTAAAAGCAACGCAGATTATATATAATATGGTCCATGTTTCTTGTCTCTTCCCCTCCTTCATCCCCTTTTCTTTTTTACCTCATTCTACTAAACGCTTGCTCTCTTAAGACCCCACTACCGCTTCCTTTTGACCAAACCCAAGTTTCTACAGATTCTGTTGAATACTTTGTACGCTTGTTAATCTACCGTATTGTAAAAAGTATGCAAATCCCCGACCCACCATCCAAATAGCACGGTTGTGTACAGCGTATTAATAAGACTGCGCATCTGTTGGACTTTATATACATACCAACTAATCTGAAATTTTAAAAATTTTAAAATATTTCATACCAGATTTCAACATTCAATATTTGATTAATGATAATCATTTAATTATATTTCTCGGATTTAGACCATCTATATTTAATAATATAATTTATTACCGTGCTATATTGGAATACCAAATATAGAGTATGAATTAAATGGTGACTTGTGCATGGCTCATGCACGTATTAAGTATATATTTTTCAAAGAATAAATGCCCATGAAGTAAACAACTGTTATTGTTCTTTACAGTCAACCTCTTTGAACAAGCATAAATGTTCACATATAGCTTCTATCCTTTCCTCATTTCGATGAGAAGCCACAATCCTATCTCTCTCACCTTTATCTCTAATGTCTTTTTTCTCCCTTCACTTTATGTCTTACTAATTCGTCAATAAATACTCTCTTCAACCATATCACTCAACCTCCTTGTTCAGAGGAGTCTTCTTCTCTCTCCCGCACAAACCAAAAGAAAAAATCCACTACTCCTTCCACTGAGCTACAATCCCAGATGTCAGGTAGGCGAGTGAGCTTCAGTCCTGACGTCAATGATAAACCAACGATCTTCCTTAAACATGGAAGCGGAACAAAAGTTTTTGGGAGCAGGAAGAAGGTTCCAGTAATTTTTAGTCTGAGGATGTGCCGAGGCTCAAAATTTTCACCAGCAGGACTGCTCAGACGCCTGGGTACAAAAGTAGCAAGAGTTTTCCGTCATATATCAATGAGAAGGAAGTCTTCGCGAAAGGTTTCCTCTGCCAGCTTGGCTAGGTCAAGATCACTAGCGGAAACAATAGATTCTCAGCGAGCTGAAGCTATCGAAGATTGCATCGTGTTCTTGAACTCTTCTTCGTCTTTGCAGAGGTCAAACTCAGTCTCTTCAAATCCCTTCTAGCTGTATAGGGTCCTGCAAAGACTATGTAGATGAAATTGTATTGTTCATGAATTAAGATTAACTCATAATTGATCACTAAGCTTTATTGGTTTCTGGTGGAGGAAAAAGGCGAATGGGGAAAGATGGAATCAAATGCAAATAGCTACAGCTTAGTTATGTTTTAACGATGTTAATTTTTTTTTCTTTTTGAATAAGAATGAGATATTACCAAAGCAGTAGTAGTCAGCAGGAACGTGATTACCACCAAATCTGTTCCTTAGTAAATCGATTGTAGCAAGAAGCTAGAATAGAACAATGATCTTGTAGTCATACAGTTTGCACTCGCTTGCAATCCGTGAAGAGGATTCATCGGAAGAGATCTTTTAAATTTGAAGTAACGAACTCATCATCTTTATATGTTGATGCAGATTCCTTTGATGTACTTGTTCCTTGCCACCATGCTTCCGTGTAAAACCATATAAAATACCTCCAGTGCATCACTTCTTTCATTAGCAAAGATCCTCTCGTTTTCCACAGCCAGATGGATCATTACATGACTTCATACGAGCCTTCATCAATCTCGAGAACACAAATAAATGGTACCTTACAGAATTTCCATTTGTATACAGTTCCTAACTATCTGTTGAAATGAAAAGAGAATGAATGTACAAGTCCTATAGAAGCCGAATTCGGATCCAGTCAGGGACAAACGTGCTCGAGAAACATGACAATCCAATACTTATACGGGGCAGAGACGGATCCAAACTTAGGTCAGCCCTAGAAGGTCACGGCTAGCTCTGTGGGACTTTGCAGGAGTCATTATCATCATGCCATAATACTAAAATCGGGAATCCCACCAGGTATTGTGCATTGTTTGCTTCATCGTTTCGGCTCCCAAATCATCAAGCCCCACCAACACAGATAACCCGATTACAATCATTATACTAATGTTCCAGTAATCATATCCGGGGCTCCCCGCTATGTCCCATATGGGTGAAGTCGTAGCACATACCTTCCAGGTACCTGCCATGGGTTTTAAATTGACATTAGACTGTTTGATCAAAATTACACAAGAATAAGGCAAACAGCTAATGCTTGTTAATCATTACACACCTCTCAATAGCTTGTCCCCGCACCAATATTAACTAATTATGTGGACTTGTTTTCCTAACAATAATTTTAATAAAAAGTTTAGGGAATCCAAAGAGAGCTTTATTCATACCTTGCAAAATATGCTTTTTCAAATTATTTTATGCTTATAAGAACATGCAAATAAACATCGCATACTCAACAACCATACTTCATTAATACCTTTGTCAGGATCCAATTCATGTATGGTTGTTTTAACGAGTGGTTTAGGTCGAGTATTCGAGATTTGAGTAAGTAAAAATTGAATGCGTCGGTTTTGGGTCCGTTTTGAGTGATTGTGGGCCTTTGGGATGATTAATCTATTTTGAATCCACTTAATATTTTATGAGCCTAGTTATTATTTCTTGAGCCATCTGCTATCATTCGGGGCATATCAACTCTTTTAGTGGCTTGTTTTGGGTTTTTCCAGGATTTTGGACTTGGAGTATAAAAGGCCAGTCCAAACTAACATTTAAAAAAAAAAAATTCTAAATGTTGGACACTAACAGCCCCTCTTTCCCCTTCTCTCACGTTACCCTCCCTCTCCTCTTCTCCAAAGAACCCATTTCTTCCATCTTTGATTTCCCACCCAAGAAACCTATTAAGCATTGTTAGTCAACACATTTCTAACCTCCCAATATAGATTTCCACTACTAGTTTTGGATTGAGGAGAAAAAATCGGATTGTTCATGGTGTTATGGTATTTTTGAGGATTTTGTGGTAAGTGTCCTAAATCTTTGTTTCTTTTGTCGAGTTTTAGTTCCTTTGGATTGCTTTTGATATTTCTAAGATGGGTTGATGGATTGGATAGCTTGGAAATACCATTTGATTCATAGGTGTATGTTTAGAGTTTTCGATGACATATTTGGTAATTTCAAGATTTTTATGATTTTGTTAAAATTGATGGAATTGGTTGATTTCCTTTCTTGGGTTTGATTGTTTATGAGTTGTGGAGGATGTTTGTGGCCTGAGAAACCCAAGTTTGTCGTTGGTTGAGCTTGGAGATTGATTTTGAGTCTTGAATAACATGTGTGAAGAGAGGATGGTTATTCCCTCTTGTTAGATTGCTTGGTTTGGGATCTTAGAGTGTTATGAGTAGTGACTTGTGAGTTAGTTTAAGTGTCTAAGGGGTCACTTAGGCTTGTTTTCAGCTTTGTCATTTTTATTTGTTTTTATTCACTTTGTTCTTAGTATTGTGTTTGTATGCTTGATTATTTAGGAGGTGTTGTGTTGGTTCTCATGATAAAGGCAAAGCTCTTGCTGCATAGGAGTCCATGTGACAAGAGGTGGGAGTTTATGTTTTATTTGTTTAAATAGAAATATTTTATTTTATTAAATTAAAATATGGTAAAATGCTTGGTTTTGAATGGAGGCCATACATGCATTGTGAATGATGATCATGCTAGGTTCATTTGTGTGTTTGTCCTGTGACTTATGCATCAACCATATTTTTTTATACCACTTATACATAGGTCGATTGTGATTGATGCATCCTTGGTTAGAAATGAACCTTTGAGTTAATAGTGTGTCTTTAGATTTCAAGATTTTGAGTTATGAGCATATTGATTTGGGAATGTGTGTGTTGAGAGCATATAGATTGGATGAGGATATGGTATCAAGTTTGAGAGAAAACCAGTATGAAATCTTGGAAAAAAGACCAGAGTGAGGTCCCAATGACAGATCGTATGAAAGTACGACCGGTCGAACTTGTGAGATTTTCCTATCGAGAGCCCACCGACTAGTCATCTGAGGTAGAATGACCAGACAAACAACTTAGTAACCGGTCCTCCAAAAATGATGACCGATTGAACCTGTAAGAGTTTCCTTACGAAAACCCACCGACCAATCGTCCAAGGGAGAATGACCGATCGAACTACCGAACGCCTGGTCGTTTGAAAAAACATGACCTGTCGAACTTTGAAACTCATTCTGTTGAATGCCCAACAATCAGTTGTACGCAAACAACGACCAATCGAACTTTGCAAACTCTTCAAATAAGCCCAATTTCTTTCCGAGTGAATCCTAGTGATGAGTATATCCTTTTGTTACATATTTATAAGTATATTGAGATCTTGAGAAATATAATTAGAGGATGTGGAAACCAATATTGAGGGGACTTGCTTGATTATTTTATGCATTTCAATTTTCTATAAAAATATGATATAAATATTTTCCTAGGTACAACCAGGAATTGACGAATACGCTTGGTCAATGAGCGGTAGGTATACGGAATCCTAGCTGAGGGTAATGTTACATTCCTTTTGATGTTAATGGATGGATTGTATGTTTATGCTTGAATTTTCTATGACTTAGTAGGTTGCTTGAATTTGCTATAACCTAGCAGGTTGCGTATTTATGCATATATGTAGACTAGTGATTGAGTGTGATAGTGATTTTTCTTCTCTCAATTTTGGATAACACTGACAGTAGGGGGCTATATATTTTTTAAAGTGAAAAAGTAACTGCCAGTGGGCTCCTAGTTTCCCTTTAGCTGGGATTACTTAAGAGTGCTTTGTGATCCACCCAAGTTTTTGGGTGAAGTAGCCCGTGTGACTATGATGAGTATTGTGGAATTATAAACCTATTGGAACGGACTTTATTGCATAGCATTTTACAATTTATATATTATGTACTATTGATTTTAAATAGCATTGTATGCACGATTATAATGCATGAATGTTAATTGTGTTTAAGTTAACTATTTTATAATCATTTTTTTTACATATACTTCTATTCCGCTGGATATGCTTATGATACTATAATTCCCACTAAGGTCTTTTGATCTCATCCCCATCTTGTTAATCTTTTAAGGACTACCTCATTTGCTTGTAGCCGTTCGTCTTTGAGGTCGAATTTTCCTGTGTTGGTCTTAAGGTTGGACTATTGCACTTGCACGTTTTGGAGGTTTGACAAATATTTGTTTTATCATTTTCATACTCTTGTGTAATGCATGATTGGTTTGGACTACCTTGCTTGTTATGGACCTATTGTTGGTTTTTTATTTGGATATTGATATTAGACATGCATGTATGAGTTGGATATCGGTTTATGATATGAGATGTATGCCTTGGTTTGGGCTTGTGTGTATGAACTTGATGTGTTGTATGTTTGCGGTCATGTGACCTGTTGCTTATGACTTAAATCTTTCGTTGCATGTGTGTGACTACTCTATTGGTTGTTATGTGTCGGGTATATGGTGTAATGTGTCAGGTTCCTTTTTTAAAGTAAAAATTCAAATTTATATGTATTTTTGGATTATTAGTTTTGAAAAGTCAAAGTGAGCCTTGTGTTGTTTCGATTGGTCCATATGGCGGTGAGGGTCTCATTTACCGAGAACTGGTCCTCACATTTTATATACTTAATCATGTACCACATTCTTTTAAAACATACAACCCTCACTTGATTGTTTGATATGCACACTCAATACATACATAAAACCATACTCAAAGCAAATACATAGGTCACAACAAACCCAATCATGCATATCAAAACCAAGGGAAAAAATCTATCCTCAATACATCAATATCAAGATACCATCAGAAAATAACATATATGCATTCTCTAAATAATCCAAAATCCAAACCAAGAGCCTTATCAAGGCATAGACATATAATGTGATGTCGTTAATCACTTCAAATTATCCACTTAGCTTATATGATAGTACATGATAAGGATAATCAAATCCACTAGGGAGATGAGATCAAGTCAAAGAATAAAATATAGTTGACAGCATAACATTTATATGTCATGTCCCCTACGTACCCTCCGAGTATTGTAAGATGATGTTGCAAGCAGTTGTAACTGAATTGTAATTAAAAAATTTAAAGTAATGAAAAGGAATGAGACATTGGCTTGTTGTTTCCTATTGGTAAAACGATCTAGTCCTGCTTATGTGTCAAGCCCAAGCTGTGGTCACGGGCCTTCCTAGATATTTGAACTCCGCTCCAGCCTAGTTACCATAAAGCGGCTTGCTATAATGACCATGGCACTCAAGGGGCTTATTATGATTGAAGTTCCCTTCGCTTTCCAAACTCTCTGATAACTCTAGCCTTTGACTACTAACATAGTCAGTCCTCAATTATCCTCACCTTCCTCTCTTGTTTCATCTACTAAGTGTGTTTTCCCTATCTCATCCACTAAAAAAATATGCAATGCAACCACAAAACCAAACTGAGTCTCTCTCACCATTTCCTCTATCCAATGATTCTAACTTAATATCTAAGTGTGGAGAAGATCACGTTATACTCTCAAGAGGTATAACAAGAAGGGATAAGTGTTTGGTTTACACAAAGATATGATATGAATTGAACTAGAGAAGAAGAAAAATTGTTTAGGTACAAAATTGACTGGGCTGGCCAGTCTGTGATTCTTGCATGACTGATCGCAGCTAGGGTCGACCAATTCCCCAACTGATTCTGGGAAAAAGTTGTTCGATATGCTAATTACACGACGTAGGCTAAAAGATTTCTCTCATTTTTCCCAGGACCCGAGGGATCATTTCATGCCCCATACCCTTTGGTGACGTAACAACCCTTCCCAACCGTATAGCATCCATATCTCTCACTAGTGCCCCTTTATAAAAGATATAGATATTATACAAGGTTTACATTAGAAATTTTACCATCATGCTATTGTTAAATAAAATAAAAGCATTTAGATTTAAAAACTGCATGGTGATATTGAAATTTTACATCAAAACCATATACGGAGTTAACACAAGATACAAGTTACAAAAAAACACCATTTTTTTATTTCACAACCTATATTCCCATAGGCCCCAAAACCTTTAGTTTAACATAAATAATATACACATGAAGCAAGTCACCTATGTACATGGTATGATCCTCGATTATTTATATATAACTAGAGCAGTAGAATGCCCATAAGTTCTTCTCATAAAGCCCTGACTCTCTAGCCCATTTTCTAATGTCTTGAGAAACTTGGCATGACCAACCAGGTGAGTGGATCCTGAATTTGTTCTTATAATTTAAGGTGAGTGAACAAGACTACTTCGACTGATTTAAACTCTTCAGAGTTCTTTTATGACCAAATCAAGCATTTGACAGCAGAAGTAATAAGAGAACAAGAGATATCATAGTGCACAGACATATAGAATCTCATTTACTCAATTAATAGCAACAAGGCTTTCCTGATTTATCATATGCAATATTTATTAGTTACTTTCATGCTTAATGGGATTCAAATAATATATTGGTGGTGGATTATGTTGTTAGCAAGGACTTGTTTCCATTAAACTCATCGTCGTGGTATCGAGGAAGACCGTCAACAGTTTTCTTTGGAAGGGAAATGGATATATAATATACAATAACATTGCCGGGGAGCGGTGGTGGTGACTCCACAAGCTCGATCCCAAATTCACACTAGCAAATTCTCTCATACTTACACATTCAGGCCAATGCTACCAATAATAAGTATCATATTAGATGTTAATTCATCATACTCATCGATATACGCATGGATAACATCACCATCTTTGAGAGAGCCGAGACTGACAGAATTTAGGATTTTGAGGATGATAATTTAGGAAAATAACATATGATAGGGAATAATTGATTGATGTATTGTCCACCAAACTGAGTGTCAAGTCAACCTGTACATGTCGTATAGTCAGTTTGAAGGTATTGATAATATTGTATAATACCTTATAGTTATTTTAATATATTATATATATGAGTGTAAATGATCATAAATTAGAATTGAAGAGTCCTAGGCAGTGAAGGGTGATTTAAGACCTTGGATAGGCTGAAATTTCGGTTTATCTGAGCTATGATTTATTTTATAATTTTTTAGAGATTTTATATTATATTTTACTATTTTTCTTAAATTTTATAAAAATTATTTATAATTATATATTTATCAAAATTTAGAAATCCAGATAGATTTTACTCTTCATACAGAGCATTTAGAAATTTTTTGGGTATTTTTCTTATTTTTTTACTTTTTTAATGAGTTTTACAAAATTATTATATTTTTGAATAAATAAATATTATGTTATTATTATTATTATTTATTAATTTTTTATTTTAATTTAGATTTAATTACATCGGGATATAACCCGTTACGATGCTGTTTTTGCGGATACCCAAAACGGTGTCGTTTTGTGTTTTAGAAGGTATGTTAGTTAGTGTGAAACAACATTGTTTCACGAAGGGTGAAATGACATTGTTTCACATAGGGGTGGATGCCGGTTTGGCCATATCCGGCGGCCCACCAACGTCGGGGGTTAAGCCCAATAGATGGCTCTAGATGGGCATCTCGGCATATGATGCTGCGAAATCTCTCAATTTTGGGTGATTATGGGCGATCTTTCTTCTTAAATCGATTGGAGCCATTGTTGGACAGAATATAGTGATTTTTGGACCATTCTCAGCTAGTTCTTGTCGCCAGTAAGTTTAGATTTTTCTTCACTTAGATCTCTTTATTTCATGGATGATTTGTTTCGATTTTCATGAGGTTTTGTTGTAAGAGGAGAGGCAAAGCCTGTGATGTATATATTAGGGTGAATCGTTGGCTAGAACAGCCGTTCTAGGGTTTTGACCTCCGGATGGGTGTCCAGAGGTTGAAGATGACTCAGTGGACGACGGGTAGATCACAAGTTGCCTTGACAATAAGTTGTCCATAACTAGCCTGGACGACAAGTCATCCGAGTGTAAGTCCAACCGGCATATCATTGGTTTAGAAAGGTCAAACTAGGTTTAGGTCAAACCAAACCGAGTTAGACCGGACCGAACCGAATCGAATCAGGTCGAACCGAAATTGAATGGTGAATGAGATGGTGACATGTATATGTTGACTTTTCCAATTTTGAATAATTTTCCAAAAATTCTGAAAATAAAGAAAAATTCAGGAAAAATAGAAAGAAAATAAGAAAAATTACGAAAAAATTCTAAAAAATAAAGAAAAGTATGAGGAATCTAATGGTATATAGTTTGTTTGATTTGGATTTTATTTGATGGGTATAAAAATTAGAAAAGTTTGATAGATGTTTGAAAAATGTTGAGAAAAATCCCGAGATATTCTTTATAGGGGATTCGAGTTCCTTAGGACTAAGTGAGGGGTTGTAAGATTTCAATTTTAAGTTTGATGTCTTATGAACTAAGAGGTTAAGTGAATTTATCGATCATGAACTGTATAGGTATTGAAACATATGCACTGGACCCTGGAGTGGGACCCAGTCGAGTGTCGCCAGAATAAGGTGAGTGGACTAACCTTAATGTTTCCGTCAATCATTTATGTTTTGTATTACATTTTTGTTTAAAATATGTGATAAGTTATAAGCATATTTTTCATTGACGGAAACTCTCTTTCATCATAGCATTTCTTTGAAACCAATGTCTTCTTTTCTTGGATTCGTATATGCAAAGGATTATGTGGAAATCCATGTATTGTGTGATTAGTTGTATGGTGGATACGGTCCAAAGGACCTTTCTATATGAAAACTCCGAAGGGTTTCATCTTTCTTGAGTATGGTGATGATTTTCATGCACATGTTGATGAGAGAGATGAATTAATATCTAACATGATATTTACTACTGGTAGCACTTGCCTGAGTGTGAGGATGCTGGAATTTTCCATTGTGAGTTTGGGATCGAGCTTGTGGACTCATCACCACTGCTCCCCCTGCAACGCTGATGGCCTAAGAAAATCATTGATGGTCTTCCTTGATAGCACGATGCTGGAGTCGATGGAAGCAAATCTTTACCAACGATAAAATCCACCACTAATATATTATATGAATCTCATCAAGCATGAAAACAACTAATAAATGTTGTGTGTGATAAATTGTGAACATTTGTTGCTATTGATTGAGTAAAAGGGATTCTATATGTTTGTCTATGTACTTTGATATTTCTTGTTCCTTTATTATGTCTATTGTAAAATGTTGGATTTGTCTATGAAAGAACTCCGAAGAGTTAAATATAGTCGTAGTTGTGAAGATCTAGAAATTTTTAAAAAAGAAATTAAGATTTTTTAAAAATTTCTCAAGGTGATTTGAAACCTTAGGTATGCTTGGAATTACATGATTTGGATTAGGAAAATTTTTCAAAATTTGTAGGAAATAAATATCCTATTTTTTTTCCTATTTTCTGAAATTTTACGAAAAATTATAATAAATCATCTGACTATAGAAAATTATAAATTCAGATTCATATAGGTTTTACTATTCATAAGAAGCATGTAGAAATTTTCTGGGTATTTTTCTGAATTTTCTTCTATTTTTAATGATTTTTACAAGTTTATTAGAGATTTTAAATAAATTATATTATTATATTAATATTTAAATAAATTAATATTATATTAGTTAAATCAAAATGACGGGCTAGTGCATCGTTTTGACCGAGATGGTCACAATGACAGCATGCCTTGTTGTTTTGATCAGCCTAAGGGGGGAGTGTCGGGTAGTATAGAACGATGTTGTTTCACAAATGGTGAAACGATGCCGTATCACGTGGGGTAGGCGTCGGTTTGGCCGTATCCGGCGGCCCACCAACTCAGGGAATTTTTCTTGAAAGAAATGACCGAATTAGGCATTTCTAGTGTGGGCTTCCTTTTCTCTCGCAATCAAACGATTCAGAAGTGATTTCTCATCTAGAATCGATTGGCGCACTGATTGAATGGAATCGAGCGATATTGAGGGACTCTCCGATGAGTTTTTGTAGTGGGTAAAAGCCATATATTTTCTTAGCTTGGATCTAGCGATTTAGTTAGATAAATTTCATGCTGTTAGTTGGGTTTTGATGTGGTGAACTGGCAAATGTTTCTGAGTGGTTTTAGGGATGATTTACCAGCTGGAACCGTGAATCGCCGATTAGGGCTTCAACCTCTGGACATCGTCCAGAGGTTGACGATGAACCAGCAGACGACAGGTAGTTGGGTTAAGGAATGTTTACGGTAGGTTCGACTTGGTTTGGGTCAAACCAAACCGAATCAGACTGGGTTCAGTTGGACCGAGTCGAGTCAGACTAGGTTAAATCGGACCGATCTCTTCAGGGTCTGGTCAATAGGTTGACTTTTCTAATTTTGACCGATTTTTCAGAAATTCCTAAAATAAAGAAAAAAATTGGTTAAAATAGGTAGAATATGAGAAAAATTATGGAAAAATTCTGGAAAATAGGAAAACAATATGAAGAATCCAATGATGTATAGTTTGATTAATTTGAAGTTGATTTGAGGGGTATAAAAATTAGGAGAAGTTTATATAAATTTAGGAAATATTAGGAAAAATCTCGGAAAGGTTCATATAAGTATATCAGGACCTATAGGGCTAAGAAAGGGGTCACATACTTTCAATTTTTGATTTATTATCTTATAAATTGAAAGATTAAATAAAACTATCGAATATAATTTCAATAACTATTGAAACGCATGCACTGGACCCTGGATCGGGACCTAGTCAAGTACCACCGGAATAAGATTAGTGGACTAACCTTAGCATCTTCGTCAATTATTTACTTGTTGAAATGCATTGTTTGAGAAAATGTATGATATGCATGAAAACACTGGCCATTAACGGAAACTATCTTTGTCATGGCATTTTCTTGAAATCGTTGATCATTTGCTTTGATTTGTGTGAACCCGATACATTCATAAACTGTTAAACATTGTGTGAATAACCGTATGGTGGATGCAGTCTTAAGGACCTTGCCATACTCAAACTCCAGAGAGTTTCGGCTCTCTCAAGTATGGTGATGGAATTCCATGTGCATGTTGATGAGAGAGTGAACTAATATCTATTACGATATGCATACTGATAGCAGTGGCCAGAGTGTAAGGATGAGAGGACTAGCCAGTGTGAGATTGGGATCGAGCTCGTGGAGTCACCACCACCGATCACCCGACAATATTAGTGTGTTTTAAACCTATTCTACGAAATACAGACCACTGACGGACTTTTTCGATTTCATGACGGTGATCTCGATTATAGTAGATTTCGTATGCCAATTATAAAATCTACCACTAAAATGTCAATTGAATCCTATAGGCTTGAAAGCCAGTGGTTGATATCACATGTTTTGGGAGTGTAAATGCCTGTTGTTATGAAATGAGTGAAAGAGATTCCTTGTAACATAAACAATAATATTCCTTGTTCTTATGGTATGCTGTTGTTAAGTGTCTTGCTTGTTTGTATGTAACCACAAATGAATTCTTACATGGTTATTGTAACTTGTTCACTCACCTAAGATTTTGAGAATGAGAAAGTTAGGGTCCACTCACCTGGTTTGTCATGTCAGGTTTGATCAAGGAATCTGAGGTCGGGACTAGACGATGGCAACATTTCAAGAAACACTGTGAACATCCTTCCGTAGTAGATATTTAAATAAATGGGGACTTATCCCGTATGTGTGGCTTGCATCATGTGAATATTGTGTGTCTGTATTATTGCAAATCTAAGATTTTGGAACCTATGGGATCATGGGTTGTGAGATAAATAAAGCATATATTTTTGTGACATTTTCCGCTTTAAAATTCAACATATGATTTAATTGCCTATCCTGATTATCACCATGCAAGACCTTTGAATATGTACATATTTTCAACTGGTTGAGAATCGCAAAATGGAAAATACAGTGCATGGTCATAGCCTTGTATAGTGTTTGTGTTTGTCATCAAGAAGAATTTTGGGTGATACATACAAGTACTATACGACTGGGAGGTGGGGAGGAGAAAGAAGGAAGTCATGTTACAACACCATGGGATATAAGGCCAGACAATAGTAGTCTTACTCACTCACCTTATGTTATAAGAACAAAATTCAGGGTCTACTCACCTTATTTTCCGTGTTAGGTTTTCTCAAAGTATCGGAAGTGGGGGCTAGAGACTGAGGGTATTACGAGAAGAACTGCGAGCATTCTATTGCTCTAGGTATATAAATAATCAAGGATTGTATCCCACACAAGTGGCTTGCTTCATGTGCATAGTGTGTGTGTTGTTGTGAACCAAAGAGTTTTGGGGCCTATGGGATCATGGGTTGTGAAATAAATAAAAAAAGTGTGTTTTTATAGCCTGCATCTCGTATTAACTCCGCATACGATTTAAATGCATATAATCAATATTTCCATGCAATTTGATATATGTAAATATTTTTATTGCATTCGACAATGGCATGATAGGAAACAGATTGCTGACATATAGCTTTATATAGTATTCATATCTTTCATTAAGAGGCACTAATGGGAGGTATGAATGCTATATGGCTAGGGTTTGTTATCTCACCATAAGATACGGGGCATGATAGAAACCCTCTGATGTTTGCATATAGGAAGGTCCTTATGATTGCATCCAACATTTAATTATTCACACAATATTTAGATTTTCAAGTAATTCTTTGCATATCAAAACTGAAGCAAAGAAATCATTGGTTTAAAAGACATGCCATGATGAAAAGGTTCCCCTCAATTAAAAACATATTTATGACAAGTCACACGTTTGGCACTGAAATACAAATAAGAAGCATAAATTATTGGCAGAAATATTTTAGGATAGTTCACTCACCTTATTCTTACGACACTCGACTGAGTCCCTCTCTAGGATCCAATGCACACATTTCAACATCTATGTAGGTTATGATTCTTAAATTCACTTAGTTCCATAGGTAATAGTGTATAGAAATCATAATTGAAGTCATACGACTCCTCACTTAGTCCTAAGACACTCGATTCGCCTATAAATTTTTTTTGAGATTTTTCCAGATTTTTTTCAAATTTCTATCAATTTCTCCTAATTTTTATACCCCTAAAATGAGATCTGAATCACTTAAACTTTACGCCATTGGATTCCACGTATTTTTCTTTATTTTCTAAAATTTGTACGCAATTTTTTTTCATTTTCTAACTAATTTTACTGAATTTTTATTTATTTTTGAATTTTATAAAAAATCAGTAAAAAACTAAAAGTCAACATAACACGTGTCATCACTAGACATGACCATGTGTCACAACCTCATTCACCTATATTTTTGGTACAACTCGACTCCAACCCGACTCGGTTTGGTTTGAGCGATTTAACTCCTTCGAACCAACTACATGTCATTTTCTACTAACCCAGACAACTTGTCATCTAGATGACCCGTCATCTGCTTGGTCGGTTGCTGGGTTATCTACAACCTCTAGCCATTCTAGAGGTCGAAACCCTAGGATGGCGGTTCACTATTCCAGTCGACGAATCCACCCAAAACCTACTCCATCATCTTCGTATCTTTCTCCACAACAAAACCCAACAAGAATCGAAACAAATCACATACAAAATCATCAGATCCAAGCCAAGGAAAATTCTGACTTATTGACTATAAGAACTCCCAGGAGATAGCCCAAAATCCATCGGGAATCGATCCAAAATTCATTCGAGATAGCTCGCTAGATTAGATTGCCTAATACCCAAGCTCCCGATTGCGTTTTTGTCTCCTGAAATCGAAATGCCCAAAATCGGGTTAAATCCCGATTTTTTTCCTCCGCTCTTAGGCAAGCGGCAGATGGGGACAAAAGGGTTCCCATCCTAATGCAAAATGGCATCGTTTCAAGCCTTATGAAACAACTTTCCCTCCTAGATCTAAAAACGACATCATTTTGGAAATCTCCTAAAACGGTATCATATCGGGTTATATCCCGATTTAATTAAATCAAAAATAATATATTTAATAATATAATAATAATAATATGAAATAATACAATAATAATTTAGAGATTATATTAAAATTTATAAAAATAATTAAAAAATCAGAAAAAATATCTAGAAAATTTTTGCATGGTTCTTATAGATTTTTTTATTTAAATAAATATATAATTTAAAATGAATTTTATAATTTTTTTTAAAAATACTAGAATATAGTATATAGTCTCTAAAAATTCAAAAATAAATTATACTTCAAATTAACCCAAATTTTGACCCATCTAAGGTCAATCTAGAAATCATCATACATATATATATATATATATATATATATATATAGTGTAAGAACCTGAAATTTTTGACTTGCTTGGGCCGGGGAGCCCATTTGAAGATCGATAGCGTAAGTTGGCCTTAGTCCACATCCCTAGATTGATTATGAGATTATTGTAAGGATCCAAACCCAACCTATAAAGACCCTTACCGCGGTGAAATCCAAATAAGCCCTTGCAAGGTCCTATTTGAATCTACAAGGCTCAAGTCTTACTAATTATCAATTTTATTGGTTACTCTAAGATGCTTTTAAAGGTTGGAGCATGTAATTCATTAAACAATATTCTGACTTATAAGGCGTGAAAGAAAACATCAACATAAGACTTATATAAATTCTGGAAACTAGTAGAAATATAACACACAGGTCCCAAAGGAATCTCAAAACATCAATATCTGTCCATATCATAAATTTGGGATCAAGAGGGGAGATAGCAGAAATCAAGCCAGAAAGATAGTTCATGAACATAGATATATGCGCAATAAAGGGGAGGAAATAAAGGAGGTAAGATTACCAGAATCTCAGTAGGGTCACAATTTCATAAGATCTGCAGAAACCTAATCAAACATCTCCCAACAATACTTTGATCATATATACTTATGTAACTTACTCAAAACAAATTCAGCAAACAATCACAAAGAACATAGGTAGGGCCAAAATTAGTAAGGAAAAGAACTCAAAACACTTCATAGGTATCTATCACAAGACAGAAACCAGAAGCACACAGGCAGTTCAATTCACTATATGATTTCCAAAACTATTTGATTATCCCCATCTTCCTATGTTGTTCAATGCTATATTGCAAAAAGGGAAAACGATTAGCAAACAAACTCACAGCAAGCCTTCATTTCCGTGCTACACATAGGACAAGTCTTCTTGCCACACACAAAACAAGGCATCTTGCCACACATAGGACAAGGCATCCCACATCCAGACTCAAACCGGCATAAGGGCACCAACGAGCTCGTGCTGGGAATAGCCACCCATATGACTCCCATACCACTAAGTACCTCTCCTCTCACTAGGAGCATTAACATTTATCCTGAATGACCACCAGAAAGAGGATCATGACACATAAACAAGTACAAGCAAACACAAGGTGAAAAGACCCAAATCCCATATTCCCAAAATTTGCTCCTAAAGGGACCCTTACTTCCTTGAAACTCAAACAAGACCAAACCTAGACCTATCTGAATCCCACAAGGCTTATCCATCTAGTTTCGATTTTAGTATGTTTATTCCTTTAAGATTTTAAAGTTTGGAGCATGATATTGGACAAGAATTTTGGAATCATACGGAGTGAATAAAACATCAGCGGAAGTCCTCAAATTTAATCAATGAATCCACAACACACAAGCTCCATAGGGATATAAAAATCCAGCAAGTAAACCTCCAACATAATCCGGAAACAATCAAGCATAGTGAGAACTTGGAAAATCAGAAAATAGTGCAATCATTGTTCATGTTATATGCGTAAGCAATCAAGGAGATAAGTATACAAAAGTGATGTGGTATCACCTCTCCGTATAGCCTTGATTCTCACACATTGGTACCATGAACAACGAATGTACCTAAGCCTTAAAAATGGGAAAAACAACGGGATGAGAATACAAGAATCTCAGTAAGGTCACAACATCATAAGATCTACAAAAATCTTAAAACAAACATCTCCCAAACAACATCTGATTAGCCTATGTAACTAAAGAGTATCACCCAATCATCATTCAACCAGAAAGGGATAGGGCTGAAAGCTAAGGATGAGGGTGGACTACAAACACTTCAGAAAATTAGAATTACACAGGCAGGTAACTCATGAATCAATCTCATCAACAGAAAAGGCCATCCCTTTCCACCTGTGTTGTCCAAGGCTTTGCTGCATAAAGGTAAAAGGTTAGCATACAAGCTAATCAGCAAGCCTATTCATCTTGCCACACAAGGACAAGGCATCCAAACCACACAAGGATAAAGACATCTTGCCACACAAGGACAAGGCGTTTGGCCACACAAGGAATACACATCTAGCGTGCACATGCTGTGGATTGCCACCCATACAACTCCCATACGAGTAAGAACCTCTCCTCCCCCCAGGAGCATCAGCGCTTATCCTGAATGGCCACCAGAAAAAAATCCTGAAACATAAACATGTACAACCAGTGATCAGAAACCAGTGGTCAGATACCGCAGATGCCTTTCCCTTAGATGTGTGATGTGATAGCCATGAACTTAAGAAGAAACAACTTGAATTACCATCCCAATCAATATACAAATTTTGACACTGAGAATAGGTTAGTAAGGCAAATTGCGATTTCATGTTAACAAGCTATAGGGGTTCTGATTTCATGTTAACAAGAAAGGATTAAGTTTTTATAACACATATAATCAAAAGGAACAAGTTCAGAAACTAATAGGTTAATCAATTGAACAAAATCAGCAACAATAGGGCAAATGTAAGCATGCCAATTTCATATATATGGAAGATTCAAAGGATAAATTCATTATTTTACAACATGAATGGATGCTAAACAATCATATGAACAAAAGGGACAATAATAGAAATCAATTGAAAGAAGAATCACACAATTTTGGCACCAAAACTGAAGAATTATAATTTAAATTTCGACAGTGAAAAAATTACCTCCTTATGACCAGAACAAGGTATCTAGATAGAGGATTGAAAGAGCTTTCCAAAAGGCTATTATTTTCAGAATTCTGACAAAAGATGAGAGAGTTATGCTAGTTTGAAGGTGAAGAAATTTTGGCAGCAATAAGAAGGTGTAGGGTTTCATGTTTGACAAATTTTGTGTATCTTTGTTGTAAGATCTAAGTGTCCCCGGATAGCTCTTTATGTAGGATGGTTATGGGATTACTTTCATTACTTTAAAGGCTAGATTAAAGTAAGATAACTATCAGAATCAAATTCTGGAATTATCCTTCCTTAATTTTCGAGATTTTATCTCCTAAGGTATTCTTGAACCAGTAAGGAACAAAATCAAAAGGAAATGAAACCAGAAATAATTATTAAACATTCCATACCATTTTCGGCCATCACACATCCATTTCTTCAGGAAAAAAATGGTCATTTCATCTACATTGGCTTCTGAATTTCTAGGACTCAAAATTCGGGGTCTCACATCCTCCCCTCCTTACAAGAATTTCGTCCTCAGTCTCCCAAGACTGTTCCTTGATTTGGCCATTACGCCAAACAACTCGTACCATTGGCACGTTTCAACAGAAAAACTGATGAACTTACATATCTAGTATGGAAATTGGCTGTACGGGATAAGATAGGTCTTCAACAACCTTGATTGGTGGTTCTTCGAGCACATGAGTAGGGTCTCGCACATATTTTCTCAACATCGAAATGGGAAACACATTGTGAATTCGTTCTATATACGGAGGTAATGCAAGCCGGTATTAAACAGAGTCGTTCCTCTCGATAATGTCGTACGGACCTATGTAACAAGGTGCTAGCTTACCTCGTTGCTGAAAACGAAGGACACCTTTCCACGGAGCGACCTTCAAGAACACTTTGTCACCTATCGCAAATTCTAGCTCCCTTCATCGATTATTGGTGTAGTTTTTCTACATATCTTGGGTTCTTTTCAGCCTTTTCCGAACCAAGTTTAGCTACTCTGTTGCTTGATCAATCAATTCTGGATTGCCTAGACATCTCTCGCCTACTTCATTCTAGCAAATGGGAGTCCTGCAATGTCTTCCATATAAAGCTTCATAGGGTGGCATACCAATGCTTATATGGAAACTATTATTGTAAGCAAATTCCGCCAATGGTAAGCATCGATCTCAACCGGTATGCTGGTCTAGTACACTCGCATGCAGCATGTCTTCAAGTGTATGAATCGTTCTCTCTGATTAACCATCGATCTGGGGATGAAACGCTGTACTAAAATTAAATTTTGAACCCAGGGCATTCTGGAGTTTCTCCCAAAATCGCAACGTGAAACGGAAGTCACGATCAAAAACGATGGAAACTGGCACTCCATGCAATCGAACAATCTCATCCAAGTAACAAACAATAAATTTCTCTGGTGTGTCTGTCACAGGTATGGGAAGGAAGTGTGTAGATTTCGTCAATCGATCAATGATTACCCAAATGGCATCATATCCTCACTGGGATCTAGGAAATCAGTTACCAAATCCATCGTGACATGCTCCCACTTCCATTTTGGAATTGGAAGTGACTGAAGTAGACCAGCAGATCTTTGATGCTTGATCTTTACTTGTTGACATACGAGGCATCGGGCAACGAACTCAGCAATGTGACGCTTCATGTTCAGCCACCAATACTGCATTTTAAATCTCGGTACATCTTAGTGCTTCTAGAATGGATAGGAAACTTCAAACTATGTGCTTCAGATAAAATCAGACTACGAATATCAACATCTTGTGGCACACATACTTTGTTTCTGAAGACAAGAACTCCATCATCTTGCACTCTGAAATCGCGAGCTATGACATCAACACCATCAGATAATTACTTCTAAATTTCAGTTAGATTTGGATATTCTGATTGCTGATTCCGGAGCTCCTCAATCAAGGTAGTTGTGACTTCGATTCACACCAACAACAAACCAGAAAAATCAATGCCAAGATACACATGCATAGCTTTCAAATCCAGCAACATTGGCATATAACGAGTGTGCATGTAAGCCCAAACCGAAAAATCAGTGCTAAGATACGCATGCGTAGCTTTCAACGCAAACACCACAGCTGCAAGCTCTAAATCATGTGTTGGATAATTGCTTTCGTGAAGTTGCAACTATCAGGAAGCATAGGCAATGAATTTCCCTTCTTGCATCAACACGCATCCAAGTCCAGATTTTGATGCATCGCTGGACACCACATACTCCTTTCTGCCAATAGGTAAGGTAAGGATAACTGCGGAAACTAACCGATTTTCAGTTCTTTGAAACTTCGCTAGCACTTTTCGGTCAACACAAATGGCTCGCCCTTGCACGTCAGTCTCGTCAATGGTCTGGCAATCGATGAAAAGTTTTCCACGAAGTGACGGTAGTATCCGGTTAAGCCAAGGAAATCACGAACTTCAAACACAGTTTGAGGGGGTTCCTAAGCAACTACGACTTCAATCTTCTTCAGATCAATTAACACACCTTGGGCAGAAACAATATGACCAAGGAAACCAACTTTGTGTAATCAGAATTTTTATTTGGAGTACTTTGCTAACAACCGCCGATCCCTCAAAATATTCAGCACAATTCGCAAGTGCTCAGCATGCTCCTCTACCGAGTTTGAACAAATTAGAATATCATTGATGAACACTAATATCAAAAATTTGTCCAGGAACTCACGAAACACACGATTCATCAGACCCATGAACACGACTGGTGCATTGGTCAAACCGAATGGTATAACCAGAAATTCATAGTGGCTGTATCGTGATCTGAACGTGGTCTTTGGAATATCAACATCACAAACTCACAATTGATGGTATCCAGATCTAAGATCGATCTTGGAGAATACGACTGCACCCTGGAGTTGGTCGAACAAGTCATCGATGCGTGGAAAAGGGTATTTGTTCTTCACGGTCACATGATTTAGGTGCCGATAGTCGATGCATAGTTGCAGCTAACCATCTTTCTTCTTCACAAACAAGACAGGTGCTTCTCAAGGTGACACACTGGGTCAGATGAAACCATGATCTAGCAAATCTTCCAATTGCATTTTTAATTACTTCATTTCCGCAGGAGCCATACGATACGAAGGAATGGAAATCAGATTCGTACTAGGCACTAACTCAATGCCGAATTCCACTTCCCTTGCTGGTGGCAAACTGGCTATGTCTGCTGGAAGTACACCCGGAAATTCATGAACCACTGGAACAGAATCCAGTTCCAATGATTCTTTAGAAACATTATGTACGTGCGTGAGCTACGCTGTACATCCCTTGCTGATTAATTCCTTCGCATCGATCCAGGAAATCATGCAAGTTGGAACAACTCGCATATTACCTTCAAAGCAGTACTTGGCACCATCAGGAAAAGTGAACCATATACGCTTGGTGAAACACTTCATACGGGCTTGATATTTCCCCAGGCAGTCCATGCTTAAGATCACATCCAGCTCTCGGATATCCAGTGGGATCAGATCCACCTCAAGTACATTCGGACCCATACGTACAGCACATCCGATATAGACTAGATCACAAATCAGTTACTCTCCCAAAAGAGTCAGAAGTGCAATAGAAGGAGATAAGGGAGATAGAGGTCGATCCGTTCTAAGTGCTATCCTTGGACTTACAAATGACCTGCTTGATCCGGATCTAACAATACTTTAGCATTTTGAGAAAATACTGAAATAGTATCTGTCACCACATCAGGACTAGCGTTAGCATCAGTTAGGGTAAATAGTCTTGTTGGTTTTGGTGATGCCTCACTTGTGGATCCGTTGGGTGGTTCTTTTGGTGCACTTGCTGGTGGTGTGGTGGGGTTAGCATACCCACCTCAGCCCACAGTAGGTGCGCCTATGATACGCCTTGGTTTCGTACATTCCCTCTGAATATGCCCTATCTCGCCACAATTGTTACATTGATGTTGCTGAGATTTCCACATAGATCCATTGGAATTCGCACCAGAAAAGTTCTTCTTGTTGTTACCTCCATTGCCATTGTTTTCGGAGGATAGGACCTCAAAGGATATTGCAATAATCATACAAAAACATACTTGGCATCCTTACAGATCAGTTACATGCATTTGGTAGTCATTAAGGGACATTGGGCAACACTATTAGAGATTAAAGTTACCACGAAAAACATACATAAACATTCGGCAATAGTAAGGAATACACAACAAACACTTATCAAACCACAACAAAACATATAAAATCACGTAAGGCATAACAACACACTAAAAGACACACCAAATTAAATGATCAAACATGTTATTCAAATAATTCAAACCAGGTTTTTAGCATCAGATTATTTCTGGTGTTACTCTTCTAAGTGTGGGTGTGTATGTATGTCTCTTCATAGAAACACAAAATCAACAAACATGTTAGCATATAACAAATCATATTTCCTAATCTGCTACCAAACTTGTAAAGACCCAAATCCCATATTCCCAAAATTTGCTCCTAATGGGACCCTTACCGCCATGAAACCCAAACAAGACCAAACCAGGACCTATCTAAATCCCACAAGGTTTATCCATCTAGTTCCAATTTTGGTATGTTCTTTCCTTTAAGATTTTAAAATTTGGAGCATGATATTGGACAAGAATTATGATACCATAAGGAGTGAATAAAACATCAGCGGAAGTCTTTAAATTTAATCAATGAATCAACAACACACAAGTCCCATGGGGATCTAAAACTCCAGCAAGTAAACCTCCAACATAATCCGGAAACAATCAAGCATAGTAGGAACTTGAAAAATCAGAAAATAGTGCAATCATTGTTCATGTTATATGCGCAAGCAACCAAGGAGAAAATTATGCAAAAGTGATGCGATATCAATTTGCAGTGAAGCCTTGATTCTCACATACTAGTACCACGAACAGTGAACGCACCTAAGCCTGAAAAATGTTAAAAACAACAGGATGAGAATACAAGAATCTCAGTAGGTTCATAACATCATAAGATCTAAAAAAATCTTAAAACAAACATCTCCCAAAACAACATCAGATCAGCCAATATAACTAAAGGGTATCACGCAATCATCATTCAACCAAAAAGGGATAGGGCTGAACGCCAAGGCTGAGGGTAGACTACAAACATTTCTGAAAATCAGAATTACACAGGCAGGTAACTCATGAATCAATCTCATCAACAGGAAAGGCCATCCCCTTCCACCTATGTTGTCTAAGGCTTCGCTGCACGAAGGTAAAAGGTTAGCACACAAGCTAATCAGCAAGCCTATTCATCTTGCCACACAAGGACAAGGCATCCAAGCCACACAAGGACAAAGGCATCCAAGCCACACAAGGACAAAGGCATCCAAGCCACACAAGGACAAGGGCATCCAAGCCACACAAGGACAAGGGCATCCAAGCCACACAAGGACAAGGGTATCCAAGCCACACAAGGACAAGGTAAAAGGTTCCCCCTGAATTACCATCCCAATCAGTCAGTAGGGAAAATTGCGATTTCATGTAAAGAAGCTATAGGGATTGCGATTTCATGTTAACAAGGAAGGATTAGGTGTTTATAACATATATAAACAAAAGAAAAAAGTTCAGAAACCAATAGGTTAATCAATTGATCAAAATCGGCTAGAATAAGGCAAAGGTAAGGCATGCTGATTTCATGTATAGGGAAGATTCAAAAGATGAATTCATGATTTTACAACATGAATAGATGCTAAACAATCATACAAACTAGAGGGACAACAATAGAAATTAATTTAAAGAAAAATCACACAATTTTGACACCAAAAATGACGAATTACGATTGGAAATTTGACATTAAAAAACTAACCTCCTTATGACCAGATAAAACTAACTAGATAGAGGATGGGAGCTTTCCAACAAGCTATTATTTGCAGAATTCCAACAAAGGATGAGAGAGTTATGCTAGTTTGAAGCTGAAACAATTTCAACAACAATAGGGAGGTGTAGGGTTTGATGTTTGACGAATTTTGTGTAACTTTGGTGTAAGATCTAACTGTGGCCGGCTACCTCTTTATATATAATGGTTATGGGATTAATTTCCCTATTTTAAAGGCTATATTAAAGTAAGATAATTATTAGATTTAAATTCTGGAATTATCATTCTTTAATTTTAGTGATTTTATCTCCTAAGGTAATTTTGAACCAGTAAGGAAGCAAATCAATAGGAAATGAAACAAAAAATAATTACTAGACATTCCATGCCATTTTCAGCCATCATACATCCATTTTTTCAGGAGCAAAAGGTCATTTCACCTACACTGGGTTCTGGACTTCTAGGACTCAAAATTCAGGGTCTCACACAAGATAAGTACAAGCACACAAAAATCTAACAGGGTATTCTCAATCAATACACAATTTAAAAAACAAGCCAACTAGTTAGTACCATAACCGAATTAGGATATTCCATTCATACTAATTTCAAAAATCACTAAAACCAAAGATACATCATTTGAAAACACATAATTAAAAACACAAAAACCGAATGCTTAGTAAACCGAACAAGGGAAACCGAAGGAACCAATGAGGCATAGACTCTACAACCAACACTCAATTCGCAAGCATGCATACACTTAGCAATCAAAATGAAATCAATAAACAAGCAAAAAGATTTCCAGAGACACTGATGAGGTATAGATCCTATCTCTCACATGTCTGAATCAGATGTAATCCTTTTGCCTTTATCAATAGGATCAGAAACTCCGAAACAACATTCAGGAAAAGACAATACAATATTAAGCAATAGGGTATGAAAAAAGAAACCAAAGACATCCTAAGATCCTTACTAAAAACCATACCAAAAACCAGCAACCAAATGCAGCAATATCTTCCCCCTGAATGCGTGATGTGATGGCCAAGAACTCAGCAAGAATCAACCTGATTATTTATCCCAATTCAATGCATAAATTTCGGCACACATAGGGTATAGGGTATAGGTAGGGCCAAAATTAGTAAATAAGGGGAAGGACTCAAAACATTTCGTAGGAAACTATCGCAAGACTGAAACTAAGCACACAGGCAGCTCAATTCACTATCTGATTTCCAAAACCATTTTATTATCCCCATCTTCCTATGTTGTTCAAGGCTATGCTACAAAAACGGAAAACGATTAGTAAAAAAATTTGTAGCAAGTCTTCATTTCCTTGCCAAACACAAGAAAAGTCATCTTGCCACATACAGGAAAAGTCATCTTGCCAACACAGGACAAGGCAACTTGCCGCACACAGGACAAGGCGTCTTGCCGCACACAGGACAAGGCATCTTTTTACATACAGGATAAGGCATCTTGCCGCACACAGGACAAGGCATCTTCCCCACACAGGACAAGGCATCCCATATCCAGACTCGAACCAGCATAGGGACACCGACGAGCTAGTGTTGGGAATAGCCACCCATACGATTCCCATACCAGTAAGTGCCTCTCCTCTCACGAGGAGCATCAACACATACCCTATATAGCCACCAGAAAGAAGATAGCGACACACAAACAAGTACAAGAAAACACAAGGCAAGTACAAGCACACAAAACTCGAACAGGGTATCCTCAATCAATACACAATACAGAACACAAGCTAATCAGTTAGTACCATAACCGAATTAGGGTATTCCTTTCATACTAATTTCGGAAATCACTAGAACCAAAGATACATCATCCGAAAACACATAATTACAAACACACAAACCGAATGCTTAGTAAACCAAACAAGGAAAACCGAAGGGACAAATGAGGCATAGCACCTACAACCAACACTCAATTCGCAAGCATGCATACACTTAACAATCAAACCGAAATCAATAAACAAGCAAAAGGATTTTCAGAGAAACCGATGAGGTATAGATCCTACCTCTCATGTGTCTGAATCAGATGTAATCCTTTTGCCTTTATCAACAAGATTTGAAACTCCTAAACAACCATAAAGCGAAGATAACACAATACTAAGCAACTAGATGCAGCAGTATCTTCCCGTTGAATGCATGATATGATGACCAAGAATTTAGCAAGAACCAACCTGATTATTCATCACAATTCAATACACAAATTTTGGCACACATAGGGTGTAGGGGCTAAGGTTTGCTGTTTCTTCATACACACAAGAAGAGGTTGTGATTTCATGAAAATAAAAGAGGAATAGGTGCCAAACACTTATATGATTAAGAGGAACAAGATCTAGAGCCAACAGAAGAAGGTATACAAATTTCGGTACACAAACACTAAGAAGATTTCGGCATAAATAATAAAAAAGAAACACTAACATTTTGCTTGTGAATTCTAGATAATAAAATGCAGCACGAAAGAGAAGCAATTTCGGCTAGGGTTTAGGGTTTAGAAATTTTGGCAATAATAAGGAATAGAGGGAGAGAAATTCTGAAATTAGAAGAAAGATTTTAGTGTGATAAATAGGGTGGTCGGCCATGGTAATTTATAGGGTTTAATTAGATAGATTTTCCTTACTTTTAAGCTTAGATAAAATCAGATAATGCTTAAGAGATAAATCTGAAATAAAACTTCGAGAAACTCTCAAGTTAGGAAAGAAACAAAATAGGAAAGAACCATTTAGGAATGGGATAAATTAGGAAAGAAATGAATAAGATACCAATATCAAAATAGGAAAGGTTTGACTCAAATATTTCAGGTCATCACGCATCTATTTCTTCAAGAGTAAAATAGTCATTTTAGCGACACCGGTTCCTAGACTTCTTGGACACCTAGTCTAAGGAGGATAGGGGCCTTAGAATTATAGTGTAGTTTTTGTGTTTTGGAAGATGAATTTGATTTATTAGAGAATTTTCATTATTCTTGCGAATTTATGTTATTGTTGAAAGTAATGGTTGAAAATAAAATATTAAATTTATTAGTTACTTTGGAATTCTAGAACTATAGATTAGTCTATTGATGGTATTTAAGACTGTACAAATTTTTGAAGAATTTTCGAAAGTGAATTTGATATTTTTGTGATTTTTTTAAGAAAAATATAAATGTATTTGATTTTTAATAAATTAAAAAATTATAAAAAAATATTTATGGCATTGATGGATATTAGTATTCATAAGAAATTTATAAAAATTTTTGGTTTATATTTTAGAGGTTTATTCAAATTATTACGTATTTTATACTAAATTTTAGAATTAAAGAAATATATTTAATATAATTATATAATATTGTATAATATTAATAACAGAAATATCAAAACAATAAGTCATTGTGCCAATTTGATGAAAATGGAGCAAGGGGTGTCATTTCGCATGAAATAATACAGTATTAAAGCAAACTTAAGATGACGTAATTTTGATATTGAGAGTGTCATCGGTCGAGAATCTTCTCCACCACTTCACTGTAGACTCCCACGTAATCTGTGGATGACTCAATTACAAATCCCTTTCCTTTGTGGCGTGCCTATGAATTGCCTAATCATACCATAACACAAATTCCTTTAGTAAAAGCTATAGCCTGAAAATGATAAATAGAAAAATAAAAGGAAACCTATAGACCTTTTCTATCACCTCTCGGATATCTAGGATACACACTAACACACACTAAGGATCTTATCTCAAAAATCCCCAAATCAATTGTCCTAATCTCATATTCACACCAAAAAATCAAGTACACTTGAAATCTGTGGAATTCAATTATAGAAACAATAAGGAATTAAACCCAAATGTAGAAATCAATCCATAAATAAATGAGAAATCAGATCCTTTGTTGAATGGTGGTGCACGAAAATTAAGAGGGGAAGAATATCTGCATACGCATCCTGAGGTAGAAAGAAACACACACGCAACGAGAAAAATAAAAAAGAAATCACGAACACTTACAAGGAAGAAGAAGCTGCACACAAAATACAAGGAAAGAGGAAGAAGTCATCGTTCATGCACTCCAAAGAAGAACAGTGACGTGCACAATTCGAGAAGGTAGGAGAAGAAGCAATCTCAACATGCAATCCAAGGAAGAAGAGAGAAATCATATATTCAATCCAAAAAAAATAAAAGACATTATGTATGCAATATAAAGAAAAAGAAATAATGCATGTCCCTAGGGAGAGGAGAGAACACACACATAGGGGAGAAAAAATAAGACGGTTGTCAAAAATATTATGTGCTAGTAGGGTTTCTGATGGATATACCCTAGGTCAAAAAATATAAGTGACCAACTTAAACTAAATGATTTGGCTTGATTACAAAATGAACTAGTCTAAAGGCTATCAAGTTGACCTAATGGGAGGAACTCAAATCCGGATACAAATTTTAATTAAAGAAAAAAAAGGAGATTTTCATTGACTCGTTTCCTAACGCACAGACAACTATGGTTGAAAACACCCTAAAGTTCAACTGACTGAAACAAAGGTCAAACTACACAAACAGACCAATAAGAACACAACTGACTATATTTTTTGCTCCTATCTCAACATACTAAAGGACGGGGTTCCACATTAATCCTTCAAAAAATCATCCCAACACTCCCTAGACACTCATCTTAACCTCCACAACTTGCCAAGGAACTATATCAACCAAACCAAACATCCAACTTCATTAAATCTCATGCAATCAAACTCAAAATGAAGCCATCTAAGGCACATACTCAACCTTATCCTACTCAATTGTCACGTCCCGTACCCTACTCCAAGGGTAAACATCCCTGCCATGAGACCCCTAAGAATATCAATTACTGTGCTATCCCCAAAACCTCATAAGACTTTGAAAATAAAATCATTAAATACACAGCGAAAACAAAAACGTATGGTTTGTTCAGAATCATAAATAATATATATATTTTTTTTATAATATGGGTTCTTAATCTGAACTAAACTAGAAATCACACAATTCCTGTATAACAAAATTTCACCTGTAACAGTTTTATATATCTCATAGTAAATATAAACAAAACCTATATCATCCTTCACAAAGCAACAAAAAATAACCATATATACAACCCATCATAATGTTTCAAAACAATTCTATACAGTCCACAAGGTCTAAAGCACCAGAAAACCATATATCAACAAGATATAAATCGAGAGGGATAAAAATAAAAAAAAATACATGTTTGGTTTTCCGGTGTATATATCAAATAAAAAGTCTGATTAAACCTATCAGTGACTGGCTGGACTAGATGCTAAGTCACTTAAGGAAGACGGTTGAGAACCTGAGCCTACAACACAGTCTGGACAACACTAAATAACGTTAGTTAAATATTCAGGTGAGTGGTTTTAAGGACCAAAATAACGAAATCATAATATAAACAGAATATTATATTGTAAAATAGAAATCTAAATTTAAACTTAGAAGGGATCTCAAAGACGAGCATACATATATAAGGTAAATCTCAAAATTAGTTCAAAGCCAATATTTAATCACAAGCAATGGTGAATTAGAATCATAAAGTCCTCTTTTTCTTCTTTTTTTTACAATAGGGCTGGAAAGTCGCTAACAAAGTACCTATTCTACTCCTAATCAGGGGGTCTAGGCCCACTAGTGTATATTTCTTGTTATTTTTTTTGAAAAAAATATAGCTCACACTAGTGTTGTCGAAGGCTAGATCAGCACACTCCTATTCAATGCTAATCAACACGTCAACTTTCGCTAACCCGACTCAATGATATTATCTCCCCCTTTCTCTGGGTGCCAAAGAGTCATATACAAGATCCGTCGGTCCTAATCAGGTATCACTCAACAATGCACTGTCTACTCATATCTCACAAGGAAGAGATTAGAAAAATTAAGTCAGACATCATACTAGAACATAACTCTTGAAATACTTATAAAATAATGTGTCTTAAACCTCATGCATCCCTATGCAAAAAGAGGTATGCATCCCTGTGCAAAATCATATAAAGACAAAATAGAATTTCTAATCATGTCATAGTGATTTGTCAAAATAAATAAGTCGAAATATCAAGCACGATTTATCAATATTTCCTTTTAAAAAAAATCACACATTTCTAACATATATATTTAAAATCAAACAGTGAAATGTGAGGTCTCCACTCACCTCCAAATAGTTACAGCAAAAATACAATCCAACACAGCAATCAAAGCTCAGTGGAACCACCAAAATGTCCACATCACGCATACACAAGTCATAAGCCAGCATAAACATGCCAAACATACAATCACTATCTTTGTTATCCAATTGACACAACAGTTTATTTATGTATGCTAAGCTACTAACACCCGAAATATAAGATTTGTTAATTACTTGGGTCCCAAATTACATGTTTAATTTGATAGTATTGTTTAGAATATTGTAATTTATTATTTTTATATGAAAATATATTTTAATCAAATTATTTATAAGCTTATATTTCATAAAATGTGCATCAGATCAAGAAACAGACGACACCCTTGCGTTCAAAACGACGACGAAAATACTTAACGAGAAAATTTTAGATTTTTCGGAATATCGACTATGCGTGATGGTTCGGCGGCTGGAGACGGTGACAACAAACCTAGAAAGCCCACTTGCACAAAACTCAACAATTTTTAACATAATATATGTCAAAAGAAAGCTCTCGACGAGAGGAACTCAACCATGCCATTTGTTTTTCAATAGCTTACCAGAGTTGGCCGAAAAAAGCAATTTTTTGATGATGAAATTGCACCATTTTTGAGTTTCTACAGCTTATTTCGCAGTTCCAATCTCAACCAAACTTATACCAAAAGATTGCTATGAAGAAGGGGAACAAAATACAACCAAAGACGAGACAAATAGTGGCCGGAGGAGGGAGTTAGTCCTTCATGTGGGAGAGAGAAAGGAATGTGCAGGGATAGAGAAGAAAAAGTAGGGGAAAGGAAGAACAATAAAAAGAAGGTAGGGTTTTTCATTAAACCCAAAGCCAAAACGATGTCGTTTTGGCATTTGCTCAAAATGACGTCGTTTCATTAAATCTTTTTTTTTTAATTAATCGACACCAAAACAACGTCGTTTTGGCACCTACTCAAAACAACGTCGTTTAGTATATACATATATTAAATTATTATTATTATTAATTATTTAATCATTAAATTAATCATAAAAATACTTATAAACTTAAAAATTCATAATAAATCATATACTTGTCCAAAAATTTTGAAATTTACACCAAAATCATAAAAATCAAATCAAATCCAACAATTCTTTAAATCTTACTCTGAAATGTTACTGTGTCACTCTAATCTAAAATTCAATTTGAATCATAGATTATAAAATAAAGAAAGTTACTAAATTACCCTCACACGTATGTTTACACGTGGCACAAAAAAATTTGGAGGTTTACATCAACATGCATTGCACATGTGAGAACTTTCGAGCTTCTTGGGCTGGAAAGTCCAATGGAAGACCATCGATGTTAATAGATCTTATCCCATAACTTAGAATCATTTACGAACTTATAGTATGGTTTGTATTTTTTTTAGGATTTACTCATTATTGGGAATTGTTATAATTATTTATTTTATGATTAAAAAATTGTTTTATCCATTTTGTTCAAACATCCCGTTTTGAGCCTGAAAAAACTCTCCCTCAGTTGTTATTCTAGCTCCCCTTCTATTCCACAGTGGAATCGAGAAAAATCAAACTTGTTTTGGTCGAAATTAGGTAACTTTCTTACCCAAAATCCGAGTGTATTTTCTCTTAAAGATTGATCATTTTAGTTAATTAAGATCAATTGTATTGGTGTTCTTGAGTTCAGAAATGGATGATCTTTGTATTAGAAGTGTTTTAGTGGAGTATTACTATTTGTATCAAGGTGTTGGTGTTTTGGAGAATTAGGGTTATAGAGTTAGGGGTCGGCTGGAGGTTGAAGACGACCCAGTTGAAAGACAAGTCATCTGCCCTTAGCCAAGGATTGACCGGTCGCTTGGTTACGGTATGAGCGATGTGTTGCCTGTAGGAGCAGGTGATGCGTCATTCGTTAGCTGCTTAAGGCTCGAGCAACTTGACTCTCTCCTATGGAGCCAAATGTCATGTCCTGAAAGCTTTAGGTAGTGTCATCTTCTAGTGTTGCCAAGTGTGATTCGTTGAATGGCTATAAATAAATAAATTTCAGAAAATAGAAAAAATAACCAAAAAGAGTAGAAAATTAAGAAAAAAATTAGAAAAATAAAAAAATATTCCCAAAAATTATGAAAAATACTAGAAAAAATAAAAAATCTAGTGGTATGAAGATTACAAAAATTTTATGTGATATGATGGGTCAAACAATTAGATTAAGTTCTGGAAAAATAAGAAAAAATATAAAAAATATCCGAATTGATTTCGGGTTTGATCTCAGATAGAAATGTGTCGTAAAAAGGGTGTAGAAACATAAATTTATGTGTCAGTATGAATTCTAGTTCATGTTATTAAAGTATTAGCTATGATTGCATATGTAGGTAGATACTTATAGGTGATGGGTCTTAAGGAATCGTTCCAGCAAATATGGAAGAATAACATCACCTATAAACCAGTGAGTCAAATGATTAGCATAGTGTAGCAAATATGGAAAACACGATCCAGCAAACTCGATGAATAAACCAGTGAGTCTATTGAACCTTTTATTTAGTTTCTTAGTTTCAGGCATGAAATAATTAGCATGATTAATAAAAGGAAAATAAACTAATAAACTAAATTATCGCATGTGCTATTAAACGTCTAAGAATTGCTTGTGTTGCCTCAGGCTTGAAATGCTACACTATGCTATGCCTTAGTCAAATGTACCATGTACGTTTATAATAATGGAAGTGCATATGAAATGTTTAGGTGCATTCGGAAGTACAAGATAGTATCAAATATTGTAGTAGTATAAGGTAACCTATATGACTCTTGAGAGTTCTCTGAGTATGATAGTGAGGCATGGATTTTCCAGAGGAGGCAAAATGAGGGAAATGGAGTACATTTTATTAAAATATATTATGAATAAATAGGATATCTTATTATGGGGATCGAGTAGGTGGAGCTACCATCATCTAACATCATTCACCAAGAGGTGTGCATGTCCCATCAGGACTGATCGAGTTTCGGCATATGAGATGACGAGAGATATGTGAGGAGTAGCATATAGAGTGTCACTAACAAATCGTAGTCCTATTCTTGGCACTAGAAGGACTAAAAGACATTGCCAACCTAGCCACTATCCTAATTTTCTGAGGCAACACATCTAAATTAGGTCGAAATTAGGTGACATTGCGTGTAGCATTACATTATGACTGTGACATGCTAATTTTCCTTAATGAGTATGCAAAGGAACTAATGTGTGATAGCATGCCTATGTTATTCGTTAATGATTGCTTGCATATTTTTATGCATATTTTTCTTGTTCACTCACTTAGTAGGCTTTTGCAAGATTGTTGGCATAAGTGCAGGAATAACAATTGAAAGCTCACTCCTAGGTATAGCGAGAAGCGATCGACAACTGATCAAATGTACTAAAGGTAATTTTTAAGAAGCATTATATTCATCGTATTTTCCTCTTAGATTATTCAACTATGATCGAGTTATTGTCCGAAAATTTACTCTTGAGTTGTATAGTTAAGCTTGTACATTTTACGATGTCACCTGAACAACATCATATCTTCCTTTAAACTTTGCTACTCAATATGTCGATTAATTCCATTATTTTCATCTCTACTTGAGTCTTAAACCACTTGTCACACCCCATGCTGTCGTAACATTACTTCCTCCCTCCCTCCCCCCTTCCCTCACCTCCCCCAACTCCTTCTCCTGCGCCTCCCCTCCCCCCTGCCTCCCACCACACACACACAATAGTACTAGTATGTATCATCGGAAAAATTCTCCTTGGTGACAAATACAAACACCATACAAGGATGTGACTATGCATTGCATTTTCCATTATGCAATTCTCAATTAGTTGAAATGCATAATTAAAAGTCTTTGCATGGTGATACTCAGGATAAGTAGTAGAATCATATGCGGAGTTTTAAAACGAAATGGTATGCCACAAAAATATATGCTTTATTTAGATTTAGAATAACACAGACATACAATATTCACATGATGGAAGCCACACAAATGGGATAAGTCCCTGTTTATTTATATACCTATTACAGAAGAATGTTCACAGTGTTCCTTGAAATGTTGCCATCGTCTAGCCCCGATCTCAGATACCTTGATCAAACCTGACATGGTAAGTTAGGTGAGTGGACCCTAACTTTTTCATTCTCATAATCTTAGGTGAGTGAATAAGTTACAATAACCATGTAAGAATTCATTGGTGGATTCATACAAACAAGCTAGACACTTAACAATAACAAACCATAAGAACAATGAATATTACTGTTTATATCACAAAGAATCCCTTTCACTCATTTCATAACAACAGGCATTTACATTTCCAAAACATGTAAATTCAATCAAAGGCTTCAATCCTATGGGATTCATAACAAGGTCTTTAAGACCGTATCCAACATGGGGGGGGTTATTCATATGATGTTCAGCAGTTTACGAGTGTATTAGGTTCACACAAATCAAAGCAAACATACAACGATTTCAAGGAAAGGACATGAAAAAGATAGTTTCTATCAATAGCAAGCGTTTTTATGCATATCACACATTTTCTCAAACAATGCCTTTCAACAAGTAAATAATTGACGGAAATGCTAAGGTTAGTCCACTCACTTTATTCCAGTGGTACTTGACTGGGTCCTGCTCCAGGATCCATTGTATGTGTTTCAACACCTATACAAATTATATTCTATAATTTCAATTAATTATTCAATTTCTAAGATAGTAAATCAAAAATTGAAATCACATGACCTCTTTCTTAGTCCTACGAACCTTGATCTACCTATATGAACCTTTTCAGGATTCTCCCTGATATTTTCTAAATTTTTATAAGCTTCTCCTAATTTTTATACCCCTGAAATCAAGTCCAAATTAATCAAACTATACATCATTGGATTCCTTATATTTTCTTCTATTTTTCACAACTTCAATGGTCATTCAATCCTGATTTTTCCCGAATCTGACCCGATCTGATTCGACTGGTCTGACTCAGTTTGGTTTGACCCAAACCAGGTTAGACGTACCCTAAACCGACGACATGTCGAAGAGTTCCTAACCCAAGCTACCCATCGTTTGGTCCCTTAACTAGATGATCCATGGAGGACTTGTCGTCCACTAAGTCGTCTTCAACCTTTGGACACCGTCCAAAGGTTGAAAACCCTAGCTGATGATTCACCTCTCCAGCTATCGAATCACCCTCCAATTCATCCAAAAATATTGGCCTGTTCACCCGCATCGAAACCCAACCAATAACATGCAATTTAACTAACTAAATTACGAGATCCAATATAAGAAAATATCTAGCTTATCCACTACAAAAAATCAATGGAGAGTCCCTGAATATTGCTCGATTTCGTTAGATCAATGCGCTAATCGATTCCAGATGAGAAATCGTTTCTGAATTACCCGATTTCGAAAGAAAAAGAAGCCCATAATAGAAATGCCTAATTCGAGCATTTCCTTTGGGAAAAATTCCTGGAGTCAGTGAGCCACCAGATACAGACAAACCGACACTCACCCTCACGTGAAACTGCGTCGTTTCATTATTTGTTAAACTACGTCGTTTCATTATTTGTTAAACTACGTCGTTCTATACTACTCGACACTCCCCTTTAGGCGGATCAAAATGACAGGGCGTACTATCATTTTGATTTAACTAATATAATATTAATTTATTTAAATATTAATAGAATAATAATATAATAATATAATTTATTTAAAATTTCTAATGAATTTGTAACAATCATAAAAAATAGCAGAAAAATTAGAAAAATACCCAAAAAAATTCTACATACTCTTTATGAATAGAAAAATATATTTAGACCTAAGTTTCAAATTTTTCATAAATATATAATTTAATATAATTTTTATATAATTTGAAAAATAACAAAATAGGGTATTAAATTTCCTAGAATTTTTTGAAAAATTTTCTTACTCAAATTACCCAATTTCAAGCATATCTAAGATTCAAATCACCTCAAACAATCAAAAGGTCCTTAATTCTAATTAATAGTCTTCACACATGCTATAAATTTTATCCTTTATTACTTACATATACATATAAATATATATATCTAGCCTTATACGACATTCAAACCTTTACCTAAATTATATTCTTTTTTTAAAAAATACTAAATCTTCACATCCTGCCCTCCTTATAACAAGTTTCGTCCCCAAAACTGCTAGAACTAAGTTAAGAAAGTACTAGGATAGGATACTAGATCGTATCTTGATTCTTAATTAGATACGTGTACTAGATCCTCATCTGAGCCTCAAGTTCCCATGTTTGGTCCTCATACTGATTACTTATCCATATAACTCTCACTATTGGTACCGTCTTATTTCTAAGATTTTTCTGTATCCGATTCAAAATATGTATGGGTTGAGTGGGGAATGTCATATCTTAAGCCACCTCTATTGGCGGTATTTCTATCACGTGATTAGGGTCTGCTATATACTTTCAAAGCATAGATACGTGAAAGATGTTGTGTATTCTTTGTAACTTGTCAGGTAGCCTCTGTCTATAAGCCATTGGTTAAGAATTCATTGCTGGATTCATACAAACAAGCTGGACACTTAACAATAACATACCATAAGAATAAGGAATATTATGATTTATATCACAAGGAATCTCTTTCACTCATTTCATAACAATAGACATTTACATTTCCAAAACATGGAAACTCAATCAATAACTTTCAAGCCTATGGGATTCAATTGACATATTTGTGGTGGATTTTATAATTGGCATGCAAAATTTATTATAATCGAGATCACCATCGTGAAAGATTGAGGACTAAAGCTCGATGGTGGTGGTGACTTTACAAGCTCGATCCCAATCTCACAATGGCTAGTTCTCTTATTCTCACTCTCCGACTAGTGCTACCAGTATGTATATCGTAATAGATATTAGTTCACTCTCTTTTCAACATGGGCATGGCATTTCATCACCATACTTGAGAGAGTCGAAACTCCCCAAAGTTTGCATATAGCAAGGTCTTTAACACCGTATCCACCATGGGGTTATTCACACGATGTTTAGTAGTTTACGAGTGTATTGGGTTCACACAAATCAAAGCAAAGTACAAAGGTTTCAAGGAAATGCCATGATAAAGATAGTTTTCATCAATAGCAAATGTTTTTATGCATATCACACATTTCCTCAAACAATTGATGGAAATGCCAAGGTTAGTCCACTCACCTTATTCCGGTGGTACTTGAATGGGTCCTACTCTAAGGTCTAGTGCACGTGTTTCAATACCTATACAAATTATATTCGATAATTTTATTTAATTCTTCAATTGCTAAGATAATAAATCAAAAATTGAAATCACATTATCCTTTTCAAAGTCCTATGAACCTTGATCTACCTATACAAACCTTTTCGGGATTCTTTAGAATATTTTCTAAACTTGTATAAGCTTCTCCTAATTCTTTTACCCTTCAAATCAAGTCCAAATAAATCAAACTATACATCATTTGATTCTTCTTATTTTTCTCTATTTTCCAGAAAAATAACAAAATAGGGTATTAAATTTCCTAGAATTTTTAAAAACTTTTCTAACTCAAATTACCTAATTCCAAGCATACCTAAGGTTTCAAATCACCTCAAACAGTCGAAGGTCCCTTAATTGTAATTAATAGTCTTCATACATGCTATAAATTTTATCCTTTATTATTTACATATACATATAAATATATATATCTAACCTTATACGACATTCCAACCTTTACCTAAATTATATTCTTTTAAAAAAAAATCTAAATCTTCACACCACTAGCCTTATAGGTTTGCTAAATATATTGTTATGTGATATGACAGTTTATATAGTGGGCCTACGACAATTGTCACGCAAAACTTTTAGGCCTTGGGCATGGTAATTATCACTTAAATAATGTATTTTTATTTCTGTAAGAGAACACCAATGATTCAGTCATTCCTACCATCAGGATAGTCATCGTGTGGGTCTTTATCCTATAGGCCCATTTCTGCTCGGTTCCCTTGGTTAAGCAATAGTCATTGCAATAGACATCTTGTTACCACAAACTCATTGCTAAATTTGGCATCTTCGGATTTGTTATGTCCATTTATATTATAGTATCTCTTGTTTGAGATCTACCTAAAAATCCTATCAATTCTTATGTTTTAGATTGTGGGTGGCTATTTGTGTGCATTGTATTTTGATCGCAATGTCACCTCGTAAATATCACCCGAATGGGTAACATAATGGTGCCACAAAAGTTTGAGTTTATCATTTGTCTGTATAAAGGATCATTGTATGTGATTGTCATTAGGTTAAAAAATTATCTATGTAGCATTATATAACTAGGTTTTATACCATCTTAAAAGGGATTAAGTGAGTACTTTGTTGTGCATCGTATTGAGTCAAGGAAAACTATAGATAAATGTATTGTGCCAATTTTGAATCCAGATTGAAAGTCCTAGGAGGAGCAAGAAAGATTGCTTATATAACCTATCATAATTTCTATTGCCTACAGAAAGATTGAGAACTAAATAGTACCTTGGATTAGGTACAGTTTATCGAGATGATATGTAATTGTGAATAAGTTTGAGGTTGGGTATTTTTCTTCTGAGGCATAAATTGAATTTGGGTGGCTGTACTCTAAAGATTCTTTAGAAATAAGTTGCCTCATTGAATCCTAATTGGAACTCTAAGAAATATAGTAAGATGAAGCCTATTACTAGCTACTGGTTTGGTGAGTCATAGATACTAACTCATTGAGAAAAATAAATAGTTTATTATAATTATAAAAGAATGAGAACTACTTAATATATTATTAGTGTATTCTGTGTTTATAAGCATATGAAATGCACATTATTAATGTGAAAACCTGATATTTTCAAGCTACTTAGGCTGGGAAGCCCATTCAAGGATCGATATCGATGGTGGGCCTTAGCTCATGGATCGGGATCGATTTCGAATTCAAGAAACGAATTAGATTATTTTCGAAGAACATATTCATTTTTGGAAATTATTATAATTTAATTATGATTGAAAAATCATAAATAAGGCTCTAGTATTGATTTAGGAATCTTAAGACAATGGATTGATTGGTCTACCAGGTATTTAAGGTTATAGAAATTTTTAAAGAAATTTTAAAAATATATTTAGTATTATCGTGATTTTTCTAAGAAAAATAAAAAGAGTATTTAATTTTTAGTAAATTGAGAATTTATGAGAAAAATATGATTTTTAGTTTGATAGATTTTTCTATTTATAAAGAATTTATAGAAAATTTTGGTATATTTTTTCAGAGATATATATGAATTCATATGAATTTTATATTGATTTTAGTATTTAAGAGAAATATTTTTATTATATAAAATATAATAATATATTAATACATTAGAATATAGTTAAAACGACAAGCAAGTCTGTCGTTTTGACCAAGTTGGTCAAAACGATAGGCTGCATGGTTGTTTTGACGCTTGGGAGGGTTTCTCCCAAGCACACCGTTTCAACTAGAAACGGCGTCGTCTTACTATGCAACAAAATGACGTCGTCCCATCGATGAGCCTGGAACAATTGACCCCCCACTGCTTTTGACCGGAGAATGGGTGAAGTGTCAAGATCTCCGTCTTCACGGCACATGCACATCTCGGACTTAGATTTTGCTCCCAAAAGCTCAATCCTTTTCTCTCGAATTCTTTCTGACCATTTTTGCATGATTTCGGCCATTTTACAATCAGATTCAGGTAACAATTATACTCGGAGATCCGGGTACTCTCTCCTTCAATTCTACCATTTTAGTTTATAGAAATTGGGGGTATGGCTAAGTTCGGAATGCAGTAGGCTTTCAGAAGATATGGGTTTTGTGGTGGGTAGCATCGAATTTAGGTTAGTTGGATTACTAGATTTTGAATCTACGATTTTACTATTTAGGCCAACTAGAGGTTGAAGAAGACCTCAGAGAAAGACAGGCCATTCGTCCCTAGCCTGTGTGACATGTCGTTAGTCAACTAGTACAGGCGAAATGTCGCCTACATGTGTAGGCGATGTGTCACTTGATGGGGTAGGCAGACTGGTCCGAGCCTGAGGCTCAAACGAGGTGTGGCGCATCCTAATTGGGACATGTATCACCCTTAAACAGCTTCATGTGTAGGTGTGGCCAATTATGGAGCTGCCACATGGAAAATTTTTATTTGATTGATAATTCATAAATTTTGAAAATTAGGAAAAATAGTTACACTTGGGATGTGAGAGTTGGATTACTAGATTTTGAATCTACGATTTTACTGTTTAGACCAACTGGAGGTTGAAGAATACCTCAGAGAAAGACAGGCCATTCGTCCCTGGCCTGTGTGACATGTCGTTAGTCAACTAGTACAGGCGAAATGTCGCCTACATGTGCAGGCGATGTGTCACTTGATGGGGTAGGCAGACTGGTCCGAGCCTGAGGCTCGAACGAGGTGTGGCGCATCCTAATTGGGACATGTATCACCCTTAAACAGCTTCATGTGTAGGTGTGGCCAATTATGGAGCTGCCACATGGCGAATTTTTATTTGATCGATAATTCATAAATTTTGAAAATTAGGAAAAATAGTTACACTTGGGATGTGAGAGCTTCTACAGAACCAACAATGTGATTGCAATGATGAATTGGAAAGATAAGGTGATTCTAACTACATAGGACCTGAGGTTGTCAATGTGAGACCCCTAATTTTGAGTCTTAGAAGTTCATAAGCCAGTGTAGGTGAAAAGACCATTTTGCCTCTGAAAAAATTGGATGTGTGATGGCCGAAATTTGTAAGAAATGCCTAGTAATTATTTCTGGTATTAATTCCCTTTAATTTGATATTTTATTGGTTGATAATTACCCTAGAAAATAAAATCCCTAAAATTAAGGAAGGATAGTTACAGAATTTAATTCTGTTAATTATCTTACTTTGATATAGCCTTTAAATTAAAAAAATTAATCCCATAACCACCTGATATAAAGAGGAAGCCGGCCACACTTAAACATTATATAGAAAATATACAAAATTCGTCCAAACAAAAACCCTACACCTCCCTATTGCTGCCGAAATCTATTTGAACTTCAAACAAGCATAACTCTCTCATTATTTGTCGAATTCTTGCAAATAATAGCTTGTTGGAAAGCTCTTTCTGTCTTCTTTCCAACCATCTTGGTTTTTGTGTCTGAAGGTTAGCTTTTTCTGTCGAAAGTTTGTTCGTAATTTGGAAGGATTGTCGAAATCTACTTGAACTTCAAAATAGCATAACCCTCTCATCCTTAGTTTTTTTTTTGTCGTAAGTTAGGTCAAAATTCGGCGGGATTAGGTTTCAAAATTATGTGAATCTACCTTCAGTTGATTTCTATTGTTGTTCCTCTTGTTCGTATGATTGTTTAGTATCTATTCATATTATAAAATCATGAATTCATCCTTTTAATCTTCTCTATACATGAAATCAGTATGCCCTACTTTTGCTCTATTGTTGCCTATTTTGATCAATTGATTAACCTATTAGATTATAATCTTGTTTCTTTTGACTGTACAAGTTATGAACACCTAATCCTCCTTTGTTAACATAAAATCGCAACCCTTACACCTTATATGCATGAAATCACAATTTGTCTTGTGTCCTATGCTTAGTGCCAAAATATGCTTAGTTAATTGGGATGATAACTCAGGTTGAATCTTGTTAAGTTCTTGGCTATCACATCACACATCTAAGGGGGAGGTACCTGCGGCATCTGATCACTGGTTTCTGATAGGTTTGGTGAGTGGAATTGATAAGGAAATAGGGTATTTACTTTGTTATTGACTATGCATGTTTAGTTTGGTTTTGTCTTTGCCAAGTAATGCTATAGGTTGTTGGGAATTATTAAATAAAGGCAAAAAAATAGCTTCTTATTCAGAGACAAGAGAGGTAGGATCTATGCCTCATCAGTTTCTCCAGAGATCCTTGTTGTTTGTTTGTTCTTTTCGACGCACACCCTTGTTATTATTGCATACGAATTGATTGTATGTTGTATACATGACTTGCGGATTGAGATATAATTAGTTAGGTTATACCGAACCCTTGAGATAGGTTATATGTGCTTAATTTGCATGTGTTGTGTGTATTGAACATGTTGATTGCGTTCTTACATGATTAAGGATATCTTGTTATGGTATTTTGATTTGTGCTTGCCTATGTGCTTTTACATGCTTGTGTGTTATGATCCTTTTCCGGTGGTCATTCGGGGTAAGCGCTAATGCTCCTTGGGAGAGGGGAGGCTCTTACTGGTATGGGAGTTGTATGGGTGGCAATCCCCAGCTTTCGCATGTTGGATGCCTAGTCCTGTGTGCTGGCTAGATGCCTAGTCCTTTGTGCTGGCTAGATGCCTTGTCCTGTATGCTGGCAAGATGCCTTAATCCTGTGTGCTAGATAGGATGCCTAGTCCTGTATGCTGGCTAGATGCCTTGTCCTGTGTGCTGGCAAGATGAATTGGCTTGCTAATTAGCTTGTGTGCTAACCTTTTACCTTCTTTGTGCAACAAATTCTTGGACAACACAAGTAGAAGGAGATGAATTTTCTTTTTTCTACTGCCGAGAGTAACCTGATGAGTTTTCCTGCCTATGTACTTTTGAGTTTCGGAAGTTTTTGTAGTCCACTCTTAGCCTTAGTTTCGGCCCTAACCCTTTTGGTTGATTCTTGAATTGCGTGATACCTTTAGATGAGTAGGGATGATCTAATGTTGTTTGGGAGATGTTTGTTTGAGATTTCTGTAGATCTTATGATGTTGTGACCCTTCTGAGATTTTTGTGATCTCATCCTACTGTTTTCACCATTTTTCAGGCTTAGGTACATTATCTGTTCGTGGTACAAGTGTGTGAGAATCAAGGCTGCATGGCAGGGTGATATCGTATCACTTTTGCATTCTTGTCTCCTTGGTTGCTTGCGTATATAATATGATCATTGATTGGACAATTTTCTGTTTTTGCATGATTCCTTCTTTGCTTATTATTTCCGAATTATGTTGGAGGTTCACTTGCTGGTTTTTTGGATCCCTATGGGACATGTATGTTATGGATTCATTGATTAAATTAAAAGACTTCCACTGATGTTTTATTCACTCCATATGATACTAGAATATTTGTCCAATATCATGCTCTAAACTCTAAAGTCTTAAAGGAATTAACATGCTAAAATCAAAACTAGATGAATAAGCCTTGTGGGCTTCAGATAGGTCCTGGTTCGAGCTTGTTTGGGTTTCACGGTGGTAAGGTTCCTAATAGGAGCAATTAATAATAGGTTAGCATTTGGGGTCCGTACTGTCAACTGAGGACAAAGTGACACTAGCTCTCCATGTGTTGGAGAGGGATTTAGCTAGTTGGTGGAGCTTGGTAAGAGACTGTTATGTAGGCCAACCTACTTTTGAGAATTTTGAGGTACTATACCTAGTACTTCTAGAATTAGAAGAGGTCTGAGTTTTATCATCTGCGACAGAGGAACAAGATAGTTTTAGAGTACGAGATAGAGTTACGGGCACTAGTTCACTTTGTGCTTGAGACGGATAAGACTAGTGCCACAATGGCCAGAAAATTTGAGAATGGGATCAATTGGGATGTCCGAGATGCTCTAGGATCAAAGAAAAGCAATGACTTCGAGGAGCTTGTGATAGATGCAGTAAAGGTTGAGGAAATTCTTTCGGGTCAGCGAGGCCAAAATTATAAACACAAGGATAGTGCTAAGGGTCCGATCAAGCACAGTTCTAGATTTGAGTAGAGGCTCATTGGTAGGGAAACTAGTCACAGGCAGGTAAGCCATCTCGTAGTTAGACTACAGGCCAGCAGCAGGAGCAGCAGACACAGCAGCAGAGGCAGCAGACGCTCCTCTTCTCCTTAGCAGATGCGAAGGCTGTTGCCAGTCAAGACGTCGTGACAGGTACTATTAATGTTTTCTCTTTTTGTGATAGAGTCTTATTAGACCCTATTGCGAATAGGTCATTTGTTGGTCCTAGGGTGGGTAGGAGTGTCGATAGAGAGTTTCCACCCTTAGAGCCTTTCATTGAGGTTTTGACCCTATTAGGTTAGCAGTTGGCTTGCAAAAAAGTGTATATGGGCTGTGTATTGAGGATGTGTTCAGTGGAGATTGAGTCAGATCTGATTCCGTTAGACATCAGAGAGTTGGACATCATTTTGGGTATGAACTATTTGGCCAAATACAGAACAAGGATGAGCTGTTTTACGAAGAGGGTATGGTTCAGTTTTGCAGATGATACAGAGTTCTGTTTTGAGGGTGACAGACGAGTGATGCCCACTTGTATGCTATTGTGGTTAGTGCCGACTATATGATCAGCAAGGATTGCACAACCTTTTTGACACATGTCAGGGATATAACAGTTGAGTCCTTGGAGTTGAATAGTTTACTGGTTGTGAGAGAGTACCCAGATATTTTCCTTGATGATGTAACTGGTTTGACATCAGAGTGAGAGATCAAGTTTGAGATTAAGCTATTACTGGGCACAACACCTATCTCAATCCCACCATACTGGATGGCACGAGTAGAGTTGAAAGAGTTGAAGACTTAGCTTGAGGATTTGGTGGATAGAGGATTCATCAGACCCAATGTATCTCCGTGGGTGCACCAATGTTGTTCGTAAAGAAGAAAAATGGCACCTTTCGATTGTGCACCGACTATAGGCAGCTAAAATGGGCCACAGTGAAGAACCAGTATCCACTCCCACGGATCAAAAATTTGTTTGATCAGCTTCAAGGTGATTCAGTATTTTTGAACATTGATTTGAGATCGAGTTACCTTCAGTTGAGGGTTCAAGAGTCAAACATCTTGAAGACAACATTTCGGTCGCGTTATGGCCATTACGAGTTTTTGGTTATGCTGTTCGTGCTAACCAATGCCTCAGTAGTGTTCATGGATCTCATGAACAGGGTGTTTTGGGGAGTACCTGGATCAGTTTGTCATCGTCTTCATAGAAGACATTTTAATCTACTTGAGATCAGAGGAGGAGCATACAGTCCATTTGAGGATAGTGTTGTACATACTTAAAGCTCGACAGCTATATGCCAAGTTTTCTAAGAGTGAGTTATGGGTAGGAGAGGTTAGCTTTTTGAGGCACGTGGTATCAATCAAAGAAATACTGGTGAACCACAAGAAGATCAAGGTGGTTGTGTCTTTGGAGCTCTATAGTGCCACAGAGATCCATAGTTTCCTTAGTTTGGTAGGCTACTACAGGCAATTCGAAGAGAACTTCTCAATATTAGCAGGCCCTTTGACGCGTTTAAATTGTGTGGACCAAAAAGTGTGAGCAGAGCTTTCAAGAGCTGAAGTCTAGACTAGTGTTAGCTCCAATTCTTACTTTTCTAGTTAATGGCAAAGGGTATATGGTGTTTAGTGATGCTTCAAAGATGGGATTGGCATGTGTGTTGATGCAAAAAGGAAAGGTGGTGGCATATGCATCTAGACAACTAAGGCCACACGAGAGCAATTACCTGACTTACAATTTAGAGTTGGTGACAATGGTATTAACATTGAAGATTTGGCAGCATTACTTGTATGGTGAGAAATACAGGCTCTACACTGACCACAAGAGTCTTAAATATCTCCTCACTCAGAAGGAGTTGAATTTGAGACAGAGGAGATGGCTAGAGTTGATCGAGGATTATGATCTGAAAATCGACTAACATCTGAGCATTGCTGATGGATTAAGTCGAAAGACATTATCTTCCTTAGCCTATGTACTAGCGGAGTACAATGAAGAGGCACATTGCAAAGTTTGTGGCTAGGTGTTTGATATGTCAGCAGGTCGAAGCAGAGCATCATAGACGTGTATGACTACTTTAGTCATAACTCATTCTGGAGTGAAAATGGGAACATGTGACAATGGACTTCGTCATTGGATTGCTAAGATCTTAGCGAGATTATGACACGGTGTGGGTGATAGTGGATAAACTAACCAAGTCTATACACTTCATCCCCATCAGAGTGACATATATACGGGAGAGATTGGCATCGAGGTATATGGACTAGATTGTGAGACTATATAGAGTTCTAGTCTCTATCATATCGAATCGAGATCTGAGATTTATGTTTAGATTTTGGGGGAAGCTTCACTGTGCTTTGGGTACCAGATTGAATTTCAGCACAACTTTCCTCCCTCAAATAGATGGGTAGTTAGAGAGGACGATTCAAATTTTAGAGGATATGCTCCGTTGTAAGTTGTCAATCAAAGAGCCACAATCTGATTGTTCTTCGCGTTAGGTCACTTTCTGGGATTTCATGGTAAATGCCCTAAATCTCCTTTTTTTGTTGTCTATTTTCTGTTCCAATAGTTTGCTATCAATATTTCTAACTTGGTTTTATGATTTTGATCTTTGAAAAATGCCCCTTGAGCCGTGGGTGAACGTTTAGAATTTAATGGTATTTTCGGTCATTTTAGGATTTTTTAGATTTCGATTGAATTGTCAATATTGAGTGTTTCCGATGCTTGGGTCAGTTGATTTATGTGTTTTGGAGTGTGTTTGTGGATTGAGAAAACCCAATAGTGTGATCGAGTGAGCTTGGGTGTCGATTTAGAGCCATGTGAGGCTTATGTCAGGTTTGGGTTTTCTCCTGTTGGTTGGATTTCTGGAATCCTTAGTTGTAAGTGTGTTGTTAGAACGAGATATGTGTTAATGTGAGCGTTGTTGGGGTCTCTAGGGTTCGTTTATATTTTTAAGTCGTTTAGTCGATTTTGTCAGTTTTTTATGTGTATGTGTGTGTTGATTTAGTTTGTTTATTTGAGTGGTGCTGGAGTGGTCGATAAGAGCAAAGGTATTACCGCTAAATTTTTCACGTGATAAGAGGTGGGAATTTATATTTCATTTTCATATATGAAAATGTTTTGTGTTTTCAAATTAAAATACGATAATTGCATGGTTCTGAATGGAGGTCATACATGTTTTGGATGTATGAACTATGTGTTTGAACTCCTAAGCATGTTGGTTGTGTGTTTATACATGTGAATAGGCATGTGATCTAACTTTTAAATTCGTTTGTGTGAATTATGTTCATACCTTTGTGTTGATCATGTTGAGCCCATTTGATTTGAGTGTTTGGTGTGTTGTGAGTTATTTTTCGTTGTCGAGAAACCATGGTAAGGGTTCTATGAGACCCTAATCCTTCGTAGTGTAGATGTTCGGAAAGTCCAGGAGCCGATGCAGTTGAAATGACTATTTTTCCCCTGATAAAATAGATACGTGATGACCTAAAATGGTTATGCCTAATATTTCCTATTTTATTTCTGGTATTTTTTTATTAATTATCTTTAGTTTTATCCCTTATTATCCAAGATATTAGATAATTCTTCCTTTTAAATAAAATATCTCTTTTAATAGATTTATCCTTTTAAATAGAATTATTCTTCTAATAGAAATATCTTTTTAGGCTTAAAAATAGGGAATTATCTATTAGCTAAACCTCCTTAGACACCTATAAAAGAGTAGTCATCCTATCCCACCAAAACATACCGAAACCCACCTGGAAATTTCGAAATTTATTCTATTCCTCTCAATTTACGATTTTTGCCTAAACCCTAGCCAAAATTCCTTGACATTTATCTTAGCATAACTCTCTCATCTTTTATCAGATTTCTGAAAATAATAGCTTGTTGGAAAGTTCTTTCTATCCTCTATCTAACTATTTTTAGTTGGTAATCATAAGGTTAGTTTTATCCTGTCGAAATTTAACTCGTAATTGGTTGGTTTTGTGTAAGAAATTCCTTGATCTTAATCCTAGCAAAACGCTCTCATCCTTTGTCGGATTTCTACAAATAATAGCTTACTAGAAAGCTCTTTCCATCCTCTATGCAGATATATTGGTTTGGTCATCAAAAGGTTAGTTATTATCTGTCTAAATTCAAGTTGAAATTCGTCAATTTTTATGCTAAAATTGTGTGATTCTTCCTTCAATTGATTTCTGTTGTTGTTCCTTTTGTTCATATGATTGTTTAGTATCCATTCATGCTGTAAAATCATGAATTCATCCTTTGAATCTTTCCTATACATGAAATTGGCATACCTTATTCGTAACCCTATACATGAAATTCATCCTTTGTTCCTTTTAATCGTTTGAGTAATTGTTTCCTACTCCTTTCTTAATTTCATGAAATCCCAACCCCTAACCTCTCTAATGTTGAAATCACACATACCCTATTAATCCCTTAGGTGTTGCCGAAATTTGTATGATGAATTAAAGTGAATAATTAGGTTATTTCTTGTTGAGTTTTTGGCCATCATATCACGCATTCAGGGAGAAGATATTGCTACATCCAGATCACTGAATTTTGGTAGGTTAATTGGTAAGGATTCGCAATGCCTTTCATTTTTAATTAAGTAATCTTGCGGCTCAGTATTGTGTGCTCTTTGCCTTGTGATTGTTTAGGAGATTCTGATCTTATTGTAAAGGCAAAGGATTGCATCTGATTCAGACACGTGAGAGGTAGTATCTATGTCTCATCGGTTCCTTTGGTTACTCTATTGTTTGATTTTTTGAATAAGATTGAATTTGATTGCCTATCTTGGTTATATACTTGAGAATGTGTGATTATGATGATAAGGAATCTCGGAAGTTAATAGGGCAATGGGTTACCTGATTTAGTTATGACTTTGAGGATTGATCTTTGATTTGTATTGTAATTTGATTGAGGATCCTTTGCTGTGATTTGTGTATTCGTGTACTATGTGTGTATGCATGTATGTGCCTTGTTTGTACTTTGTTTGAAGAATCCTTTTTTCACTGACCATGCGAGGTAAGTATTGTTGCTTCTAGGGAGAGGGGATATGCTTTCCAAACTGGGAGGTTTATGGGTGGTTATTCCCAGCAAGAGCTCGTTGGATGCCTTGTAGGCCGGTTCAAGTACAGACATCAGGAAGTTTTGTAGGCCAGTTCGAGTTTGGACGTCAATATGCCCTATAGGCTAGTTTGAGTCTGGACGTTAGGATTCTATGTTTTTGAAAGGCAGGATGACTTGCATACGTAGTTACAAAAGTGCTCCTAGGCCAGTTCAAGTCTGGATGTCGAAGACAAATAAAGGCTTGCTGTAATATTGATTGTCTAACCGTTTTACACTTTTTGCAGCATAGCCCTAGACAACATGGATAGATGGGGACAAACCTTGGTTCTGAAAATCAGATTATGTATAGGCTTCTTGTGTGCTTCTGAATAAGAAATATTTTCAGTCTTTCCTCTTGTTTTTTACCAATTTTAGCCTACCTTTACATTGTGTGTGCTTGTGATGATTTTGGCCCCTTTGTAGGCTTAGGTGTGTGCTTTGTTGCTGGTACCAAAGGTGTGAGATCAAGGCTGCAAGGCTGGACGAATTTGCACCCCTTTTCTATTGAATGCACATGCCATGTCTATGAACTTGTGTGGATTTGCATTCTGGCTTTCCAATCCCTCTTTCTCTTTTTGTTGCTTCCGAAATATATACGATACTACTAGTTGATATTTTGAGATTCCTATGGGACTTGTGTGTTATGTTTCCATTTGTTTTGAGTATTAATATAAGTCTTCCGCTGATGTTTTCTTTCACTCCATATAAGCCAGAAATTTATTAATGTATAAACATGCTCTAACCTTTAAATAGCATATAAATCAACCAATAAAATTGACAATTAGGTGATTTGAGCCTTCAAGGATTCAAATAGGACCTTGTGAGGGCTTATTTGGGTTTCACGGCGGTAAGGGTCGTAATAGGTTGGATTTGGGTCCTTATAGGTTCCCAAGGGTTAAAGCATGTTTTGAGAACGTTCTAGGTCAGTTTCAGGGGACGTACCCTATCTGGAAGGGGTACACACTCACGTACATTTCCCAGGAGCCCGTGTACTATTCTGGATAGAACAATACATGAACTGTGTAGGAAAGCCAAGCACCCAAGGCATGTGTAAGTACATGGCCTGTATAGACAGGGTATATGCCCGTGTACCAGGCCATGCCACCATCTTTTCCAAATTTGACTTAAAAAGCAGATTCCATCAAGTGGCAATGGATAAGGAGAGCATACCATGGACAGCCTTCATTACCCCAAAAGGACTGTATGAATGGCTGGTCATGCCATTCGGGTTAAGGCAACGATATGCCTCTTGTGCTTCTGCGAGAGATGTTTGACTAAGGCGATGAAGGTCTGTGCCCGGTCTGCTGGGGGTACGTCGTTGGAGGGAGTGCTCCCTTTGTTCGAGCATTTCCATTTACACACAGCTCCCCAACCATCCATACAGCCGTCTGCTTCGATGACCATGGAAGCACTAGGTGGAGGTAATTCCATGTCAGGTAGGTTCTGTACGTGCTGTTTGATCTGTCGAACGAGTTCCCAGTCGGAATTCTTCATTCGTTTGTCACCATGTGGGCTGGTTTTTTCATAAAGGGGGCCTAAGAGCGTTCCCAGGTTAGGAATGTAGGCACGGACATAATTGAGTATACCAAGCCAAGAGCGGAGGCCTTTCTTCTCCTTTAGGTGTTCGTCTTTTACGTCAACGATTTTCTTGATGATGTGGGGTTGTAAACGAATGCGGTTCTTGCCAATGATGGCGCCCAAGAATTCGATTTCTTCTACGGCCACTTTCATTTTTGTTGGAGACAAGATGAGTCCTTCTTTTTCACAGATGTGCAGCATGCGTAAGAGGTGTTCTGCATGTTCTCTTTCATTGCGAGAAAAGACAAGAATATCGTCAATGTATACCGCGATGAAATCCTGACAGTCTCGGAAGCAGTTGTCCATTTTGCGTTGAAAGATTGCTGGGGCATTCTTTAACCCGAATGGCATGACCAGCCATTCATACAGTCCTTCTAGGGTAATGAAGGCTGTCCATGGTATGCTCTCCTTATCCATTGCCACTTGATGGAATCCGCATTTTAAGTCAAATTTGGAAAAGATGGTGGCATTCATTGCACCAATGGCAAATACGATGTTATGGTCAAATATACTATGACCACACAGACCCCCTGGCCAACACAATCCACAGGATGGGGAGACGATGAGGAGGAAGAAGAGGAGGACCCACGAAATAACAAGGATGAGAACCCACAACACTACGCGTTCATGATCGAGAAACAAAGTGAACCAATATGGGATGCAACACCAACAGAGACCTCTGATGAAGATGAGGAGAACTCCAGCTGGTATCAGTTTCCTGACCAGAGCTACGCCCTCACAGAAGATCTCGCGGAACTTGATTATCCTCTTTTTCGCGAATTTCAAAACGAAGCAGTTAAGATGAGTAGTTCAGAGGTCCTCTCATCTCCTTACAAACCTCCGCAGGATGAAAATATGAGGCAAGGAGTACAATACCCACCAGCAAGGGGAGCCTCTACATCGTACGACCAAAAAGATCCGCTGGTCGGATATGACACAAGCAAACTAAAGACAAGAGCCCGAGGATACACATCAAATATGTGGACTTTACCATCCGCCCAACAAAACCAGGGAGCCATTTTGGTTCTCCCAGATGACATCACAAACGTATAAAGGAAAACCTCATGAAACCCATGTACGGGTATTCAAACGAAAAGATGGAGCCAAAGGAAGAGTCCGCAAATGCAAATGCTATATTTGTGGAAAGGAGGGACATTTCGCCAGAGATTGCAATAGCGAAATAGGAAATATGGCCAGAAAAGCGGTCGTAACAGATTTAGCCCTGGCAGAAGAATTAGATGTGGTTTCGGTCGACCTCAATGAAGATGACCTCAGTGATATCTACAGCTACCTAGATGGGGAAACAGGGGACATCACTGGCCATCTAGGTACAGAAGATTTTGTCTTTATGATACAAAACCATGACCTCCGCTGGTTACCGGATATCAAACTCAAGGAAGAACAATGGGACTGTAAGCATCCCACAAAACAATTCAGCGGACCCACCACACTTCAAAGATGCCAAAGCTGTAATGTGGAGGTAAGCCTTAACATGAAAATGTTTTGTGCTGACTGCAATTTACTCCTCTGCTCTATGTGTGCCAAAATCCAACTACACATTGAGGTTCCCTCACCCATACGGCCGCAAACAACATACGTAGCCAAAGATCAACTCATTGGAGAACTCTTGAAATACACGGATTATCTGGTACACGAAAATGAACGGCTACATGAAGAAAATCAGAAACTCAAAGAACAGGTTCTGATGAATGAGTTGCAAACAGACTTCGATACTCTGGAACGACAGAGGAAAGGAAAAGCAATACAAAAAGAAGACTCCGAGCCAGAGGTAGCCGAAACAGTATTGCTAACAACAAGTAGGAAAAAGCTGAACAACCTCTACAACCTGGAGGTAACATTCCATATTCCACAACTAACAGCCTTCAAAGTACGAGCTATCATGGATACAGGCTGTACCACATGTTGTATCAACATCGGATCCGTTCCCAAAGAAGCAATAGAAGACAGTCCAATACCAACAAGATTTACAGGCATAAATTCCAACGATCTTGCCACAAAGAAACTCAAAGGAGGACAAATGATGATCGAAGGAAACAAATTCCGGATTCCTTTTGTGTATGCCTTCAGCATGATGACTGATGGTATTGAAATGCTGCTCGGTTGCAATTTCATTCGAGCCATGCAAGGAGGCCTACGCATAGAAGGAAATTCCATCACCTTCTATAAAAATATCACGCAAATCAATACAAGGCCCGAGCTCGAAATAGCAGCCAACCTGGCAATCCCAGAATTACTCATGGAAGAAGACGAATACCTCTGGGTACAAGACGAAATAGCCGCAGTACAAGTGGGACCCAAGGTAAGCACAAAATTTGCACAGCGCTTTGATCATATACATCAAAGATTACAGGATCAAGGCTACATCGGGGAAGAACCCCTCAAACACTGGGCAAAAAATCAGATCACTTGCCATCTGGACATCATCAACACACATCTCACCATTCAGGATAAACCTATGAAGCATGTCACACCAGCGATGAAGGAACAATTCAAAAAGCATATCACAGCCCTACTAGCCCTGGGAGTCATTCGAGCAAGTAAAAGCAGACATCGCACAATGGCAATCATCGTCTACTCAGGCACAACCATGGATCCCAATACAGGAATCGAAAATAGAGAGAATATTACAGAGAGAGAGTAGTAATGCCTGGAGTTGTGTTCTATGTGGAGTGTAGAAGGGGGTTTATATAGGCAGGAGGAAGATAGCCCGGGTGCTACATGTGGGCCCCATCGACAGCTATCTTTGGTGCCTGTGGTTCGGTCGACCTCAATGAAGATGACCTCAGTGATATCTACAGCTACCTAGATGGGGAAACAGGGGACATCACTGGCCATCTAGGTACAGAAGATTTTGTCTTTATGATACAAAACCATGACCTCCGCTGGTTACGATGTGTTCGAAGTTAATGGTAATGCCGGAACCATTGATGAAATCTGTGAAGCCAATCCATCGAACGCGGGAAGGTTTGTGTTGATTGCTTTTGTTATGAAAGCTGATAATGGCTTGGCAATCGGTGCGAATGGTTAGTTCCTTTCGGTCAAGGTAAAAGATCTTGAAACTTTGTAGTGCTTCCATGACTGCACAAATTTCTGCATCAATAGTGGATTTTACCTGAGGGAATTTACCACTGGCGTAGGCACATACTCTCAGCAGTTCAAAAACAAAGATCAGAAACTGGGAATTTTTGCATGGTAGCGGAGCTAGATTCACAGGTACAAACTTTCTCCTTCCTTCTTTTGTTTTATGTTTGTAATACAAAAGGGCATGGCTTACTCATAGAACACATAGAGCAAAGTGTTTACTGATTACCCATGCATGAGTATTCCTACCTTAAACAAAACCAGGAAGAAACCACATGAATTGGAAAACCACCACCTTAAGCACTGTTTACATTGAAGCCTTGACTGCCGTAGACCCCATACACACACCCGCTGTTGGCTTTGTCAAACCAACCCAAAACTCACAAGGAAACTTTTCTCATATCATCAAACAAAACAACCTGTTGATTCAACTACTGGTCAAAACCGTAGAAGGAATTCAAGAGCTCCACGAACAACTGAGGTCATCTTCATTGAGGTCGACCGAAACCACATCTAATTCTTCTGCCAGGGCTAAATCTGTTACGACCGATTTTCAGGCCATATTTCCTATTTCGCTTTTGCAATCTCTGGCGAAATGTCCCTCCTTTCCACAAATATAGCATTTGCATTTGCGGACTCTTCCTTTGGCTCCATCTTTTCGTTTGAATACCCGTACATGGGTTTCATGAGGTTTTCCTTTATACGTTTGTGATTTACGGAGGGTATACTTCTTCTTTTCTCCGTAATATCCAGGGAGAGGAATTTTTTCACAAAAAGAGAGTTCCTTTAATCCTCTTTGAATGGCTGCCTTCTTGCAAATTTCTGCGAGATAATTATATGCAAATGTAATACGGGGGATGATACCTGTGACTGCACGGATGAAGGCCGTCCTGTTGTGAGGAGCGCTGGTGGTTGTAGCACCCATCTTTGCCCTCGGAGTCCTTCAGTTGTATGCCGTTCAGCTGCTGCCGCCTGGATACCATTGGTTGCTAAATAATCCGTTACATTCTGGACATTGTAACGAAAACCTGCGTAGCTTGTGTTTGTCAGCCTTCCTACGAGTGATCGTGTGATCAGGAGGTTGGATTCTCCGCCTATCCATTCTTCATAGCCACGTGTCTGTATGGATAACTGGATATGACGGAAGAAATCATGGATGCTTAGCATCATGTTGGGTGCGATGTAGATTAATTGTGTTCCTCGTGTCATATCTACTTCCATTGTGCCAATAATGGCACGATCATCTCCTCCCCAGCGGGTGTCCCGAAGGACAATGAGAACGTTGGTTCCTGCTTCTCTTCGATGTAGCGCATGTATTCGAATCATGAGTAAGCCAAGGTGTATACAGATTGGATGCTGAGATATCTTATCTTCGTGACAGACTAGACGACAAACGACTTTGCTGTCAGGATAAGATTCTTATCTTATCATGGCAGATAAAGGACACTAGATGACAACCGACTTTGCTGTCAGGATAAGATTCTTATCTTATCGTGGCAGACAAAGGACTGTAGCGAATCTACAGGTACAGCTATGACATACTCATGATTCGAATACATGCGCTACATCGAAGAGAAGCAGGAACCAACGTTCTCATTGTCCTTCGGGACACCCGCTGGGGAGGAGATGATCGTGCCATTATTGGCACAATGGAAGTAGATATGACACGAGGAACACAATTAATCTACATCGCGCCCAACATGATGCTAAGCATCCATGATTTCTTCCGTCATATCCAGTTATCCATACAGACACGTGACCTCTGATGAAGATGAGGAGAACTCCAGCTGGTATCAGTTTCCTGACCAGAGCTACGCCCTCACAAAAGATCTCGCGAAACTTGATTATCCTCTTTTTCACGAATTTCAAAACGAAGCAGTTAAGATGAGTAGTTCAGAGGTCCTCTCATCTCCTTACAAACCTCCGCAGGATGAAAATATGAGGCAAGGAGTACAATACCCACCAGCAAGGGGAGCCTCCCAAAGAAGAGTTGGAAGGAGCTATTGAATCCCTAACCAAGAGGCTTGAAAAACTCCCACTAGGGGAAAGTTCACAACCACCTAAAAATAAGAAACCACCATTCTACGTCTATAAAGACCCTTATCTAATCTTTGAAGAAGAAAAGAAACGATTGGAGAAGAAATGAGTAGAACAAGGACTCAGACCCAGGTCCTACCACCAGTCGTCAATCAAGGTGAGTCTTCCTCTCGCATAGCTACACAGGAAGACCAAATTCGGGATTATAGACGCACAAGTCGTCTCCTCTTGTGCTTCTGCGAGAGATGTTTGACTAAGGCGATGAAGGTCTGTGCCCGGTCTGCTGGGGGTACGTCGTTGGAGGGAGTGCTCCCTTTGTTCGAGCATGCCAAGGTAGATGGCCACTTGTGCCATGGTGAAGTGTAATTGGCTGTTTCGTCGCTGGAGGAAGAGGTACTGGTAGGGATGTCGCGAAAGAGGTAGGGCTCACGTCGATAGTAGGGGGAAAGGTGGCGTCGTGTGGTAGAGCGGGTGGCTGAGTGGCGGTCAGTAATGGGATGGAGTTGTGCGAATTCCTCGGCCGCCTCGGATTCAGCAAGATCTCGACCTTGTGTTGATTGCTTTTGTTATGAAAGCTGATAATGGCTTGGCAATCGGTGCGAATGGTTAGTTCCTTTCGGTCAAGGTAAAAGATCTTGAAACTTTGGAGCGCTTCCATGACTGCACAAATTTCTGCATCAATAGTGGATTTTACCTGAGGGAATTTACCACTGGCGTAGGCACAGATCTTCTCTTTCGACCTTGGATCCATTTTCTTATGTTTCCATTTACACACAGCTCCCCAACCATCCATACAGCCGTCTGCTTCGATGACCATGGAAGCACTAGGTGGAGGTAATTCCATGTCAGGTAGGTTCTGTACGTGCTGTTTGATCTGTCGAACGAGTTCCCAGTCGGAATTCTTCATTCGTTTGTCACCATGTGGGCTGGTTTTTTCATAAAGGGGGCCTAAGAGCGTTCCCAGGTTAGGAATGTAGTCTATAATCCCGAATTTGGTCTTCCTGTGTAGCTATGAGAAAGGAAGACTCACCTTGATTGACGACTGGTGGTAGGACCTGGCTCTGAGTCCTTGTTCTACTCATTTCTTCTCCAATCGTTTCTTTTCTTCTTCAAAGATTAGATAAGGGTCTTTATAGACGTAGAATGGTGGTTTCTTCTTTTTAGGTGGTTGTGAACTTTCCCCTAGTGGGAGTTTTTCAAGCCTCTTGGTTAGGGATTCAATAGCTCCTTCCAACTCTTCTTTGGGAGTGTCTTCGCGTTTACGAACGAGGGTTTTTACGTGTGCTAGTTGTTCGTGGAGCTCTTGAATTCCTTCTACGGTTTTGACCAGTAGTTGAATCAACATGTTGTTTTGTTTGATGATATGAGAAAAGTTTTCTTGTGAGTTTTGGGTTGGTTTGACAAAACCAACAGCGGGAAATCTTTCAACGCAAAATGGACAACTGCTTCCGAGACTGTCAGGATTTCATCGCGGTATACATTGACGATATTCTTGTCTTTTCTCACAATGAAAGAGAACATGCAGAACACCTCTTACGCATGCTGCACATCTGTGAAAAAGAAGGACTCATCTTGTCTCCAACAAAAATGAAAGTGGCCGTAGAAGAAATCGAATTCTTGGGCGCCATCATTGGCAAGAACCGCATTCGTTTACAACCCCACATCATTAAGAAAATCGTTGACGTAAAAGACGAACAACTAAAGGAGAAGAAAGGCCTCCGCTCTTGGCTTGGTATACTCAATTATGCCCGTGCCTACATTCCTAACCTGGGAACGCTCTTAGGCCCCCTTTATGAAAAAACCAGCCCACATGGTGACAAACGAATGAAGAATTCCGACTGGGAAATCGTTCGACAGATCAAACAGCACGTACAGAACCTACCTGACATGGAATTACCTCCACCTAGTGCTTCAATGGTCATCGAAACAGACGACTGTATGGATGGTTGGGGAGCTGTGTGTAAATGGAAACATAAGAAAATGGATCCAAGGTCGAAAGAGAAGATCTGTGCCTACGCCAGTGGTAAATTCCCTCAGGTAAAATCCACTATTGATGCAGAAATTTGTGCAGTCATGGAAGCGCTCCAAAGTTTCAAGATCTTTTACCTTGACCGAAAGGAACTAACCATTCGCACCGATTGCCAAGCCATTATCAGCTTTCATAACAAAAGCAATCAACACAAACCTTCCCGCGTTCGATGGATTGGCTTCACAGATTTCATCAATGTTCCATGCTTCGTCGCTGAGAGCTGAAGTAGAGTTCGGAGATATCTTCTTCAAAGGTGCGACGAGTGGCTGGGTGGCTACAATTGGCTCCTGCCAGTTCCATTTGTCTGGCCTGAAGTTGTTCCCATCTGTGTGCTCGTTCGAGGCTTCCTCGATGATTGATGGAAAAGCCTGTTCTTGGGTAAACGGGGTAACGTTGTCCTCGTCCTCGGGCGTCCATGCCTGCAACATAAAACAGGTTAGTCGTGACAAGGTATCGGCTAGCAGATTTTGCTTGCCATCGATGTGTTCGAAGTTAATGGTAATGCCGGAACCATTGATGAAATCTGTGAAGCCAATCCATCGAACGCGGGAAGGTTTGTGTTGATTGCTTTTGTTATGAAAGCTGATAATGGCTTGGCAATCGGTGCGAATGGTTAGTTCCTTTCGGTCAAGGTAAAAGATCTTGAAACTTTGGAGCGCTTCCATGACTGCACAAATTTCTGCATCAATAGTGGATTTTACCTGAGGGAATTTACCACTGGCGTAGGCACAGATCTTCTCTTTCGACCTTGGATCCATTTTCTTATGTTTCCATTTACACACAGCTCCCCAACCATCCATACAGCCGTCTGCTTCGATGACCATGGAAGCACTAAGTGGAGGTAATTCCATGTCAGGTAGGTTCTGTACGTGCTGTTTGATCTGTCGAACGAGTTCCCAGTCGGAATTCTTCATTCGTTTGTCACCATGTGGGCTGGTTTTTTCATAAAGGGGGCCTAAGAGCGTTCCCAGGTTAGGAATGTAGGCACGGGCATAATTGAGTATACCAAGCCAAGAGCGGAGGCCTTTCTTCTCCTTTAGTTGTTCGTCTTTTACGTCAACAATTTTCTTGATGATGTGGGGTTGTAAACGAATGCGGTTCTTGCCAATGATGGCGCCCAAGAATTCGATTTCTTCTACGGCCACTTTCATTTTTGTTGGAGACAAGATGAGTCCTTCTTTTTCACAGATGTGCAGCATGCGTAAGAGGTGTTCTGCATGTTCTCTTTCATTGCGAGAAAAGACAAGAATATCGTCAATGTATACCGCGATGAAATCCTGACAGTCTCGGAAGCAGTTGTCCATTTTGCGTTGAAAGATTGCTGGGGCATTCTTTAACCCGAATGGCATGACCAGCCATTCATACAGTCCTTCTGGGGTAATGAAGGTTGTCCATGGTATGCTCTCCTTATCCATTGCCACTTGATGGAATCCGCTTTTTAAGTCAAATTTGGAAAAGATGGTGGCATTCCCTACCTTGTGGATAATCGTATTGATACCTGGAAGGGAGTAAAGATAGCTGTCGATGGGGCCCACATGTAGCACCCGGGCTATCTTCCTCCTGCCTATATAAACCCCCTTCTACACTCCACAATACCTTAAACAAAACCAGGAAGAAACCACATGAATTGGAAAACCACCACCTTAAGCACTGTTTACATTGAAGCCTTGACTGCCGTAGACCCCATACACACACCCGCTGTTGGCTTTGTCAAACCAACCCAAAACTCACAAGAAAACTTTTCTCATATCATCAAACAAAACAACCTGTTGATTCAACTACTGGTCAAAACCGTAGAAGGAATTCAAGAGCTCCACGAACAACTAGCACACGTAAAAACCCTCGTTCGTAAACGCGAAGACACTCCCAAAGAAGAGTTGGAAGGAGCTATTGAATCCCTAACCAAGAGGCTTGAAAAACTCCCACTAGGGGAAAGTTCACAACCACCTAAAAAGAAGAAACCACCATTCTACGTCTATAAAGACCCTTATCTAATCTTTGAAGAAGAAAAGAAACGATTGGAGAAGAAATGAGTAGAACAAGGACTCAGACCCAGGTCCTACCACCAGTCGTCAATCAAGGTGAGTCTTCCTCTCGCATAGCTACACAGGAAGACCAAATTCGGGATTACAGACGCACAAGTCGTCTGCGCTATGAAGCAGCAAGGTGAATGCCCAGGGCCTTACAAAGGCAAAGGTACCAGCACAGCTTGGAAACATACCTCAACCCAGAAGAAGAACTAAGGATGTCGCAACAAAGACGAGCCAACCTGGTACCCGCAGAGCGATTATACACAACAGCCTGGTCAGAACCAGTCTATCGGGTATACCAACACTATTCAGAAGAACGAATCCTTGTGACAGGTGAAGGAGAACAAAGGGATCTAGGCTTCATCAATCGACAAGCCTATGACCGATTATTACAAGAAGGTATGGAACATATACACCTTGGCTTACTCATGATTCGAATACATGCGCTACATCGAAGAGAAGCAGGAACCAACGTTCTCATTGTCCTTCGGGACACCCGCTGGGGAGGAGATGATCGTGCCATTATTGGCACAATGGAAGTAGATATGACACGAGGAACACAATTAATCTACATCGCGCCCAACATGATGCTAAGCATCCATGATTTCTTCCGTCATATCCAGTTATCCATACAGACACGTGGCTATGAAGAATGGATAGGCGGAGAATCCAACCTCCTGATCACACGATCACTCGTAGGAAGGCTGACAAACACAAGCTACGCAGGTTTTCGTTACAATGTCCAGAATGTAACGGATTATTTAGCAACCAATGGTATCCAGGCGGTAGCAGCTGAACGGCATACAACTGAAGGACTCCGAGGGCAAAGATGGGTGCTACAACCACCAGCGCTCCTCACAACAGGACGGCCTTCATCCGTGCAAACACGAACAAGGTCAGATGGCTCTGTCAGCCTAAAATTTAATCATTACCGGAATACTATGATGGAACAGGAGGAGGAACAAGAACCGGAGAATATAAGCGAAGACACAGCACTAGTCTGCTTATTCCCTGAAATTATCGAAGCACAGGAATTACACCCAGGAACAAGGACAAGACAGGAAAAAGAAAAACAACCATGGCTGACCCAACCAGGCTGGGATATTCATTGCACCAATGGAAAATACGATGTTATGGTCAAATATACTATGACCACACAGACCCCCTGGCCAACACAATCCACAGGATGGGGAGATGATGAGGAGGAAGAAGAGGAGGACCCACGAAATAACAAGGATGAGAACCCACAACACTACGCGTTCATGATCGAGAAACAAAGTGAACCAATATGGGATGCAACACCAACAGAGACCTCTGATGAAGATGAGGAGAACTCCAGCTGGTATCAGTTTCCTGACCAGAGCTACGCCCTCACAGAAGATCTCGCGGAACTTGATTATCCTTTTTTTCGCGAATTTCAAAACGAAGCAGTTAAGATGAGTAGTTCAGAGGTCCTCTCATCTCCTTACAAACCTCCGCAGGATGAAAATATGAGGCAAGGAGTACAATACCCACCAGCAAGGGGAGCCTCTACATCGTACGACCAAAAAGATCCGCTGGTCGGATATGACACAAGCAAACTAAAGACAAGAGCCCGAGGATACACATCAAATATGTGGACTTTACCATCCGCCCAACAAAACCAGGGATGTGCAAGTACACAGCCTATTCCAAAAAGTACACGGCAGTGTACTTTCCTACACAGGCCATGTACCTTGGGAATGTTAATTGTTTTGTGTTTTCGAATTAAAATATAGTAATTGCATGGTTCTAAATGGAGATCATACATGTATTTTGATTGACGTGCATCTTAGCTTCATGAACTTGCTTGTCACGTTTTGGGTGCATGAACTATGTGTTTGAACTCCTAAGCATATTGGTTGTGTGTTTATGCATGTGAATGGGCATGTGATCCAACGTTTAAATTTGTTTGTGTGAATTATGTTTATACCTATGTGTTTATCATGTTGAACCCCTTTGATTTGAGTGTTTGGTGTGTTGTGAGTTGTTTTTCATTGTCGAGAAACCATGGAAACGATTCCTGAGGGTTTAAGCAAGTTTTGTGAACATTCTAGGTAAACTTCAGGGTATGTACCCCATCTGGAAGGGGTACACACCCGCGTACATTTCCCAAGAGCCCGTGTACTATTCTAGACATAACAATACATAACCTATGTAGGAAAGCAATGTACCCAAGGCATGTGTAAGTACATGGCTTGCACAGACAGGGTATATGCTCGTGTACCAGGCCATGTGCAAGTACACAACTTGTTCCAAAAAGTACATGGCAGTGTACTTTCCTACACAGACCGTGTACTTTCCACACACCCAAATACCCATTTCGATGATCCCTGTACCCTTCTCACAACCCGTGTACATCATTTTGGGACTCCCAAACGTAGCCTAATTCTATTCCACACCAAACAAACACCGATTATACAACAACCAATCCCATATGAGTGCCCTTTTGAGTGATGGCTTGCAATTACATGCATTATTGGTTTCAAGTAAATACTATATATGTGTGTTCATAAGAACAACTTGGAATTAATGTTTATTTTTTGGCCAAACATGGTAAGTACATGGAGTCCAAGGCTGAGGAGAATATTGCTTACCGATGGATGTTGTATGGATAAACTATATATGTGTGCCTGATGTGGATTGTGACCTAGTTAGCTATGTGCTATATATATATATGTTTGGATTGTGATTGAGTGCGATAGTGTGATTTCTTCACTTAGTTTCAAATAACATTGCCAGTAGTAGATTATAAATATTTTGTAATCGAAAAATTAACTGCTAGTAAGCTTTCTGTTTCTCTTAACGCGAGGGATTTCAAAAGTGCTTTGTAATCCACCCCAACAGGTTTTGGAGCATTTTAAGAACCCCAATTCCTAACTTATTCTTAAGTTGCTCCTAATAGGACTCTTACCATCATGAAACCTAAACAAACCCAAAACCAGGAGCTATTTGAATCCCACAAGGCTTACCCATCTAATTTCTGATTTTAACATATTCATTCTTTGTACTTATAACAATTGGAGCATAATATTGGACAAGCATTCTAGTATCATACGGAGTGAATAAATATCAGCGGAAGTCTTTAAATTGAATCATTGGAACCACAATACACAAGTCCCATAGGGATCTAAAAATCCAACAAATAAACCTCCAATATAATCTGGAAACAAACAAGCAAACAAGGGACTAACATAATTAGAAAATAATATAATCAAAGTTCATGTTATATGAGCAAGCAACCAAGGAAACAGGAATGCGAATGTGATGCAATATTACCCTATCGTGCAGCCTTGATTCTCACACACTGGTACCACGAACAACAAATGTACCTAAGCCTGAAAAATGGTGAAAACAACAGGATGAGATTACAAGAATCTCAGTAGGGTCACAATATCATAAGATCTAGATAAATCTTAAACAAACATCTCCCAAACAACATCAGATCAGTCTAAACAAGCTAAAGAGGTATCACGCAATTCAAGAATCAAACAAAAAGGTTAGGGCCGAAAGCTAAGGCTGAGGGTAGACTATAAACACTTTTGAAAATCATAAGTACACAGGCAGGAAAACCATCAATCAAACTCATTAACAGGAAAGGTCATCCCCTTCCACCTGTGTTGTCCAGGGCTTCGCTGCACAAAGGTCAGAAGGTTAGCACACAAGCTACTCAGCAAGCCTATTCATCTTGCCACACAAGGACAAGGCATCCAAGCCACAAAAGAACAAGGGCATCCAAACTACACAAAGATATGGGCGTCCAAACCACACAAGGATAAGGGCATCTTGCCACACAAGGACAAGGTGTCTATCCACACAAGGACTAGGCATCCAGCATGCACATGCTGGGGATTGCCACCCATACGACTCCCATACCAATAAGAACCTCTCATCCCCGGGTCAGACGAGGATAGCACGTGCCCGTGTCATTCCTGGTGCATTGACTTGGCTGACTTTGACCAGAAAATAAAAAATGATTGAAAATAAAAAAAAATTAGGAAAAAGAGAAATAAATCAAAAACAAATATGCAAAAATTCTAGAAAATAGTAAAAATCTGATGATGTAAAGTTTGGATAATTTTGATATGTTTTGATAAGTATAAAAATTAATATAATTTTTCAGTAATTAAAGAAAAATACGAAAAGTATCCAGAATGAATCAGAGGACGATCATGGACATTTTAGGGCAAGTTTACGGACATAGAAATATGTATTATGAGGTTATTAAGATTCTTATGATGATATTAGGCATCAGACTATGGTTATATGTTTAGGTGTGCAGTAAAAGGATTAAGAATCTAGAACGGATATAGATCGAATCAATAAAGAGAAACAATACAACAAAACTGTGAGTGGACGATTTTAAATTACCTCTCATCATTTTAAATTAATCTGGATTGATTCTATAGGATGTGTGATATCCGTGAGTTTCTTGCATGCATAGATGCATGATCGATGAAAAATTTCTTAAATCATGGAAAATCTGGATTATATACATTTAACTAAAATAAAATATAATTTTATGGTTCTTTTCTGAGTCATGTTTAAATATTGTGACTATGTTTAAGATAACCGTGACATGGGAAACGACAATATTGCACTATCTAGTGGGAATTATGAGAATAACTACAAAATATCTCATATGGTTTCAAGGTCAAATAAGAAGTGTATCGAATCTTGTGTTGGAAAAGTGTAACACTTGAGTAACAGAAATAATGATTGAAATAAGAAGAAATCTAGAACAATAAAGGACTTAAATCCTATGGATAAGAGATCTTAACCCTACTAATTACAAGGGAATATCCTAATAATATCACATATGACTAGCTAATCATATGAAAGGATACTAATCGTGTTGAAAATATAGCACTACCTTATAAGGAATTGAAATTCGAAACAATAAGAGAAAGAAGCAATTAGAGAGTAGACCCAGCATAGGAAAACCAAAGAATTCCTATTAAGAACTTATCCAAGAACCAATGAAGAATAATTGAGAAACTATCAAATGAGATTTGCAAAGACAAATTTAGAAGATTATAAGAATATTCTTATACAAATATTATAAGAACCAAAAGCAAATTAAGAATAATAATAAGGTTAATTAAGAACCAAAAGAATATTATACCCCTATTCCTCTCCTATGTCCTCAATCCTTGACTAACCAATCCTTTTATGTCCTCAATCCATGTAAGAATATTCTTGTTGACTAGCCAATCCTTATGTGTCCTCAATCTTCATTCTACTTATCTAAGAACCAAAAGAAAATTAAGAATAAAAGAACAAAATAAGTGATGACTCAAGTTAATTAAGTAGAATTATGATAATGAGGAATAAAGATTGAGGACTGGTTAATCAACGATACTCTAACCTTAATAGAACGAAAAATATAAGATGGATTAATTAATGTTATGCTAATCTTGGTATAATGAAAGGATTAGGGGTTATGAGATGAATAAGCTGTCGATACCCTAACCTCTAAGGAATACAGAGGTATGAGTTTATTCTAGGGTTGGTTACCCCAGTAAATCATATTACTATGTGTTAAATCAAATTATTGTGTACGTAATATCAATCAATGGCTTTCAAACTTATGGGACTCAATTGACATATTAGTGGTGGATTTTATAATTGTTGTGTGAAATTTACTGTTATTGAGATCACCGTCGTCAAAATAAAGAAGTCCATTAGTAGTCTGTATTTCAAAGAATAGGTTTAAAACACACAAAGGTTTCCGAGTGAGTGGTGGTGGTGACTCCACAAGCTTGATCCCAATCTCTTACTAGCTAATTCTCTCATTCTCACAGTCCGGCCAGTGCTACCAGTATGTATATTGTATTAGATATTATTTCACTTTCTTGTCAACATGCACACGGAATTTCATCACTATACTCGAGAGAGTTGAAACTCCCGAGAGCTTTCATGTAGAAAGGTCATTAAAACCGTATCCACCATGGGGTTATTCATACGATGTTTAGCAGTTTACGAGTGTATCGTGTTCACACAAATCAAAGCACATGAACAACGGTTTCAAAGAAATGCCATGGCAAAGATAGTTTCCATCAATAGCAAGCGTGTTTATTCATATCACACATTTCCTCAAAAAATGCATTTCAAAAAGTAAATAATTGAAAGAAACACTAAGGTTGGTCCACTCACCTTATTCCGGTGGTACTTGACTGGGTTTCGCTCCAGGGTGTGCATGCATCTCAATACCTATACAAATTATATTCGATAATTTTATTTAATTCTTCAATTTTTAAGATAATAAATCAAAAATTGAAATCACATGACCCATTTCTTAGTCCTACGGATCTCGAGCCACCTATACTAACCTCTCTGGGATTTTACCCAATATTTCCTAAATTTGTATTAACTTCTCCAAATTTTTATACCCCTCAAATCAAGTCCAAATTAATCAAAATATACATCATTGGATTCCTCTTTTTTTTTTTCTATTTTCCAAAAAAAATTTCATTTTTTACCTATTTTCTCAAATTTTTCTTTATTTTTAAAATTTCTGGAAAATCGGTTAAAATTGGAAAAGTTAATAGACACATGTCACCATCAGAGACTACCAAGAGTCACAACATCATTGGTCCCATCCTGGTTGACCCGACCCTGACCCAATCCGGTCCAATTCAACTCGGTCTAGGTCGACCGGTCTTATTGGACTCGGTTTGATTAAACCCGATTTGAATCGGTTTGCTTTGACCCACACAGTTAGACCTACCCTAAACCGATGACATATCAGAGGGTTCTGACCTAAGCTATCTGTCATCTGTTCTTGTGACCAGTCGACCTATCACCCAAGCATCCAGTAGACGACTTGTTGTCTGTTAGTTCATCTTCAACCTCTAGACAAAGTCTAGAGGTCAAAACCCTAGTCGGCGATTTACCGATCCAGCCGGTGAATCGTCTCTGAAACCACCTAGAAACATTCGAAAGTTTACCCATATCAAAACCCAGCTTAAATCGAACAATTTTATCCATTAAAACATGAGATCTAAGCTAATGAAGTTCAAGAACTTACTAATCAAAAAACTCGCCGGAAGAGCCCCAATTACTAAAGGAATCCACTCGATTTATGCACCAATCAGTTTGGGATGGAAAATCATTTTGGAATCACCCGATTTCAACAGTGGAAGAAGTGCACAAGAGAAATGCCCAATTTAGGCATTTCCTCCAGGAAAAATTCCCAGAATCGGTGGGTCATCGGATACAGCCAAACCGGCACCCACCCCCAAGTGAAACTCTGTCGTTTTACCATTTGTGAAACTCCCCCTTATGCTGATCAAAATGACAGGATATGCTGTCGTTTTGACCATCCCGGTCAAAATGACGCACTAGCCCGACATTTTGATTTAACTAATATAATATTAATTTATTTAAATAATAATAATATAATAATATAATATATTTTAAATTTCTAATAAACTTGTAAAATCATCAAAAATAGCAGAAAAATACCCAGAAAATTTCTACATGATCCTTATAAATAGTAAAACCTATGTAGACCTAAATATCAATTTTTCCATATTATATAATTTAATATAATTTTATTAAAATTTCAAAAAATAACAAAATAGGGTATTAAATTTCCTATAATTTTTTTGAAAAATTTTCCAACTCAAATTACTCAATTCCAAGCATTCCTAAGGTTTCAAATCATCTCTAATAGTCGAAGAGTCCTTAATTTTAATTATTAGTCTTCATACATGTTATAAATTTTATCCTTTATTACTTACATATACATATAAACATATATATCTAACCTTCAGCATTCCAACCTTTACTTAAGTTATATTCTTTCAAAAAAAAAATCTAAATCTTCATAGTGTATTCCTAGATTACTACGTGTAGATATTACTACATATTCTTATATCACTAAAAGATCGTTTAATTCTGATTTTCAGTACGAATACAAACAATGAAAGTTTGTCTTATCAATCCTTTAGACCTTCGGAATTTTAAGCTAGTGGTGTCAGAAAAGTTACCACAGGGATAACTGGCTTGTGGCAGCCAAGCGTGGGAGTGACTATAATACTGACCTGTGATAATGGTTTGATTACACTAGCTATTTATTAAAATAGTTATTAAATGTATATTGAGATCTATAAGATCTTTGAATATTTGAGATGAGTGTGAAATGGGTTGATATTTCTATACTATTGGATGATATTGTTAGTGTGAAACATTTACGATGGGGTTATATGTTATATTTACGTGTGGCATTGCTTTTCCTTGATTTTTCGTGATGCATTGCTATGATTGGATCTGAATGGCTCCTAGCCATGATTTTGGTTCTATTATTGGTAAATCGTATTATCAAAGTAATATATTATAAGGAGCACCTCTCGTAAATTGGGACTCTTACTGCCGTGAAACCCGACCTAGCTAATACGTGGACCAATCAGAATCTCACAAGGCTCTACTGACTTTTCAAGCATATTTTCCAAAACTCATTATATTTATTTTAAATAAAAAGAAACATGTTCAATCAAAATATAACACCTGACACCAACGAAGTAAACAAAACTAGCAAAACTCTTTAAAATAAATACTCAACACGAAACGAGTCCATAACTCACAAGTTCAAAGATCAAAACTGAGCCTCAAGCTCACAACCAAAACCTAAAAGCTAATGCAGATGCTCAAAACAGGTAATGCTCAAAATCTGGTATAAGTCCAGAGTCAAAGTGTAGTAAAACTAGAAATAAGGTGCCAGTAAAACCTGAAAAGTGAAGTACAATGCAAATACAATAGTCTAGCTCCTAAAGCATCCGAAAACTCACTCCTCAAGTAGAAATACTACTGCTCTCGAACTATTCCTGAAAAGAGAAAAAAGGTGCGATGAGATCACTAGGATTTCCGTAAGAGTCACATCGTCACAAAAAATAATGGTAGAATAGAGGCACGTACAAAATCATCTATAAAATAGTTAGTTAAAAATCACTTGATATTCAATACATCTACTAGTGCACACACATCTCCATAACCTACAATGCAACACATGTGGTATAAAATCTCAATTTAGAAAGATAATCCAATAGGTTTGTAATCACATGCATATACAATCTCAAACTCATGGGCTACTATGCCCAAAAATCTATCGAGGTGGATCACAAATCACTTTCAAGTAACTCCTGCTAAAGAGAAACTTAAAACCCTCTGGAAGTGTTAGTTTTAAAGTTTAAAAATAAGTATCGCCCTGAACGCTAGAGTTATCCAAGACCAAGAAAATGAGAGCACATACCACAATCCGGTCTCCACTCATATAAACCTGCGAAGCACATGATGGGAAAAACGTAGCAACATCCATACAACTCCCCTATATTGGGATTCCATCTACTTACAACATTACTAATCTCAAGATGCACATACTACTCACCTAATAATACATCAATCATAGAAGCAAAAATTAGTTTAGTTTAAAACAATGATGCATAAAACTAAGACAAGCAAATAGATGAACCTAGAATGATTTCCATACATAGTAGGGTATATGCCTCATATTCAAGACCAAAATAAATTCCAATTTTAATTAATAAAAAGAAAGTAGTTCTAATCAAACCAGTAAAACATAGACTCCCACCTCTTGTGTAGACGACTCAATGACAAGTCCCTTGTCTTTGTCGTGCACTTTTGAAGTCACGCGTCCTTAGGAAGAAGAGAGAGGATATGCCTTGGGAGAATATAACAGAGAAGACTCCTCTATATTAAAATTGAATGATAGTCTCTGAATAAATTAAAAAAAGGGGGTGATTCTCCTTATATACTAGCTAACGGATAGACTTAATCCCTATCAGATAAAGTCTTATCCTATCGTGGATAATTTTTATTAGAATGTTAATCCAAACAGATAAACTCTAATATTATCCTAGTATTTATTTTATTCTACGAATTATGGATTAGTGGCCCAAAATATAAGTGACCCAATTAAAAGAACTAAACTGGCCTGGTTACGAAACGAACTAGCCCAAAGAGTCACAAGTTGGCCTAATGACCTATGGCTACTCAAAATGAGCCCAAGGCCTGATACAGATTTTGATTGAGGGCAAGAATGAGATTTTCACTAACTTAATCTATAACGCATAGACATTTATGACTGAGCACACTCTATGGTTAAACTGACACAGTTAAAGGTCAAACTACACCCACTAGCCAATAAGGACACTACTGACTGTACTTTTACTGCTGACTCAGCACACTAAAGGACGTGGTTTTACATATATAATCTTGTTTAGATTTAAAAGAATTTGTAAAGAAAAATATCTACTCACTTGGTTACCATGCCAATGTTCTATAGGTTCCGGAGTTTGAGCAAAGAGATTGGTTTCGCTCCAGATCGCAAACTCTCTGAGTGAGTATGAATTACAAGATATGATCGAGAATTCTGATTTTCACTTGTGGACTAGTTGCATATGACATTTCGTGTGTATATGTGTTGTAAAATAAGATCCCTTATATTATCATGTAATCAATCGAGTATTGAAATTCAAAACTTTGCATGATGTAAATTTCGAAAAAAATTCCATACATCAGTTTATTCCAGTATGTTTTCTTAGTCTTGGAATTGTTTCCGATGCACATCATGCATTTAAAAAAATGAATAAAATTTAAACAAATTTTGTTTTCGCCTTGTATAGCTATTGTATATTCTTAAGATGATAATCTAAGTTATGTAGTAGCTATACAACAATTGTTATGTCTTGGTGGATTCCGAGACATTATAAAAAATAAGAAATGGTCGACTCTCTACTAGCTTCCTGCACTGCAAGCTCAGAGTTGGATTGCATTGTCTTTCTGTCAAGCTCCGGAGTCACTTTGATGTCCTCAATGATCTAATGTGTTGGATCTCTTATTCTCTATTCTTAAATCTTGATAGGCTAGGAATGAAGATTTTGTTTCTTATGGGTAGTTTTTCTGAGTAGCTTCATTTGTGCGGATAAGGAAACAGTAGATCTTACCAGATATCTTATCTCTACCTCCACCTGCACCGGACATTATTTATAAAATGGTTGATTTTCGTGTTGGAAAAAAATGTCAAGAACTACCTACGTGCATATGAAGGAAGATATCTCAATTCCTGACTCTCCAGTCTTATCTGGTGATCCATAATGAGTTGACTGTCAACTCTTCTTGTCTTTAGCAAGACCATTGTGGGAGTCTAATATCGAAAACAAGATAGAGTTTCCTTAGGAGAATTATTCTGTGGAAACGATCGCTCTTTAGGGTGATAACGGTGCCTGATGGGTTGGAAATCTTTTAATGTTGATATTGATGGTTAGCCATTAATATTAATGACTGAAAATAGCTTGATGTTAGTGGCTAGTCATTAATATTATGGACTGAAAATGGCTTTATGCTAATGGTTAGCCAATGCCTCACGCAATGTTTGATTATTATATCAGCATTCTGTAACTTGGCCCGAAAGGTACCAAAATTCCATTGCTCAAGAGAAACTAAATTTGTCGTTTCTAATTGGTTCCCCTACAAATTTAGTGTATCTAGATTTCATTTTTCAGTGAAATTTTTCAAGTAATGGGCCAATAAAATTCTTCTCCACTATGTTTAGTATTCTTTAATACTTGAAAAAAAAAGACAATACGAAACTTGACTGATCAATTCTCATTTCATTGTACCAAACGTCAAGGACTACTGCAAAGTTAGTCTTATGTAGCAATGTGAAACACTAAAACTCCGCGGTGGGAATAGGACTGGTATTGGTCCCCTAAAGCAAGTTCTCACTAAGATCGACCAAGTGCAAGAGCTTGATGGACTATGTCCGCCAAATGGAGCACAGGTTACGACCTGAGTTATATCGAACTAATCATGAACAAATAAAGCCTTCCTCTTTTCTCTGAACTCTGATTCACAACTAGCTCTAAATTTTGGTCATCTGTTAAAACTATTATATTACGGTCTTCTTAAAACTAACAGATTCCCGTAAATATAATGTTTGTGGATACTCGCAATGATCAAGATGATTGAAGAGCTGGGTTACTGAGAGATGACTAATTTGTTTTGAGGAACTCCCGGAGGGATGATTAATTTTTTCTCAAGTGGTAAGACTCCAAAAGTAGGAAGATCTACACGAAAACTTAACTTTCTTCTTCTTTCACCAATTACAGTCGTGAAGAAGAAAAGACATCTTTCTTCCTGTTCGATAGTTTCAGTAATCATATCAAACCATGGGAGGGACATCAAATTTGTTGAGAAACGCTGGCATACAATCAATAGTCACATGTATGTATAAAAGTAAAGAATACAAGTGTGTTTAATAAGAATACAAGTGTGTTTCACGGGTTGAACCACAAAGTTACGTCCTTAGGCGAGAGAAAAAAAATTTCATTATTGAGAGAATAATACAAATTACAAGGTATGTTTGTGGCTATAAGCAGTCATTTATTTATAGACAGACCCTAGGATTAGAATTATGTCTTGACTTAATCTCAATAATTAGATTAAAGTCATATTATAATAATTTTCTCTTGATTTCAATCTTGTCAATCAAGGATGAACATTCGGGTTTTTGGATAATATTAAATTTATTTTGGTTTGATATTCATTGGATCAAATTTATAAAAATTCAGATCAAACCAGATTGTTTTCATATGTAAACTAACTTTTTCTAGATCAGAATTTATTTCATTCAGTCCGATTTTGACCAATCAAACCTAATATTATTATCTTTATAATTTTATTTTAATAAAAATAAATATAATATAATTTAAGAAATATGTATTTTTTAAATTGTGATGCAGTTGAATAAAATAAAATAATAATTTTTAAAATTTTTTTATCAACATTCTTAAAATTATTAACAGGGAAAGTTTAGATTTTTTTAAAGAATATTTTGACAATTTAAAGCTTTGACAATTTAACATGTCTTCTTTATTTGCTTGTTATAAATTTCATCTTTCGTTGCAGCTTGTATTTGTCATGCAAAGATAATATTTTGTTGCTCATATTACTGCTTCCAAAAGCCATTGCTAATTCCCCTTCAATCGGACTATCTTGAATAATACATTACAAAATGTATATGAGACCTCGTCCTTCAGAGTGCCTAGTCAACCTAAGTGTACAGCCAGATTGAGTCGATTGGTCCAATTGTGTTGTTTGACCCATTGACTAATCCGTGTTGACCTTTCAACCAGTTAGCTAGATAGTAGATTGAGATTGTTAACTAATTGACCAAATGACATGGACACCGTCATAGAGCCTAGGTGTCATGTCATTTGTGGTGTGTCAATTGAGTGATGAAATATGTCATTTGTCGATTTTAGCATGTGCAGGTGATTTGCCTCATTTTGGTGTAGTAGAAGACTCGAGTCTAGTGGAAAACCCATTATGATCTTTTAAGCAAACATGAGTGTTACCGAGCCTTCTTTTTAGATGTTGGTAGCCCTTGAGCCTAATTTCTCAATTTTTGGCCAATTTTTGTTCTACAAGTCCTATTAGCAATTTTAAAGCCCAAAGTGATATTTTACTTTTTAAAATTTGAAATAAGCTTGTTTGATGTTAGTTGGAATTTTTAATTTTTCATTTTGGGATTTTGGGATTTTCGGAGTCTTGGGATATAAATAGCCAACCGAGACTTACAAAATTTTGATATCTCTGAATCCCATTTCTCTCTTTCTACTTCCCTTATATTCGCAAACACACCTCTAAGAGCCCATCTCCTCAATTAAATTTTTGAGTGAAAATACCCATTGGTCTTTAAGAGAAAATACTTTCTCATGCATTTCCTAGACAATTCCAACGGTAGAAATCGGATTAGAGTGAGGAATCGAAAGATTTTCTGGTTTTAGAGAATTTTTGGATTTTGACTTGGTAAGCTCGATTCGATTGATTTCTTTAATGTTTTTTTGTTCCTTTAAGTTGCTTTGATGATTCCTAGTGTTGTTTTTTTTAGTTCTTGTGTTTTGATTTCATCATTTGAGAGATATTGGTGGAATAAAGGGTGAGGTACGATTTTGAATTTGTTGAGAATCAATGTGTGTTCGATCCCGTTGCTTGAGGCATGTTTGGTTGATGTTTTTGAGTAGTTTAAGTCTGGTTACATCCTTTTGTTTAGTGAAAAATTGATTTTAGAGGAATTGATAAGGTTTTGGCATGACAGTCATTTTATTTTGGTTCAAGTTGGGTGTTGGTTGTTTTGTGAGACTTAATTCGTGTCATGCTCAGGCTCAACAGTCCCCAGTATAGTGGCCTCAACACGAGTGTGTGCATATGGAATCACATGTGCAAGACTTAATTGCATTTTCTCCTCACAACCTAAAAGATATCTTGATGCACGTGATTCCACAACTCCATACTTAAGTCTAATTCCTTCCCTACTTCTTTCTAATGTGGGATTGGATTCTCATACTCTTCCCTCCTTTAAGACCTCATGTCTTTACGAGGGGAGCACAAATCTCAAATCTTAATTGATCTCTCAATATTATCCACTAAGATACGGGTTTAAGCTCAAAGCCCAAAACTCATACTCAGAAGAGGGAGCGAGATTGACTCTGCTACTATCAGCTAAATTGGTTAAAAGCATCCTTCTTGGGAGACATAAAAAGCAAGTGTGGAGTTTGAATTTTAGAGCTTGTAGACTGGATGTCGAACATATGTGAGGGTGTAATCTAGGCGAGACCCACACCGATTCATAACAATATGTGGAGTGGTTCTTTCAAGGGAGGAAGTTCTCACAATTTGAGTTACGTAAGTGTTAGTAAGAATGTTGAAAGGAGTCTTAAGCGTTTGTTTTTGTTTTCTAAGTCATTTTCTATTTTTGCTTATTTCTTAGTTCAGTTTCATTGTATCGCTTTTGCTTGTAGGTGATGCTTCATCTCATGATAAGGACTAGCACATTGCTATTAGTGAGCTGGCTCGATAAGAGGTGGAACTTTATATTTCATTTGTATGCACAAAAATGGTTTGATTTTCTTAATTAAAATGAGTAAATATATGGTTTTGAATGGAAGTAATATGTGCATTGATCAATGACTTGACATGCTAGGTTCATTATGTGCTTGCCTTGTTGTTGGTGAATAAAATATGTATTTGGAGCCTATATGCATGCTTGGTTTGTGTATGATATGCATTGTGAGGAGGATCTCATATGATGACTATGAGACAAGCCAACGTAATTGGGGGTCAAGTGTGAGTGTGAGACCTAATCTCATATCGAAAAAGAGTGGAGAGGTCTTGGGCTTATATCTGTTGTGTGATGAGATCATTTATAACAAGATATATTCTTTAGATCAGTAGATAGAAGCCCAACTGAGCACTGCACATATGATTTCACACGCACACATCTATGTCTAGGCTTGTTGAGCCAAGGGTCAAGGGTCAGGCCGTGACAAGTGATAGTGGAGCCAATCACTCTCCCTCTTCTGTCTAGGCTTGGGCCTGTGAATTTGAGTTTGGGTCCATGAGTTTAGGTCCAAACCTCAGAAAGTTCAATTAAGATGTGAGCTCCTCTCGTGAGAATATGAGTTTTATAAGGACGATAGATTTATAACGACGGAACCTTCCATATTTTGACCAGCTTTTTTTTTATACTATTTTATTTATTTTTAATTTAATTTAATACAAAATAAGAATAATATAATATTTATATATTCAAAAATTCTAAAAATTTGATATAATTCTTAATAAATGGCATATTATCCCCAAAAATAACCAAAATTTTTTGATAAATTTCTTAAAAATATTAAAACACTCTTAAAAGATTAAATTATTTTTCTTATAATTATAAAATTTATAATAATTTTAATAACTCAAGGTAACCTTTAGAAAAAAATTATTTAATATTAAAATACTCTTATGAAAATTCTGAGATAATTCCCACACCCTCTCATCTTCTCTTTAAACTTAATTTTTATCCCTATTAACATAAATCCTTCTTAATACCTCCATGAAAAACTCGTTTTGCTATCTCTTTAAATTTATAGCCATAATTTAATTACTACTAGAAAATCTCAAAAATAAAAGGTCCGAATTTCAATTCAAGTTCCTAAGCTTCAAAATTAGGATTCATAAGACGTTTTCCTTGGTTATCAATATTAGGAGATATTCAGTAAAATTTATTTTAAACGAAGGTGAAATTATAAAATTTCCTTAGTTTTGGGTTTCTCAAAGACAAATCTTTTCTGGGACAATAAACAATGGTTGAATCTCATAAGTCCAAATGACCAAACAGGAAGGCTTTATTCCCATCAAATCCTTCTCTTAATATCTACTGGGCCAATATGTTCTTTCTGGGCCCAATACCTAAAACTTTATTCACCAACTCAAAATATCAGGGTTTCACATAAAGAGTCAAGATTGAATTGGTAAGAGACGTCCTCTTTGTAAGAACAAAAGGTAGTGGGTGGCGGTTCTAATCTTAGTGGCAGTGGCCAGGGATTGAACATTGCTCACTGGCCTTAGGCCGAAGAGGTAACATTCTTCTCCCAAGAAAATACCTTGAGACGTGAGTTGAGTCGTTCCTCCAAGGAGGGGGCGTTCATAACGTGATGTGAGATATCGTATGTTGAATTGTGATTTATGGATTGGAACGGAGTTGGATTGTATATTGTTGAGTTGATTGTTGTGCAAGTGTGATGTATGAGAGTTGAGGGTGACTTTAAGTGGAAATTAAGGGGTTTGTGTGTAAGGAATGAGTTGTGTGCGAGTGTGGAAACCTAGAAATCGGGTTTCTGATCGATCAGACAAGGGAGTATGACTGGATAGACATGCAATTTTTGGTACATTTATCAATTGCTCGAATAAGCAATTGACTTGGTGAGTGAGGCGATTGATCAGGCATCATGTGTGATTGATTGAGCAAGAGAAACCCAAAAACTGATCATTTTGACCATTATCTGGTGAGGTAGCCATTATCTGGGGAGAGAGACACAAAAACCAGTAAGGAATGGGGCCGATTGATTGGGCTATATCAGTTTGGTTGGTTGGCTAGTGGTGCAACAGATGATCGGTTATGTGGGATATACAATTGGTCGAGTAAAAGTGTAAAACCCCTTGGCAATCAGTCGTAGCACATACGATCGACCTATTTTAACCCAAGATTGATTGGACCAAAATCAATGGCTGGTCATCCCTCCTAGTCTTTCTTAAAAGATTTTCTTTAATTCAAAAATATAATTTTGAGTGATCCTACCCAAACCCTGACCTTTGTAAGAGAGTGTGGTGGTGATGATCATGTATTGCATTTCATTATATGATTTAATTATGAGTTCTGAGACTTGAGATTTTATATGCAGGATGTATGTATAAATTTTATATGATGCTACAAAAATTCATGAGCAATGTTTAGCCAATGTGTAGGCAACTCTTAGATAGAAGGATTTTCCTAGGAGTATAGTGTTGTACAAGTATGCCTTTTCATGATGTGTGTAATAGGTTACATATTATATGCCTTAAGGCTTTTTGAGTTGTGTGTGCATGGAACCTATATGATATTGTGATTTCTCCTCTTGTTCCGAGGACAATATTGGTGGCAAGAGATGTATATATTTTTTCAAAATATGTGAGATTCTGATTTTCTTTGGTTGGGGTTATCAATGAAGCAGTTTTAGAGATCTTCTTTGATAGATTTTTGGTATAATATCCCACAAGATTGAGATTGTGGATTTTTCATTTAGCCTATTGGGTTTGGACTTGAGATGCATGTTTAATCGTATTGAACTTACGCAGTGCATTGATTCATATGACATATGTTGGATTGTATGCATTAATAACATTATGGTCTTTTCTATATTTATTATCAAATGCTTTATATTGGTTTACGCAAGTATTTCTATTCTACCGGAATTGTTTATGATGTGGTAACTTTTCATTAAGTTCCTCAAGATCTCACTCCCTCTTATTGTTTTCTTTTTAGAGCTAGTTCAAGAGATTGTATAACAAACTTTTTTTTGAGGTCTAGATTCTCAATTTTTTCATAGGGCTAGACGACTATATATGACACGTTTGGAAACTCGATATTTCTTTTATATCTTGATTCATGGATGTTAATGTTATGCATGTCTTGATTGATCATTAATGTATTATGGTCCCTTAGTAGACTTTATTGGATATTTTGATATTAGACTACAAATATTAATTTGGATCATGATATATGAGATGAGTATGGTGTCTTGGGAACACTTTTAATCCTTTGAGCTTGTGAATTATGGACTTGTTGTGTATTGTATGTTTGAGGCTGAGTGGCCTATTATGTGTTCAATTAAGTCTTTTTTTCTCTGTGTGATACTCCGTTGTGTATTATAATGTCTCGAGGTTTTCATTCAGTGACAAGGTCTTTTCTAAAAAAAGAAATATTTCAAATATTATATATATTTTTATATTTTTTTAGAAAAAGAGATTTGAGATAAGTCTTGTATAGTTCAATTAGATAACAAGTTGGGTAAATTAAGATTGCACGATAGTGAAGAGTCTAATTATTGGGTTTGGGTCTTCACTCTGCAACTTTTCCTTCATCAACAACCTAGAATCTTTAATCACTTTTAGAATGGTACTTGTATCCTTGATCATCCAATGTAGAAAGAGAAAATATTCATTTTAATCTTAGGAATATGTCAATACTCAATGCTTCTAATAGCATTGTCAAACTTCCGCAATCTGACACTCCTAATACCTTTAATTTTCATTGGCCTATCATATTCCATATAAATTGATCATTTGATCTTTATATAACTAGAGAATCAATGCCCGTGGAGATATATATAAAATGTATTATCAAAATCTAGGACCCAAGAATCTTGTTTGTGATTAACACGTATTACAAAAAGTTTCCCTACATCTACATCATCAGAACTATTGCATGTGCTAAAAATATTAGCAAAACTTTCTACATTTGCTTTGTTTTCTTCTTTCTTAACCTCGGTCAATCTCTTCTAAAATGCCCTTCCTCATAGCATTCCTAACAAGTTGCTTTAGACTTCAATCTAGCCTTTGACTTTTCTCTTCTTCTTTTGTTGTGCTCTTCCTCTACTAACCAAAATTTCTCCCAATATTCCATTATATTTTAAGTTTTTCTTCAAATTCTTTGATTTTAGGGCATTATTGGCATCATCAAGTGTAATGTTGTAATTTTAATATAATAGAGTATCGAAAAAAAAGTATTATACGATAGAGGCAATAAACACAATAAAATCAAGGTATTACTCTCTACATCAATCCTGATATTTATGTTTACTAGGTCCATATTGATTAAATTGAACTCATCTACATGAGATTTTACAGGAATACCTTCATTCATATAAATAGTGTATAATCTCTTCTTTAGGTAAAGACAATTGGTCAGGGACTTCACTGAATATAGCAGTTGTGGCTGATGTTTCTATAGCAATCTCACGAAGAACATTGTCTTGAATACTCTTGAATATTGTACTCAATGCTTTCTCTTTTAGGCCTTTCTTCTCTAACTCCTTCATTTGTTCTTCATGATACTCCTCTTTTACTGCTCTCCATAAACCTTACAAAACTAGAGATGATTTCATCTTTATCTTTCAAAGACTGAAACTAAATCTCCCATCAAACTTCTCTACTTGTGTGTGGCCGTCGATGACATTTTCTTTTCTTGAACCTTTAAACCATTGCTGGGTTGAAGTTATAGTTGTCAAATCCGAAAGGAAAATTTTGAAAATGCCTAAGATAATTAGTAGTCAATTTCATTAACTAACACTAAAGTTGTGTAAATGTATATAGTAGAGTTACATACGTTTCTCAAACAATTTGGCCATACGACAGGGAAACTTTTCGTATATCTTTTTATTACACATACGAGTCAACACATGGGAAATGGCTATCTTTTTATTTCTCTTGGCGCCATTTCAAGAGAAAAGTTTTATTGCTCTACTATCCCTATGCCATATGCCAGATGGGATCTGGAGTATCTGTCCTGCAGAACAGCCTGTCACTCGCACCACAGAGTGTCTATTCACCAGGACATATTTAATGTTGGGTAGGTCTAACATCCCCCACAGTCAGTTCAAGAAGATGAGAACCCAAATCGAAATCTGTGAAGACACCACATTATTTAGATATGGGGTTTATATATTTATTGGTTCCTAGCATTCCTCTGTGAAACGGCGTCTTATGGCTTTTTTATAGGCAGTTCAATTTTCCTTAGAAATATTGCTTGTTGGCCTAGCTATATGCAGGCATTCCCAACTTCATCTTTTATGCATTCTTACTTTTCTTGGAGAAATCTGTGTGAAAGAGCTGTTTTATATATTGGATGGTTGTTCTATGCAAAAGCTGGGAAATGAATAAGAGAGAGACAGGAAAATGAGCATCCCTGGTGGCCTGGTTGGTTGACTCTATCCTCATTTGAGTTAGAGTCTGAAATGTTAAAGTTATACCTTTTTTCCTATTTCAAAATTGCAGGTTCGTGATTAGGTATGTAGATATTTATCGACTCTCAATTCTTGGGAAGATGGAACAAAAGGTTGAAGGTCATTAAAGAAGTAAGATAATAGTGTACTAACTAAAAAAAACAGCAGGCATTAAATGACGAAATTTATCTACATCTAATAACTGAAACTCAACAATCCCAGTATTCGTATGTGCCAAAAAAAACGACCTATCCGCACTTCTCAGTTCTCAACTAGCATGGGGTTTGGTAGACCCCTTCCACCTACTTATTACAACTCCAAAACAAAGAGAATATGTCCATTGTTGAACTGTTTCAATTAGAACTGTGGCTTTGGTGTATATATAGTCCCTGAACCCAAATGAAACTTGATCTTGTAAATTAGATGGAAGAAAAAAATTGGATGGTTAAAAGGATAATAGCCAGTGCTGCAAAATGGATAACCAGTTCTCAACCGGAAAAGGGTGCTCCCTAAACATGATTAAACCTGCCAACAAATATTGCTCATCGTTCTCGGCCAAAAGAGATTACTTAATAATGCTCCAATTTCAAACAAAAAAATAAAAATGCTCCAATTTCTGGAAGGGGAGATACGAACTTCTCCTGTAATTTATTTCCAGGCATCTAAGGTTCAGCAACCGTACCTATCACCAAAGGAATATCACATGCAAGACAATGACAACTCAGTAAGGGAATGCAAGGTTATAATGCTCCCTCAATAAATTGCTTATTTCTTGTTCTTTTGTTAACAATATTTCCACCCTAGAAATATAATATGGACTTTACTTAATTCAACGATTAAGATTCTAATAATAACAATTAGCATGCATTTATCATGGACTAATCGTAAATGAACAAAAGGATGCAGGATTAAAATGAAGCTTACCATGATTGTAAACTGCATGTTAACAAGAAACAAGTAAGAAATGAAGTAAAGAAAGAAGAAAGAACAACCTGGCAATCCGGGTAACATGGCCAGTTGCAACTACATATATCAGAACCAAATACTAGTGCAAGTGAAATCATAATATTATATTAACAAAACTATGATGACCTTCAGTCTTTATTGGGTATAATAAAGTTCAAAATACATATGCAAAACCAATTGAGAAATTAATAATGGAATTTGGTATTGCAAGAATTTCCTAATCAAGCCTTTTCCTTTGTTGAAGGGACGCGGCCGTCTGTTCCTGCAAGAATAGAATACTTGTCCTTTCTAGTCAAATTAGTGCAGTCAAATCCGAGTGTCCCAGCCAGAACCCTTTGGATGTAATTTGCAACTTCAATGGCCGATTTCCCTCCTTTGCAAGTCAGCTCCTCCGGGAGCTGATTCAAGAAAGTGATCTCGTAAGTTGGCATCGGATTCATGAATACAAAATAAGGATCCAAAACTTTATGCCCACGAACAGTTGTGCCATTGAATACAGTTTGTTTGGTGTTGATAGCAACTGGCACAATTCTATCAGAGAGTTCAGCGAAGAGTGCACTGAATCTCAAAAGAAATGGCTCCCGACAAGTGGTTCCCTCAGGGCAAATTACCAAGTCACCTTCCTCCAGCAACCGCTTGATATCAGCTGCATCCTTTTCTCTTTCCCTCGATAAAGCCACAGCCTTGATGGGCGAAATCATTTTGGAAAATTTGCTTATGCTATAGGTAACGCAACTAACTTTTCTTCGCAGCGCGACTGCAGTGATAACAGGGTCTAAAACTGTTCGATGGTTGCAGACAAAAAGGACTCCTTTTTTACCATTTTTAGGAGCCGGTGGAGGAGTACCCTTCACGATAACTCTGATTCCTAGCAACTTGTAGTTGTACCAGGCAAGCCTCTCAGGCAAAGGTACATTAAGGTAGACCCTGAGGAGGGAGAGAGTGATACCAATAGGCATCCATAAGAAGGTTAAGAGTGCAACGAGAGGAGTTGGCCTTTGAACCAATCGACCCTCGTGAAATATGACAGGGCTCAGAAGCTTGTTCCTTGGGAGTGGCTCACACTTGGTTCGTGGGACCATGTATCCTTCCTGCCGTTTCACATAAACAAAATATGTCAAAAATGCATAACGAGAGATATATAGATACATAAGGTGTTCGTGGGCCAATTACATAGCCGGGAATAGGAAGGTGAAAGGCACACAATTGGGAGCTAATCGTGTCTATTTAAGAAATCAGACATCAAGTTGTTGTGATGGTGTTAATACTGCAGAAAGGTAACGAGGGGACCTGGTCGAGGACCAGAAAACAAGGGAATAAATTACTTACCTTTCCTGTCACTTGATGTACATGATTCGGTGATTTACTACCTGGGTCCAATAGTGGTTTGGACATGAAGAAAGTACGCTGTGGACTTTTATCTTCATAATAATTAAAATTTAACATGGTATTTGTGATAAATGGTTTTAAAAGTTAACATATCCGAGGAACAGGAGAAGGAAAAACAATTATTGAAGTGCATAAAATAGAAAAAAGCCTTGGAAAATATAAACATGAAAATTGCGCCGGAGGTGGATGCCACATCATACTGGTCCTAAAAGACATGAAGACACATGAGCACAGAAATGGTCACGAAGATAACATAATTGCCATAAACTTTCTCACCAAACCAACCAGCAATAAATATAAGAGATGGCTTACAGTTGGATTGTGCTATGTATGTGTAGCTCAGAAACAGCTCACGCCAAGTTAAAGTAAAGCTTATTAAACAAAGATTTATTAAGGACAGAAAAAAGTGAAAGCAAACGAGGAGATATGGAAACAGCGGCCGGCAGTGATCAACTGCAAAGGCTAGCTGCAGCCAGGAAAAGAAAGCAGCGAAATAATATTGCCTGACCTTGCAGATAGACATGAAGTCATGATCAGTTTCTCGGTCTCCCAAGCCTAAATCTGGCAAATCGGTGCCGAATTCCTTTAAGACGGCATCTCTCTTATGCTCTCCAACAAGGATTCCAGGTTTCTTAGCGAACCCTGTTGCCTTCCCGGATTTTGTAGCCTCCAACTCCGTGCCAAGAACTTTGTCAGCCCCAAGAAAGGTCTTGACAAATGGCTCCACCATGATCCTAGGATTGGCTGTGACAATGTATCTCTTGCCGAAGGAATTGAACACTCTCCAAGTTTCTGGGTGCACATCATCCGCGTAAAACTTTGGCAGGACAGACCTTGAGACCATCTCAATATCTCTTATCTTGAGTCCAGCAAATGAAATGAAGACGAAGGTCTTGATCGCTATTGCTTCCGACACAAACAAGTACATACAGTACACAAATGGGATCGATGCCAGAAGGACAAGCGCTCTGAAGATGCTCCCAGCTTCGAGTGCGACAAGGAAGTAGTAGGGAAAAGCATTGCTTGACACCAGAAGCGTGCCATCAAGGTCTGCAGCCACCGTCTGGTTTGATCGTCCCTCGATGTCACACTTTATGATTGGTTCAAAATTGCGTCGAGCCCCCATGACCATGAGAGAGTGTTAATTAGTGGGAGATCGAGTTTGCGTCTCTGCTTGTGGTGTGTGTTGTGAAGGTTGGAAGGCTGGGTGGGTTATGTTATGGCGAGAGAGAAGGCAGAGGGGTTTATAAAGAAGTTGAGAAAGATGCATGGCATGGTAGATGCCGTTGCGTAAGCATGAAAATTTTATGTGGTCGAGGACCGAGTCCTTTATTTAAGGGCTGTTTTATTTAAGTTTAATTTATGGGGGATTAACGATAACAGTATATTTTTTTTCCTAGAGAGATCTGAGCTTGAGTAGTTGGGAGTCTATGGCAAACCCTACATGACATTCAATTGGCCTACTTTTTTAGTTTTGGAGACCTGGCCTCGCCGTCGTAAGTAGTCAAGCTTAATTCACTAGATTTGTCTAAGCTAATAGTTGACATGAGCGCCCAACTAATACGAATGTTCTAGCAAATATAGGCAACCTTCTTCTAGACCTGATTGAGTGGGCGTGACTCTTTTAATTACGCGACCTTGATTTTATGTTTGGAATATAAGGAATATTAATAATAAATTATTTGTGAATATCAAATTAAATATATAATTCCAACTGATTTAGGAATATTAATGAACTCTATTTAGTGATAGGGTGTGCATCATAATAATATTGGAAATAAATTAATTTGTGATTATTTAAATTATGGCTAAAAGGCTTAAAGAGTGATCTCCAAAGTTTATAATTTCCCGTTATCATATCAAGTTTATCGAGGATTATATTCTTGGAAATAAGAAAAGGAAAGAAGAAGTGATGATGTTTTAAATGTGACTCTAAGAAAATTTATGACTTTGTGGATCTAGATTTGAGTGAATGGAGCTCCTATACTAAGAGTTTAATTTGGGTATAGGGTTGCGCTAAGGTAACCCCTATCCCTTTACTTTTTGATATTGTAGCACAGTAGCAGAAATTCTCTCTGGTCGATAAAACAGCGACTATAGGGCTGTTTGAGGTGTTAAAATAGGAAATCTACATATTAAGCATCTCCAATTTAGATCTGGCAAATAGATATTAATTACGCATCTTAATGTGAATAAAAACCTTTATTGACTGCAAATGGATTTGGCAATGGCAAATCACTGATTCAGCAAGGCTGCATATATAGACCATTTCCTCCCCACTTACGTATTTAAGCCATAACGAAAATACAAAATACATACTCTAGTTGATTGATGGTGTCAGCCGCCAGTTGATAAATACATTTTCAATCCATGTACAATTTTTTGCATTTTGAATCAAAATGTTTGTTTTAATTTTTAGTTCATAAATACATTTTTAATCCATGTACAATTTTTGCATTTCGTATCACAGTGTTTGTTTTAATTGTTTTTTTCAAATTAGAAAAAATATCATCATCATCGAATATAACAAGTTTTTTTTTGTTCCATCAACAAAAAAAGTATACGAGAACCTTAAAAAAAATAACTTGGTAACATGTATAAGTTAGATTTAAAAGTATAGGATTGCTACTTTTGATTAGGGTAAGTAATTGTGCAGATTTTCGATGATTTTAGCATAGCTAGGGTCATTGCTGCATGAGATTATTATTGAGAAACCTCAGTCTTTCCCTCTTCGTGAAGTTAAGAAAGACACTTAGGAATCAAGGATAGTAATGGGCAAGAGTTTATAATTCTCTAATATGAAGAATTCTTCCATTATACAAAAAAAATTAGGATTACAAGGCTGTGTTTACCAAACTCATCCTATGATGGTTCACTCAAGCTTGAAGATAAAGACTTCCCAAGCTATCTCTCTTCTCTTTGAAATAGGTTTTCTAACTCTCACTCTAGAGTGGCTTCTCTCAAGCTCTTTGGAGTTGAGTTGGAATGAAGACTCCTACATCTATTTATACTACTCCACCTACATAATGAATGGTGAAGATTTCTTCTATCCAAGGGTGGAAATTAACACTCTAGAATGGTCTAAACATTCTAGAAATCTCTATACTCTTCCACCCCCTTTCATATTCTCTCTTTTTTTTTTTGAAAAGTAACGATGTATATATGGAGTGGGAATGTACAATGTTGCAGCAAGTAAGTTTACCTAAGCAAGATCAATGATTGACGCTGATACAAGAAGATTAGCAAAACTGTATCCTTGTCTATCACTGCCTATCATTGCAAAATTGTATGCAGGTTATCCACCGGCATCAGCTGCATGGCGGTATAATCAACGTGCGCAAGGTTGCGTTTTGCCCATTCAAGTCCATAGTGCAAACTTTCAAAGCAAATAACCGTGGTGCTTTTATAGGTGTGCTGAAAGATCTTCTTGTTTCTACTAGTCCAGAGGCCCCACACCATAGAGAAGAGTATAGTATACCAGATGCGATTCTGATTGCGACCAGCAGAGAAACATCTCCATTGCAGAAAGAGATCGCGTATGTTGCTCGGTTGGACCCATTGATAGCCCCAACGTCTGATTAGCAAGGACCAACAGAGCCAAGCCTCTTTGCAGGTCAGTAGAATGTGGTTGGCATCAAGCTCAATATTCGTACAGCTGGGGCAGAAAACCTGTGAGTCGCTTAGAATTCCCAGTCGCACAAGGTGGGGCTTAGAGTTGAGTTTATTCAGACAAGCCAACCACATGAGGAATTGATGCTTCGGAGCACCAGACCGCTGCCAGATATTAAGGATAGGGTGCGGGAGAGGTGAGACGGAAAGTTCTTCAAGGAAATGGTAACCCGCTTGCACAGTATATATCACGCCTGTGGAGCTCCAGCCAAAAAAATCTGGCACTGATGCCTGAAAGGCTATAGGTTGTATGACGTGTAGTAAATCAGTTACCAACTGTTGTTCCCAGTCAAATAGTTCTCTGCGCCAAGATAGGAGCCAGATCCAGCGGGTATCGGTAAAGTATCCCATCTGTGAAATAAAGAGATCCTGCTGGGTGGAGAGCTGAAATAGGCGCTGGAACTTAGAGGATAGGGATTGGTCAGTACACCAGAGATCCCTCCAAAATAAGATCTTCGTGTCGTTCCCTGGTTTCCACATAAAGTTGCGACGATAGTGGCGGGCAGCATCAGTGTCCTCATTTAGACAAGCGGATATACTTCTAAAGATGGGGGAGATTTTGGGATTATGGAAGATTAGTCCGGCTTCTGTAAACTGGGGGCGATAAAGCTCATGAAGAATCTGACTCCAGAGCGGGGAAGATGAGCTAAATAATCGCCAGAACCATTTGAGGAGAAGCGCTGTATTCCGCAGCTCAATGGAACCCACGCCTGCACCCCCATATTTCTTGCTGAGGCATGTATGCGTCCATTTAACCTTGTTGAGGCAGCGCGCGTCAATCTTCCCCCGCCATAAAAAGCGACGCAGAAGGCTGTCGATTTCCTTCCGTATGGTGTGCGGCATACGATAGATAGACATCGTATAGATAGGGATGCTGTTCAAGGTGGATTGAATGAGCATTAATCTCCCTCCCATTGATAGATAGGAGCCTTTCCAACCGGATAATTTGTGCCTTATTCTGGTTGTGATGCCACGCCAGGATCGAAGAGATTTAGGGTTACAACCAAGGGAAATGCCTAAGTAAGGAACTGGTAAAGTCTGATGGCGGCACTGAAGGGATTGGGCGAGGCGCTCCCCATCCCGGGCAGGACGAGCTATACCAATCAGGTGACTTTTGGCAAAGTTAATCGTCAGTCCAGTAAGTAATGTAAAAGCACGTAGGGCTCTCTTCATATTCTGTAAATCCGCTAGTTCACCTTCACAAAAAAGTAAAACGTCGTCAGCATATTGCAAATGAGTTAAGGAGAGATTGCCCAGCTGAAAGCCTCGGAAGAGGCCCCGCTCGGATGCTGTGGTCAGCATCCGTGAAAGCACTTCAGCCACCATATCAAAAAGGAGAGGGGATAGGGGGTCGCCCTGACGCAGACCGCGCTCGGTGGTAAATTCGGCAGTTGGTGCGCCATTGACGAGGATGGCCACCTTGGCTGTAGTGACACATTGACGTATCCAATGTATCCATTTAGAGCCGAAACCCATGTGTTGCATCACCTGAAAGATAATCCTCCAGTGAACCATATCAAAGGCTTTCCGGAAGTTTAGCTTAAATAACCAGCCTTTGCGTTTGCTGGTTTTCATTAGATGGAGTGCTTCAGCGGCCGTCATCACTGAATCAAGAAGGTTTCTTCCTTGAATGAAGCCTGACTGATGGGGAGAGATTATTGTGTCCATAACACGTCTGAGGCGACTAGCAAGGATCTTGGCAATGATCTTGTACAGACTGTGGATCAAACTAATAGGACGGAAGTTGGCTAGAGAATCAGAACCTTTGATTTTGGGAATCAGCATTAGGAACGCAGTGTTGATCCCCCGAGGCAGCACCCCAAGACGCCAAAATTCTCTGATCATGGTGGTTATATCCGCACCGAGCACTTCCCATGCTTTTTTGATGAAGAGAAAATTAAAGCCATCGGGACCCGGGGCTTTTGTACTGCCACAGCTCCACACTGCTGCTTTAATTTCAGCAGTGGAGAAAGGTAATTCCAGAGTGTCGGCATCCCTTGCAGATATTCTTGCAAAGTGGTGAGCACCCAATCCAATCCACTCCTCCTCATCAGTGCTGTACAGGTCTCGGAAGTATTCGTAAGTGGCTTTGTTAATATCATCCGGTTTATCCAGCAGTACGCCATCAACTCGAAGCGCAGTGATAAAGTTACGCTGCTGTCGTAATCTGGCACTCAAATGGAAGAACTTGGTGTTTCTATCGCCAAGTTTAAGCCAATTAATTCGAGCCTTTTGCCTCCAGATGGATTCCACAGTTTTTTTCAGCTCCCATTTCTCAGCCTGGAGTGCCAGATAGTTCGGAAGGGAAATAACATGCATAGGATTCGCGGTCTCGGATCTCTGCATATCTAAATCTTCGAGCATTAGCATAACATTGCGTAATCTGTTTTCCGGATTTCCCATTTCCTCCTTAGACCACTTCGCAAGGGACTTGGCAAGAAAATGCCATTTTTTGACCACTGCAAAGTTGCCAGGGAAAATTCGGCTGCCATCTTCCCAAAAAGAGGACACCGTACGAATGAAGTGGGGTTTATCCCACCAGATATCCCATGAGCGAAAAGGTCGTCTTCCCCAAGGATACATATCAGAGCGTAGTATCACTGGAACATGATCAGAGAAGCGTCTATGCCCAGCATAAAGCTGTAAACTGTTATTTCTGATCAGCCAATCTGGGCTTGCAAGGACTCTATCTAATCTGGAGGCACCGTGCGAATTGAACCAAGTGAAGGGCTTGCCGAGTAACGGAATATCCACTATTTCGCAGGCGTCAAAGAAGTCGGCTAGAGCACGAGCGCCGTGGGCATCAAACGTGTGGCCCGTCCGCTCAACCGGAGATAGGATCTCGTTAAAGTCCCCCATGAGCAGCCATGGAAGGGATGAGTGGCTCTTCTCAGCCAGGATTTCTAACCATAGACGTTGTCTGTCCGCAGTTGTATTATAGGCATATAAGCCGAGACAAATGAATCTGAAGTCATCATGGATAGTAGTCAGTTCAATACCCAGCCACCTCTCAGCTCTGAAGGTCCGATGCACCACCACCTTAGAGCTATCCCAAAGTATGCATATACCTCCTGATCTCCCAACAGCATCAATCGCGACCCAATTAATAGATGATCCAGGCCAGATGGAGTTGGTGATAGCTGCAGTCCAACTGGAGATTTTCGTTTCCAACAAGACAAGAATGGAAAGGCGATATGATTGGATGAGATGTGCTACATCAGCTCGCTTTAGCCTACTGCCGAAGCCCCTGACATTCCATGCACAGTAATGAATCATAGATAGATACGCAGGAAACAGCAAACACGAGTCATCTCCCCCGGAAATGACTAAGTACGGCAGGAGCGACGAAGATGCTCCCCCTCTTCATTTTCATCCTCAATTAGTTCTTTGATGCGGCCTGTTACTTGCAGGGGGGGCTGCTTCAATGTTAAACCCAGAGTTTGAATCACAGCCAATGTAGCTTGAGCCTCAGCATCACTCGATGAGGGTTGCGTATCCGGAAGGCTCGGAGCGATAGTGGAGGATGCTAGACGTGGGGCAGCATGAGTAAGGAGTCTACGGTTCACCCTGGAGATAAAAATATCGGGGTTGACCCCAGAGCTCTCCGATGAAGCGTTGCCCACCTCAAGAGTATCACCTGGTAGGACCTCCAGAGTTTGGTCAAATAATCTCTGATTGCAGAAAAGGTCCAGATTCTTGGGACGTTGGGCTCGCAGTGACACTGCCAAATAATCAGTCTCGACAACAAGTGTAGGGGAGTGTTCTGTTGTGGTGTTGTCAGCATAATCCGGGTAGAGAGGGTGAAAGGTGGAGGGATGGTTTGGTGTGCTAAGGAGATATGGGGAAGGCTGATCCAAAGAGGGGATAGGATGTGGGCTCATAGCATTAGCAGGTCCAGTGGAAAGAGTGGTTTCAGGGAAGAGATCCATATGATTTATGGGGCTCACACGGGGAGGTGGATATGGGAGGGGAAGATAGGGGATGAGGTCCAGATCGTGGGCCTGGTCAGTCCGTATGGGGAGAAATGGGCTCGAAGTATGGGAGGCCAGATCATCAGCAGGGTTTAAAGGAGAACACAGAGGATGAGGGGAGCCAAGACCACGAAGAGCCGTCTCCTCGAGAGTTGGATTAGGTAGTTCAAAAATCTCGTTGTGTCTCATAGGGGTGGCGGATGGGTCAGAGAAGTGGGTAAAGTGATCATGTCCGGAGGGGTTCAGTTTGTCTGCTGTCAGGGATAGTTCGTGTGCCTCTGCAGAGCCGACTTCAATAATTGACAAGACAAAAGGGATATCCTCGATTATCGTGCGAACTTTCAGGGCCAACGGATCTTCCCTGTGAGTAAGTATGCGCAGGTAGGCCGTGTCAAGGGTCTCCCAGTACAGCGTCTGACGGTGGATTTGGATCAGGGAGCCAAAGGGATGAACCAACTTCCGGAAGCCCTCCTCATACCAGGCATGCAAGGGGAGGCCTGTGATTAAGCCAGCAGGATCTGTTGGTGCAGACATCAGCAGGGTGCCATAGATGAAAGTCAACAAAGTGCTCGGTCCACCAGTGAGCTCTATCCACCAGGTCTCGAGTCATGGCGTCTTGCGTTGGGAAGGAGAGAAGGAAAAGATCGCCACCCATGTGTTTGAGTCCCATCTGGGGAGGACAGGTAGTCGGCTCAAGCCGTCCAGTTCGGGCGACGCCGACCACACTACGAGCCAACCAGTTTTTGTTGACAGGGGATGGGGCAATAGAGATGTTCACCCCATAGCGGGGTTGCGTTCGCACCACATCAGCATAGGTTCGGTCAGTTCGTCGTTGTCCCATATCATGACGAGGTACTGGGATTGGTGGCCAGCCATGGGACTGGGAAGGGAGCTATGTCGGTCTAGGTGGGGGTGAAGGATAGGCACTCCGTTTAGGTTCAAAACGAGCAACACTGAAGAGCAAGTGACATCCTGGGCTGGAGAGAGCATTCAAGCTGGTCCGTCGCACTGCTTCGTTGCCTGCATTACGGGGAAAACGTACAAATCCAAAGCGGGAGTCATGTCTACTTCGTTTCTTCGGTATGTAGACGTCAATCACCATGTCTATCTTGCTAACATGTTTGCGAAGGTCAGCAGATGACCAGCTTTCAGGGATACCATCCACATAGTAAGAGATGTAGCGGGAGGCATTGAAGGGGGTCGGATGAATCCGGGGGGGAGGGTGGGGAAGGAGGGGTGGGGCAGGAAGGGAGTGGGGGGTGGGGATGGAGGTCTGGGTGGTGGGAACGGGGTGAAAGTCATGACGGAGGGGCCGTGGGCCTGGGTGGTTAGGGGGGTGAGGAGGGGATTGGGAGGATGGGTCGAGAGAGAGAGAAGCCATTGGTTCGTTCTGACTATTGATATGATGTAAAGCACACCATCAGAGAGTTGAAGTGGCTACTTCATATTCTCTCTTACTCTTCTATAAGGTTATATACATCACTAGAATATTATAGAGGATTCCATATTCTTCCACAAGCTTCTAGAGAGTTTTACACCTCTCTAGAATTCTCCAGAAAATTCTACACTTCTCTATAAAGCTATAGAATTTTCTAGATACTCTCTAATTAAGAAGAGATCCCAACAATCTTCCCCTCACAACTTAATTGCAATAGCAAACTCGTACCTCGACAACAATCTTCAAACTTCTTTGTTGGTGTTACCTTGGTCATCACATCTGACCAATTCTCATAGGGGTGATTCTCATGCAAGGATTACTTTTCTTCTTGCATGGCTTCTATCCACTTTTCTTTCTGGCTATCACTGATTGCTTCTTTATAGCTTTGAGGCTCCCCCTCATCAGTGAGTATAATATACTCCTTTGTGTTATGGCGAGTGGATGGTCTTATATCGCTCAAGGATCTTCTTGGCTCTGGTGTTGTCAAAGAGCTGGATTGAGGCTCTCTTCATAAGTTGGTTCATCATGAGTCTCCTAGGTGCTTTGCTCTAACATAGGTTTATAATCTTCAACATCACTGTTTTCTAATGTCTCATTATCCTCACATCAAACTGGAGTGAGGTCGCTGCAATTGCTACTTCTCAATCTTGGCCTCTCCGAATTTTTAATGTCTTCGATTTTTTGGTCTTTGAAGAACACAACATCTTTGCTACGTGCAATCTTCTTGCTTATTGGATCCCAAAGACAGTATCCAAATTCATCCTTAGGTGAACAAAGGTAGATGCATTCCTTCGTCTTTGCGTCAAGCTTATCTTGCTCATCTTTGGGAATGTGAACAAATACCCTGCATCCGAATACCTTGAGATGATTGTATGAAGCCCTTTTGCCAGTCCAAATTTCCTCTGGGATGATAGCCTCCAAAGGAACTGAAAGTGTAAGATTGACAATGTCAACCACAGTCATCACAGCTTCTCCCCAAAATGATTTGGGTAACTTGGCTTGAGAGAAGCATACATCGAACTCTTTCTTCAATAGTTCGATTCATTCTCCCAGCCAACCCATTTTACTGTGGTGTCTTGGGTGGAATCTTCTCTAACCTAATACTATATTTTTTGCAATAGGCTTCAAAAGGACCTATATAGTCACCTCTGATATCAGATCGTATACACTTGATCTTTCTTCTAGTCTCACGTTCCACTAGAGCATGAAACTCTTTAAATGCATCAAGCACTTGATCCTTTGTTTTTAATAGGTGCAACCATACTTTCCTTGAATGGTTATCAATGAAGGTGAAAAAATATGATGCACCACTAATAGATCTCTCAGACATTGAACATACATCCTTGTGTATAAGGTCTAGAATATTCTTTCTCCTTATGGGTGGAGAAGATTTTTGGTCAAAAAAACTGAGTGTGTTGTTTTTCAGCTAAATAATGAGCACAAGGATCAAGTTGTGTACCTTTCATGTCAGGGAGGAGATGTTTCCAAGTGAGTATGTGAAGACCCTTCTCACTGAAATGTCCAAGTCGTTTATGCCAAATTTCTATCTCATTAGTGCTGATGTTTACCTCCCCTTTGTAGAGCTTAGTTTGCGTCACATACAAGGATCCTTCCTTCTTTCCTTACGCCATAACTAAATTTCCTATGGCGAGCTTCCACTTTCCTTCACTAAAGTAATTCATCAGACCAACATCGTCAAGTTTACCAGTGGAGATAAGATTGAGGCACATAGTTAAGACATGCCTCACATCTTTTAAGATAAGGTTACATTGGGTACTTGTTGTGAGGATGATATCTCCTATCCCAACAATTTTGCTCCTATCTTGATTTCCCATTTTTATTGTATCAAAGTCATCGTTTTGGTAGGATGAGAAGAAACTACCATGTGGTGTAACATCGAAGGAAGCACCAGAATCAATAATTCAGGAGCTATCATCATAAACAAGGTTTAGAATATTACCTTCACCAACGAGGTATAGCAGATCTTCTTTTGATACTACGACAGTAGTACTCTTCTCTTATTGCTTCTCCGTTGGGTTGCTTTGGTCTAGATTAACATTACCTCCCTTTTGATCTCTCTTGAAGGATCGACATTCCATTTTCTTGTGACCCATCCTTTGACAATAGTAACATGTAATCTTCAAGCATTACTTGGATCTATCTGGATATTGATGCATACCTCGGTTTTTGCTACATCCATAAATTTTACTTCTACCCCGATTCTCAATAATATTGGCCTCGGGATAGGCTGGATCACCTCGTTCTGTTCTCATTGCTTCTTCACCGAGAAGGCTATCACTGACGGTATCCATGGTGAGCTTTCCTATTGAGTTAAGTTACTAAGAGTAACCATAAGTGTATGCAAACTTTCTGGCAAAGAACTAAGGAGTAAAAGAGCTTGCAGCTCATCATCAATCTTTATATCAGTTTTTGTTAGCTGATTTATGAGCCCTTTGAAATGATTCAAGTGCTCAATTATACCGTAGCCATCCTTATACTTCAATTTCACCAACCGTCGAAGTAGATTGGCTTTGTTACGAGGCATTTTCTTTTGAATCATAGACTCAGGCTTTGTCAATAATTCATAAGCATTTTTGTAAGTAGAAACATGCTCGAAAAGGGTTTTGTCAATATACTTACGAATCATAGCAACGACCTTCCAGTTTAGTAACTACCACTGAGCATCGCTTTTACCTTCTACCTTATCTTTGTAGATGATGGATTCATGCAAATCCTTATAATATAGATAGTCCTCTATCATCGGCTTCCAATATGAGTAGTTATTGGCTGTGAGCTTGAACATGTCTCTATCATGAGAGATATTATCCTCCATCTTGAACTTCACGAGCTAATGACAACTCAAAATGAACCTCACTCCGGTACCACTATTAGGAAATATGATCCACTACCACTATTGGGAAACCTTGATCTTTCCCTCTTCGTGAAGTTAAGATAAGCCTTTAGGAATTAAGGATAATAATAGGAGGACAAGAGTTTATAATTCTCCAATATGGAAAATTCTTCCACTATACAAAAGAATAGTAGGATTACAAGGTCATCTTTACTAAACTCACCCTATGGTGGTTCACTCAAGCTTAAGGATAGAGACTTCAAGCTATCTCTCTTCTCTTTGAAAAGGACTCTCTAACTCTCACCCTATGATGGCTTCTCTCAAGCTCTTTGGAGTTGAGTTGGAATGAAGACTCTTACATCTATTTATACTACTCCACCTATATAAACGGTGGAGATTTCTTCTATCCAAGGGTGGAGATTAACTCTCTACAATGGTTTAAATGTTCTAGAAATCTCTATACTCTTCCACACTCTTTCATATTCTTCCTTACTCTTCTGTAAGGTTCTATACATTTCTAGAATATTCTAGAAGATTCTATATTCTTCCACAAGCTTTGAGAGAGTTCTACACCTCTCTAGAATTCTCTAGAAAATTTTACATTTCTTTAGAATGCTATAGAATTTTCTAAAACCTCTTAAGAAGGGATCCCAACAATTATTGCAAGAGAAAATGCAGTTTTATACAACCAAAAATAATATTCCCTTTGAATATTGGAAACTAAGGGCTTTCTTTTAAGGACCCATCCTTATTCTATTTTAGACATAATCTTGGAGGAAATGACCAAGGTATGATATCATTAATTAGGGAGTGAATTACAATCGAACTTCTCATAGGGTCAGAGAGAGTTGAGTTTTATATTTTGAGTTCTGCTATTTTCATATAGTTAGAGAGACCATAACGTTAAATATAATAAGAATTCTGATTTTTTTTTCCATTTTCGTTAATTGGTATTTATAAATTCTAATTATATCACATTATTACTCATGGATGGTGAACATTATACGATTTGAATCAATTAGTGAAATCTGTCTATGTTTTTAGACTAAAACAGATAATTTTTTAATTGAAAAACCTACCAACATATATTTCACAACTGATCATATGTTGGTTAAAAATCAGAACATTTTTCATGCTTGAACCATTATCACCTAGGTTTTTCCAAATCAAATGTAATTGTTTTTAAAATTTTAAGAGGTTATCATATATTTTCAAATTATGACACATAGATTTATATTGAAAAAATTAATTATTATTATTACTATTCTCTTGTCTTATATAAGATGTATACATCGAGGATGGGAGACATTGAGTCTTGAACTAGGATCTTCTAACCCATAGATCTTAAGACAAAAGGAGATGTCATGGAGTCAAATGTTCATTGTCTCTCTTGATATTGATATGGTAAGTTTGAAAGATTCCTGACTTGTAGTTTAATCTATTATAAAATAAATAAATTATTTTTAAAATCTTTAACCTCTAATATAATTTTGAGTTATTCGTGAAATCTTAATTTAAAGTTGAGTAATTAAATTTTTTTACAAGTGCAAAGCATCATACCCGATTTCAAAATTAATTGAATACGGCGCTCTTCAGAAAACAAAAGCAGGATGTCCTTCATAAGATTAAGATTATGGAGGTAGTCATGGGTATTCAATTATTATCTATACGTGGAATCTTTTAAAGTATGAGCAATATTCATGCATCTAATAATCGAATTACTTTTTTTTTTTGGTAAACAGTAATCGAATTACTCAGTCCAAGGAAGTGGCCTCTCAGAAATACAACCAAGAATGACACATTCCGTAAGACTTGTTCCAAACTGGAGGAACCTCTTACATCAGTGAATATCCATTAAGTGATGTAGGACTTCGTCCCCGTTTTCAGTTTTCACTCATCTTTCCTTCACGTCAAACACCGATCGAATTGAGTCAAATGGTCAAAATAGCCACCATTCAATTATGCTTTGTAATCAATGCAAGCTAACCAAATAGTCAAAATTGTCTAGCTAACTCGAGAAAATATAGCATAAATATAATTTAAAGGAAGCATGGAGTCCCTTCAAGTTTCAACGTCAGCAATGCTTCCAAAAGCCACCTTCCTTTTCCCAAAAGTGTCCCAGATTGATATCGAGACGGTTTACCTGGAAGAAAACGAGATTGCTTATTGCAAAATGTTGTTGTTTTATCAGTACATTTTATTGTGAAAGCTAGGCAAGTATTGTACATCTCTGTATCATATTATATATGCTATTTTCTATAATGATGCCATCATTCTCTACCTAAGAGGTAAAATTTTTGCTTATGTATATCATAGTAAAAGACATGTTCTTGCTCGAATACTTCGACAAAACAAATACAAAAACGGCAGCGTGCTATAATCATATGATTTAAATGATAAAGCGGAATTAATGATAGAGAATGACGATACAATGGCTTTCTTTGATGACTCTATGTCGGATGTACATCCATGATTTCTAGATATGCAACATAATTTTAATTTCACCCATTGTTTTGTCATACTAATCAGAGTATAAATGTGATATGATTTGTTGGTTGCAATCAAAATCATTATGTCCAATTAAATTTGCTTACAAAGTCGGTACACCTTAAAAGTTAAAATTATATATAAAAAAAATATTATATAATAAACGAATAAATTAAGATGAATCTTATTTTATTTAGAAAGATGATTATTAGAAAGAAAGATAATGAAGGGAGAATAAAATTTTAATGTTTTATTGCTATGTACATACAATATCACAATGACATATTTATAGGTAAACAAATGTACTTTTTGCATTAATGGTTGACATGATAACTTGTGTCTTCTTAATGAAATTATAGGTTTCAAAAACATTCAATTACACCACTCCCCCTTGAATGTCTATTTGTTATATTAAAAATGACTTAATGTCTCATTCAAATCTTACTAAGAAAAATTCCACGGGAAAAATCTTAATGAAGAAAAATAAAGTATATTATTCTCAATCTAAGAGTATGTCATTGTCATACTATCTCATTAAAAACCTTACCAAGAAAAACTAAATGAGAATAAAAATTTGGTAAAGGAAAAAAGAGTGCAGTGTATACTCCCTTGATTTAGTCATCCTTTCAAATCTTTCAAACGACGCATTCTGATCTTTTGTATAAACTTCTCAAATGTTGATGTGAGAAGAGCTTTAGTAAACAAATCATCTAAGTTGTTACTTGAGCGTATTTGTTTGACAGTGATTTTCCCTTTGCTTTGAAGACCATGAGTAAAGAAGAATTTTAGTGAAATATGTTTTGTCTTGTCACCTTTGATGTAGTCTTCCTTCAATTGAGTTATACAAGCAGCATTGTCTTCGTACAGTATCGTTGAATGTTCCCTGTTACTTGATAATCCATATGTTTCTCTTATTTGTTGTGATATTGATCGTGGCCAAATACATTCACGACTTGCTTCGTGAATTGCTAAGATTTCTGCATGGTTAGAAGAAGTGGTAACCAAAGTTTGTTTCACTGACCACCATAAAATGACTGTACTCTCTATAGTGAATAAGTAAGTAACCTGTCTGCGATCTAGCTTTATGTGGATCTGATAGATATCCTGCATCTGCATAACCAACTTAATCAAAAGTGGATAAATTTGAATAAAATAACCATATCAATTGTCCCTCGAAGATATCTAAAAGTATGTTTAACTCTATTCCAATGTCTTCAAGTTGGAGAAGAACTATATCTTGCTAGTAAATTTACTGCAAATGATATGTCAGGTCGATTATTATTAGCAAGATATGTAAGTGCACCAATAGCACTTACATATAGAACCTTAGGATTTAAAAATTCTTCATTTTCTTCACATCAAGTGATCTCATAATCATTGGTGTACTTAATGGATGAACTTTATCCATATAAAATCTTTTAAGTACTTTATTCACATAATTTAATTGATGAATAAATATTTCTTCACTCAGATAGTCAATCTGAAGACCGAAACAATATCTTGTTTTTGCAAGGTCTTTCATTTCAAATTCTTTCTTTAAATAGTTAACAGTTTTATCTATCTCTTCTTGAGTTCCAATGATATTTAAATCATCAACATAAACAACTATTATTACAAACCAGATCCATATCTTTTTATAAAGATATATGAACAAATTAGATCATTCTTGAAATCTCTTTTAAGTAAGCACTCGCTAAGACAATTATACCACATCCGACCAGATTACTTCAATGGATAAAAAAATCTATTTAGCTTTATCAAATAAATTTTCTAAGAATTTGGTTTATCTGTATCTAGTAATCTAAATCCTTTAGGAAGTTTTATATATATATCAGTATCGAATGAGTCATATAAATAGGCTGTAATTACATCCATTAGACGCATTTTGAGTTTTTCATGTACTACCAAACAAAATATCGCAATGTTATTGCATCCACCACTAGAAATACGTCTCATCATAATCAATACCCGGTTTTTGGGTAAAACCTTGTGCGACAAGTCTTGCTTTATGTCCCACAACTTCATTTTTCTCATTTCTTTTTCGTACAAATACCCATTTATATCCAACCGATTTTACAACTTCTGGTGTATGGACTATAGGTCCAAAAACACCATGTTTTTCAAATGAATTTAATTATGATTGAATTGTGACTTTCCACATTGGTCAATCTTTTCTACTTTTACATTCCTCTATAAAGATAGGTTTAAAATCCTCATTTTCTTCCGTAATATTTAGCGTTATATTATATGCAAAAATATTGTCGACAAGTATTGTGCTTCGGTTCCATTTTTTTCCTGTCATGACATAATTAATGGAGATTTCTTCATTCTCTTGTATTTCTTCCGGAATTTTATTAATTATGACAATTAGAATTTTCAAAACTATATCCTCTTCCTGACGATCTTGCGTAGTTGCTTCTTTCTTTTTTCGAGGTTTTTTATCTTTATAACCGAATGGTCTTTCACGCTTCTAGCATAGTCTAGATTCACTAGCAACTTTATGTTGTCTTTTAGGGACATCAATTCTTATCGGAGCATTTATAGCTGAAATATGAGAATTAGTTATTCTTTTAAGGTCAATAAATGCATCTGGCAGTTGATTTGCAATCGTTTGTAAATGAATTATCTTTTGAACTTCAAGTTTACATTGATTTGTTCGAGGATCAAAGCTAGATAATGATAATTAATTCCAAGTGATCTTCTTTTCCAACTGTTTATTTTCTTCCCCCAATGTTGGAAATATAGTCTCGTCAAAATAACAGTCAGCGAATTTTGCTGTAAATAAGTTTCCAATCAATGGCTCAAAATATTTAATTATAGATGGAGACTCAAATCCAACATATATTCCTATCCTCTGAGAACCCATCTTTGTATATTGTGGTGGAAAAATTAGGACATATACTACACAACCAAAAATTCTTATATGAGAAATATTTGGTTCCTAACCTTGAACCAATTTCAATAGGGAGTGTTCATGATAACTTGTTAGCCTAATACGTATAACTGTTGCTGCATGTAAAATGGCATTCCCCCAAATATAAACCAGGAGTTTGGATCTCATAAGTATAAGTCTTGCAATCAATTGTAAGCGTTTTATAAATGATTCTGCAAGATCATTTTGTGTATGAACATAAGTAATAGGATATTCAATTTTTATTCCAATAGAAATACAATAATCTATAAAGGCTTTAGATGTAAATTCACTAGCATTATCCATCCGAATAAACTTTATCGGATAATCAGGAAATTGAGCTCACAATCAAATTATTTGTGCAAGTAATCTCGCAAATGCCACATTGTGAGATGATAATAAACATACATGTGAACATCTGGTTGATGTATCAATCAAAACTATAAAATACCTAAATGGTTCACATGGTGGATGTATAGGTCCACAAATATCTCCCTGAATTCTTTCTAAAAATTTTGGAGATTCAATCCAAATTTTTACTTGTCATGGCCTTATTATTAATTTTTCTTGGGAACAAGCAGCACATGAGAATTTATTAGATTGAAAAATCTTATTATTTTTCAATGGATGACCAAAAGAATTCTCTATTAGTTTCCGCATTATTGTTGAATCGGGATAGCCTAACCGATCATGCCCAATTTTAAACAAATCATTAAATTGATGATTTATTATAGAATGAGATTCTATCATCCTTATACTTGTGTAGTATAATCCAGAAGAAAAAGCAGGTAATTTTTCTAATATATACTTTTTATCCGAAATTATAGAAGTTATGCAAAGATACTCAATGCTTTCTTCATTCATTGTCTCAATATGATATCTATTCAAATGAATATCTTTGAAACTTAACAAATTTCTTTGAGACTTAGATGAATACAATGCATCTTCTATTATTATTTTTGTTCCTCAAGATAAAATAATATTTTCTCTTCTGGAGCCCTCAGTTAATCTTGCACTACCATATATTGTATGTACATTGGTTTTTCCAATGTTTAAATAAGAGAAATATTTCTTATCTTTCATTATTATATGTGTTGTGGCACTGTCAACCAAATATAATTCCATGGCACTCATTATATATATATACATGCCAATATCCATCCTTTTCAATAAATAAATAAAATTAATAAAAAAAATAATATAATAAAATAGATTAAAATATAAAAATAAAAGATAAAAAACTAAAGTAAATATATTTTTATTATAATAAAATAAAAAAATATAATTGAAATTTGCATGATAAAATTAAAAAATATAATTGAAATTTGCATAATAAAATAAAATCATTGTTGATTTCTTGTACTTTTATCATTTGCATCATTAAGAAAGTCAACAACATCTAAGTACGTTATATCCTCAAGGCCATTAGCAAATTCAGTGAAATCAGTTTGGACAAAATTTGACTCCTTAATTTTGCCTTTAGACTTTAAAGATTCATGGTATAGGTCGGCAAAATATTTTGGTATACGACAAGTACGTTGCCAATGACTTTGCATTCCACATCGATGACAGTTAGTAGTTGTAACTTTTTTCTTTATGCCACCTATTATCTTTTGAGATTCTTCATCCTTTATGACTTTCTAATTGTGAAGGATCATTTTATTTGATTGGCCAACACCATGATGAAATTGATTATAATTTTTTTCTCTTCCGCAGCCTCGACCACGATCACAATTATGAGATAGCATCACATTCACTTTAGGGAATGGAGCAGAACCAATAGGATGAAATTAATGATATCTCATTAATAGTTCATTATTTTGTTCAGCCACAAGAAGACATGAAATTAACTCAGAATATTTTATGAAACCTTTTTCACTATATTGTTGTTGTAAAAGTACATTTGAATCATGAAAAGTGGAGAAGATTTTTTCAAGCATATCAACATCAGTGATATTTTATCCAAATAATTTTAAGTGTGAGCTGATTTTAAACAATATCGACTTATATTCACTCACATATTTAAAATCTTGTAAAAGAAGATGCATCCATTCATAACGAGCTTTTGGGAGTATCACAATTTTTTGATGATCATACCTCTCTTTTAAATTTTTCCAAAGATATGCAGGATCTTTTACTGTGAGATATTTAGATTTCAATCCCTCATAGAGATAATAACAAAGAAAAATCACTACCTTTGTCTTATCTTGTTTTGATGCTACATTTGGTATTTTGATTGTCTCTTTAAGACCTTTAGCATCCAATATCTATGATAAATAATTATTTTCAGTAATGTTGAGAGCTTCAAACTCAAGTTTTGCAATATTTGTCATTGTTGAACTATAAAAATATTAAAAATACATATAATTAATCACATAATAAGATGAGAAATAAATTTATAATTTAAACAATAAGAAGTGTGCTACAAAAATAAGAATAATATTTAATAATACAAATATTATGATAAAATAATATTAGAATTTTAGATTTTATTAATTTTTTCTTGATCTCAATTATACTTTTTTGAAAAATAAGATTCTTGCTTGTTCTTTATGAAGAACTCTTGTAAAACTCTTGATTCTCTCTTAATTTTTTTAAACCTTCGTGCTAATAATGTGTTAAATAATAAACGAATAAATTAAGATGAATTTTAATTTATTTAGAAAGATGATAATTAGAAAGAAAACTAATGAAGGGAGAATAGAATTTTGTTATTTTATTACTATGCACATACAACATCACTATGTAATGTAAGAAATCAATATGGTACGCAAGAAAAGTAAAAATAATTGTAATGCAAAGAATTTTATTTTATTTTTATCAATCTTAGTGATGAATTGCTATCATTTGTACCAAACCGACTAGTTGCCGAGGATCCTCCTTTATGAGTTTCGTACAATATCATTTGTACGAACAGTAATAATAGAAATAAATAAAACATCGGGATAATTCATTAAAGATGAATTGCTATGATCATACTAATCAAAACCATTTGGTTGGATGATTAGAATGCAGCCAAGACCGTTGTCAAGAGAATATTGTCACCGGCTTCGAGTTTCATACCAAAGTCCAATGTGGCACCAGGACAATCTTGCTTGATTGGTCAAGGTAGTCTTTACTTGTTACCAAATATTCTCTCAAACGCACACAAACTCAAGAGAAGACAATTGAATTACGTGTCATTGGATGGATAGGAATGGGGAGTGGCTCCCAAATATAAATATCATTAACAAATTATTATTATTATTATTATCGAATAAAATATAATATTATTTTATCATTGTAGATATTTATTCTTATCTATATTTATATAAAAGGTAATATTATCTCTATACCATCTTTATCCTAATATGATATTCTACATCTTGTGGGCGAGTTAAGCATCACAGAACTAGAATTTTGTGGAATTGAAACTTTCTATGCGATCCAAAACTGTCTAGAATGCTAAGTTTAAGAACAACCGAAAGAGAGACACACAAGACGATAGAGAAAAAACTCTAAACTCTCTATATTGCAAGCATTTCTAGATGATTACAAATGAGGGAAGACACCCCTTACATAGCCAATACAACTTCTCAATAGATAATGGAGATCAAGTCAATCTATCTAACGATGTTTATACAATGATATACAAGACAAGAACTAATGACTGATTATCTCATCTATGGAAATCTTCGATTACATTGATTACCTTGATTTCTCAAATCAAGTCTCTCATAAGGCAAGGCCAGATTCCCATTAAATGCCTTGTTTGCCTCTGATTGATTCTGCTTCAATGTCCCGATTTTCCTTGATTAAGGTCCCTCTATGGTAAGCTTTGATGGTGGCTCACCAACCCTTGGGATGCCATCATATGAGGGACGTGTCATATCTAAAGTCAAATGACGTGTAGTCTAAGTTTCGATCATGACTCCCTCCCTTGCACAATGGGCCTAGCAAACATCCTTCCTGCTTGCTCACCTTGGCACTCAACAATTGCATCAAACTCATCATTAGGGCCTCAAGCAATCTATCTAACAAACTTAGTATCATTGGAATCCTCATAATTTCTAGTATTTTTCTGTTTTTTTATATTTTTCCTTATTTTTCTTTATTTTTCAGCCCTTTTTGTCTAATTTATGTTAATTTTTCTCAGGTCGACACATAGCAGCACGTGCACCAGCACTACACCCGAACCTCTGGGATGCTGACACATGGCTTGCTCTAAGCTTGCCATGGCTCGGGTCGAACCTACGTATACATCCTTCAAATGACTTGTCATTCATTATCAGTCTTAGACAACCTGTCGTTCAATCATACCCTAAACTGCATGTCACTTAGTTTACCCATAAACGACATGTCATTCGATAGTAAGCCTAAACCACCTGTCTCCTAAGTGTCCTAGATGATGAGTCATTCCTTTCAAACCTAGATGATTAGTTGGCGGGATGCCCTTGGATGACCCGTCATCTGAGGTCATCCCTAACCTCCAGTCCGACGAGATTTCTACAAACCTACCAGAATAACATTAACTCAAACCCACTTGATTTAGCCTCTATTAGTCTTATTCAGTACACTAACATTTAGTTCTAGTTATCCCAAACAAAACCCATCATAAACACAAGTTTTAATCAATTGAAAACTGTAGAATCGAAGATTAATGGGCCCGAGTTTCTGAGTAGGAACTTTACCCGGATACCGGAAATCAGTTTATTTTACTCATGGGTAGCACTCTTCCATTCTCTTTTATCCACAAAATCGAAGCTTATGGGTCGGTCTAGGGATATACCCCCATACATCCTTCTCTTGCACGACCTATTTCGGCCACATATGGGTAAGGTTGGGGTACGGGTGTAGCTTAGGGTATGTGGAAGGCAAAGGGAGGTTTCGGTTGGTGACTCATCCCGTGGACTAAAATGACACCATTTGAGGCTGAAATGGAGCGACACCGTTTTGATATAAATCTAGGGTTTTCACCTTTTTTTACAGCACCTGGGACGAAACACGGAGGTGCCTATTATTTTGAGTTGACTCGGTCAAAATAATGGGACCTTCCGTGTTGTAACCCTCTTTTCTTCATTTCATTTTATTTTTTTATAATAATAATAATATAATATTTTATATACATCTAAAATCCCATAAATTGAATAAAATTCCTAATAAATAGTATATTATCCCGAAAAATATCCAAAAAATTCTGATAAATCCCTTAAAAATAGAAGAATACGTCAAAATAATCAAATTTTTTTTCATAACTATAAAATTAATAATAAATATAATACTTTAAAAATCATAATTAGAAAATTCCTAAATACCAAATTATCCTTTTGAAACAGAAATCAAAAAATATTTTTCAAGATTATCCATATCAACAGGGATTGAATAAAAATTTAATGTATTAAGGTAAAATCACAAAAATACCTTTAGTTCAGGTTTCACAAAACAACACATCTTTTTTCCAAATTATTAAATAATAGATTCATCCTGTAAGTCCAAACAATTTAACAGAAATATTTTATTTCTGCCGAATCCTTCTCTTAGGGACTATTGGGTCGCTTTATAAGTTTTAGGTCCAAAACTATAATCCGACTCATTGAATCAATGTTATCTCTAAAGAAAAAAAGTTAGCTAAATTTATATGTATGTAGATGAATATTTTGGATTTAAAATCCTAGATAAACCTTGTGTGATCTTCACAAATCATTTATATTTTGGTCTTGCATAAAATTTTAAAGATATAATCAGCATCGTCCTCTAATGGACCACGCAATGAGGTGTTCATCCTTGACGTAGATACTGGGCATGACAAAATCAAACGTGGTAAACATGATAACGACTCTAGCACCATTCAGGACATCACAAATTTAAATGTGGTAAACATAATAACGACTCTCGCACTATTCAGGGCATCACAAATTCAAACGTGGTAAACATTATAACGACTCTAGCATCATCTCAAAAAATAAAATCATCTCAAAATGCACGAGCAGATTGCGTTCAAAATTAAGGGGTAAGTATCAGTCGCAATCTCTCTCGTTATCAACATTAAAGCATCGAACTCGCATAAAAAAATCTGCTAGAGGATTGAAGACGTGGATTCGAGAGTGTTTTAAGTTTGAGTACACCGAAGGTAAACTTTTTCGCTTTTTGGTCGCTAAATTTAACTAGTATTTACACCGAAAATTTAAATATATATGAATTGACAAGAAGATTAAAGATACCCGTAAATGACAACATTATTGATATATGATTTGAAAAGCTGGCTGAATTTGACTAAGTTTATAACTTGTAAAAAAAATAAGAGAAAAAATCTCCTACCATCTGTCGGTTATACAGTAACCTTTTATTAAGGATATCATTTGATAATATCCATAATCAATGGTTACTGTATAACCTTTGAATAAGCTAAATATGTATGATTTGACAACTCGGCTACTTTTGATTAATCTAGAAGTTATAAGAAGGAAGAGAGGAAGAAAGAGATGAACCAACTATTCTGAAAGCGCACTTCTCCAAATTATTCCTCAGTCTGCTAATAATTTACAAACAGACTTCTCTTTTCTTTCTATTGTTTTTAAGTAAGGAAAGGCGGCAGAAAGAGGTATTTATTTGTTAACAGAAGGAAAGCCGTATCTAACTGAACTGAAGAAAAAATAGTAAGTCTGTCTCCCGACTTTAATTTATGAAAAAAAAATTTAGAAATCTAAATTAAGATAAAGTAGCAGATTTGATGGACGGATAACACTTATTGATTTTTAATTAAAGGTTAAGGTTCAATTCTTAATTTTAAAAATTGATTTTGTTTGAACCTTGTACGGTTTATTTAAAATATATTTACTTAATGAATTCAACTATTAAAACCTAATAACTTTTACTCATATTGAAGTACGAGTATCTATTTATAAATTCATTATTTTAAAAATTATATAAAAATAATATTTATAAATAACTATAATAGGATATGGTTTGATTTTTTAATAATTTTAAGATATAGTTTATTATTTTTACTATTTTTTTTTAATTAAATATTTTTTAATAAAAAAATTATAATTTTTATTCATTGAAAAGATAGTATTTTTCTGGATTTATGGTGAAATTTTTATAATTTTTGAACTTATATTCTATTTACTATATTTTTTTAAAGATTTAATATATTTTTAAAAATTATATTATTATTTTAAAGTTCAAAATATTACTATTTTATTTCTTGTAATAAACGATGTCGCAAAAATCACACCGTTTCAGCATTGGTATGGAGCCTTAAAAACAATATCGTTTTAATTTGTGACCAAAACGACGTCGTTGAGGTTAGTAGGGCTTATAAAAATATTTCTTTTTTTTTTCTCTCTTTTTTCTTTCTCTTTCTTCTTCTTTCTCTCTCCTCCCCTTCTTCTCTTTCCCAACTCTCTTTTAATCTTCTTCGGCCTAGTGGGTCTTGTCTTCTCCCCTTGCCCGGAGATAAGCAGGTGTTTTGTTACCCGACTTTCCAGAAATTTTTAATAAAGAAAAGTATGTAGGTGTGGATGATTCACTATTTTTGTATTCCTGTTTTACTTGGTTTTGAGTTTGAGTACTATCGAGAGTTTTCACGGATTTTATAATTTTTGCTTTGATTTCCGATTATGTTTATTATTATGAATTTCATGGATCCATTTCCTTTCACCTTGATATTTAACTAATTATTTTAGTTCCGTCCAGATTGTGCTACAGGTACAGGTTGTCAGTAGTCCACCTCTTGTGGTTGATCTTAGAGCAGTCTACTGATTTTAGTTTTGATTAGTATTTTGATTTGATTTGTACATATGAATCGGACTGTATTTTAACTTTACATTGTTGATAATAATTTTGGTTTAATACATGTTATTTGGTGCTTAGTTTTTACGAATTATATTGGAAAATGGTTTATGATGATTGATTGGATTTTTGGTTAATCGATTAAAATGTTGATGCAATATGGATTTACCCTACCTTTGATGTTATTCCACTACGGTATTTTTTATCGTTTTGTTTTACTAGTATTACGGAATTCTGAGGGTAATACCGCAATTGTTATTCTTAGAATTTTGTGACGGAGGTGTTCACCCCTAGTGTAGTGTACGAGGCATGACATCTTTTTGTGGTAATGGAGCACCAGATTTGTTTTGAACCAAAATGTTTTTGTGATGAATTAGTTTTAAACAAAATGTTTTATAAGATGTTTTCATACTCCGCAAAAATATTTTAAATCTTGGTCTGGTTATACAATCAAATCTGTTAGACTCTGATCATTAGTTTATTATATTTTGGTTACTTGATATATGCTTTATTGTCATTCTATTAGTTTTATTTGCAGCTCCATTTCAGAGTTGGATACTTAGTATGGTGAGCTTTTGGTTTGTACTAAAGTGGATATTGGTACAGTTTTGTCTTTTCTCGTTTGCTTATGCGATGATGGATTTGCATGCTGGTCGAGTTTTTGTTGAATTTTGAGTATTTTGTATTTGGATATGCCTTAATTGTAGTTGGATATTATGGTTGAGGTATTATTTCATGGCAAGAACATCAATTGTGGGAGATTATGTTGTTCAGGGGTTCAGTGATCATTGCAGATATTGTATATGAGACCGATATGATATATCTTGTTTTTCTTGGTTTTGGTTTGATATTCTCCATGGATTGATTTGTTAAACATTAGGTTTATCTGTAGTCTTTGAGATAAGGTTTTGAATTGTGGACTCTTTTTGGAGTGGATGTTATGCTTGATTGTAATCATAGTATTGTTGCTTGTTGTTTGATATTAGTCTTTAAGGTTAGATTTTTGTAGAAATAATATTATGCTTTCTTTGCTTTATGGTGTATATTCTTGTTATTGAGACGGTTTTGTATAGTATGACTACTGTGTGTGATTTTATAGATATTATTTTTGGGGATTCGATAGGCTTATATTCTGCATATTGAAAAGATGGAGTTTGTTATTTGATTGTTGAATTATAGGGAGATGATATATTTTCCTGTATAGACTTCAAGTATGATTAATATCAGTTGAGCGTATGGTATGAGGGCCTGTTTGAGATTATTTTTTATTTTAAGTATTAACATATTGAGTTGTGATAATGGATTTTGGATTGACTTATATTTCAGTGTTTTTTTGGAAATTATGATCATGTTTGAAGATATGATTTGATGGGGTTAGCTAGATTTGAGTTGTTTGTGATTGAAAAATTTATTAAGGAAATTATTACACTATATTTGAGATGTTCAGTTGATATATATTGATTTGTGGTACTTGATTGGTGATAATTAAAGAATTTAGTATCAGTCATCTTTGGATATAAATGGTTATGGTCAGTTTATTGTTGATATTATGGAAGTATTCGATGTTTTGAGAAGGGCATGTTCAGCAATTAAGGATTCTATATCAATTATGAAAGATGGCAAGTTGTATGCCAAGTTTAGCAAATATGAGTGTGGTTGTCTAAGGTTGGTTTTCTTAGCCTCATAGTCTCTGAAAAAGGAATTGTTGTTAATTCTAAGAAGATGCTATTATTAAGTGGCAAATGCCTAAGAGTGTGGCAGAGATCAGAAGTTTCTTGTGTTTGGATGGTTACTATTGGAGGTTTGTGGAGGATTTCTCTTTGCTTGCAGCCACTTTGACTCACAAGGACTGTCTTACATCCGCACCTATCCTGATTCTCCCCACTTCAAGTATGGGTTACACAATGTGCAGTGACGCTTCGGAGCAAGGTTTGTGTGGGACCTCGTCCCTCCGAGTGCCTAGTCAGCGTGACTGCATAGTAAGAGTGTTCAATTTGTGTCCATTGTGAGTAGTTGACCATTGGACCCGTGAGTTGACCAGTGAAATGGACACAGTCATAGGAAACCTAGGTGTGCTACTAGATGTCTTACCAAGTGGTTTAGGTCGACTATCGAGGTTTGAGTCAGTGGAAATTGATTTGTTGTCCGAGGTCCATTTTGAGTGATCGGAGGTCTTTAGGCCGAAAAACCCGTTTTGGGCCTACTTACTATTTTATGAGGTCATTTATCATTTCTTGAGCCCAAGTTATTAATTAACTCTATTTTTTATGTTTTATGGTTTAAAACTCCTTCGAGGCCCACTAGGGGCATATCAGGTTTTAAAAAAGGTTCATTCAGGTTTTTCCAGGATTTTTGGCCTAGCGTTTAAATACACAGCCCGACTTAACACTTAAAAATTTTTGTAATTGTTGGAATTCCAGCGACATCTCACCCTCCCCCTTTCTCTCTTTCACGCTCTCACTACCACTAACACACCTCTTTTTTATTTTCCTTTGAAGAAAACCATTGGGCATCATCCCCAACCACGTTCCTAATCTCCCCTCATTGATTTCCACAGGTAGTTTCGGATCGAGGACCTATAATCGATTTGTTCTTCGTGTTACGGTATTTTTTAGGGATTTCGTGGTAAGTGTTCTAAATTTTTGTTTTTATTGTTTATTTTTGGTTCCATTAGTTTGTTGTTGATGTTTCTAAACTGGTTTGGTGGTTCGGATTTCACAGAAACAACCTCAGATCTCTAAGTGAGCATTTTTGGTTTAAGTGGTATTTTCGGTAATTTCGAGAGTTTTGTGATCTTGGATGAATTGATGAATTTGGTTAGTTGCGTTGCTTGGGTTCATTCATTTATATGTTGTGGAGTGCATTTGTGGGCTGAGAAACCCAATGATGTGATCGGTTGAGCTTGGGTATCGATTTTGAGCCTTGAGAGGCTTGCATAAGAAGTGGGTGTTTCGCCGGTTGTTTGGATTTCTGGAATTGTGAGTTGAGAGTGTGTTGTTAGGGTGAGATGTGAGTTAGTTTGAGTGTTGATGGGGTTCTTAGGGGGTTCATTTCCAGTTTTGAGTCCTTTTGTCATTTTTGTCGATTTTGAGTTTGTATGTGTTTTGGTTTAGTTTGTGTGCTTAGGCAGTGTTAGAGCAGTCGATCAGGGCAAGGGTACTGCTGCTGAGTTTTCTATGCAACAAGAGATGGGAGTTTACGTTTCATTAGCTTACATGGAAATGTTTTGTATTGTTGAATTAAAATATGTTGATTTACTGACACGGAAACATTTGTTGACACGAAATGTTTTCTATTGTTGAATGAAAGCCATACATGCATTGTGAATGATGTTCATTATAGTTGCACGAATTACTTGCCATATTTTGGGTGCATTAACTGTATGTTTGAACTCTTAAACATGTTTATATACTGACCAGAAGTGTACTGGGACTGATCGGATCCGTCAAGCCTCTGTCTACTGGCACTCTGAATAAACCAGATCTATCAATCTGGTAGAAATCTGCCAGGTAAGTGATCGGAAAATACAAATTCTCTAAATATGCACAAGCACAACTTGCACCCATTTGTAAAATAATAACTAAACAAGGTAATCAAAGTGTATATAACTCAATAAATAAACAAACTCAAGCAATTATAAATAACCAATTATGAAATTCCTTTTTAAGTGAGCACACAAGATGTGTCTGGGCTGGCATACTTTTGTAGTCTTTCCGAGCCCTAGATAAAACTAAGATTTTTCAGTGGTAACCTAAATAATTTTTTTAATTTCTCTCTTTATTTTAAAACAATCATATGATCTATCAGACACACATCTACAGTTCAATTCCACTGACAATGATGAGTCGTTAGGTGATGCTAGCTCCACCTAAATGATTTTCCAAACCTGCAAGAATGGTTATTAAGTGCACATTTAAATAATATACCCCATCTAACCTTATTCCTCATGTTCTGGCATCTTCACGTCTCGCTACCAAACCTGGAGAGCTCTTAAGGATTGTATAGGTTTCCCTATGCAGACACATGCTGCTATCATATCGTTATTTAATAAACTCATAATACAAGGTAGCAAACATGTAATTATAGTATTGCTTCAATAAATCAAGTAATTAAGGCAAGCACTAATTACTCCTTACTTGCCTAGACATGCATGTTTATGCTATTTCAGTTATTCAACTATCATGTTTAATCTAGCCAAAAAACGTCAATGTTATGCACATACACACAACCAACCATTCACAGTTTAGGGTCCCTGTTCTTCCTTGGGATGTGTTTCCTAAGAAGATACCCTTTCTCTATTTGGTTTTGTACTTATAAAACTGAAATCTATTGTTTATTAATCTCAATGCAATGTAAAAATCTTTAAATGCACACTATTGATTTTTTTTTTTGATATAGAAGAGTGTCTCAGTCGACGAACAGACTAATCTCTCCTCATAGGTCGACCACCCAGACTTACTTTCTCGGGGTCTAACCAGGGACCATGAGCTGGTACCGTACCACCTCCACACCTTAGGTGTGGGAACACTCCCAACACATGTATTTTTCATACCACGTTGGACAGTATTGATCCTTTAATCACATCGATGTCACCTAATCATCGACTTGATACAATTTCTGGTTCCTTTTTATTTTTACTGTATTTTTCATCAACTTCCTTAATTTATTTGACCTACAAACCAACTCAGATTTTCACAATCTTAATATCATTGGAATCCATAAAATTTCTAGTATTTTTCATAAATTTTCATATTTTTACTTCTTTTATTTCTTTTTTTCTTTATTTTTCTTTATTTTTCTTTATTTTCCTGGTTTTCTGTCTAATTTTTGCTAATTTTTTCCCAAGTCAACACGTGCCAGCACTACACCCGAGCCTTTGGGATGTTGACACATGGCTCACTCTAAGCTTATCACGACTCGTCCAAGCCTAATTACCCATCCTTTGAACGACCTATTGTTTGTTTATCTATTGAACTACATGTCATTCACTTAACCTATAAGCAACCTGTCATTCATTATCAGTCTTAGACAACCCATCATTCAATCATACTCTAAACTATATGTCATTCAATTTTATCATTAAACGACCTGTCTTTGTTTATTCCTTAGTGTTTAGACGATGTGTCACTTCTCTTTATTCCTAAACGACTTGTCGTCGGGACTCCCTCGAACGACCTATCGCCCAAGGTTGTCCCTAACCTCCAGCCCGACGAGATCCCTGGAAAACCTGACCAGAAATTTTTCTTTTTTCAACATGGGTCTACTCTATTAGGAAACCAAACATTCTATTAAACCCTTTAACACTCAATTCTAACCTATTCGATTACAACCCAACCATCAAACACACGATTAAATCAACTGAAATTGTAAAATCAGATATCAAAGGAGCCCAAGTTTCCGGACGGAAACTTACTTAAATCACACCGGCACTCTCATAGTTTCACTTGAAAATCACTAGCAGTCCTCTCTCCTTCATCACTCCCAAGTTTTCTCGCCCAAAATGAAAGATTTCAGGCTTGGTTGGGATTATACCCAGGTGTGGTCCTTTGTCAAACTCTCTCCGACTACGTGTGGGTAGGTTAGGGAAATGGGTGGGATGTTGTGCACGTGTAGGGTGCTAAGGTTCCTCCGCTGATGACTAATCGCGGAAACAACACGATATTATTTAGAGCTGAGGAGAAACAATGTTGTTTAGAAAAGGGCACTAGGGTTTCTACCCTAATGATGCAGGCAGTTCAAAACGATTGAGGTGTCCGTGGTTCTGACCTGACTCGGTCAAAACGACCGAGCATTTCGCATTTTGACTCTCTTTATTATTTTTTATTATTATTTATAATAATAATATAATATTTAATATATATTTAAAATCGCAGAAATTGAATAAAATTCCTAATAAATAGTAAATTATCCCAAAAAATACCCAGAACATTTTGATAAATCTCTCAAAAAGAATAGAATATCTCAAAATGATCAAATTATTTTTTGAGTGATTATAAAATTAATGATAAATATAATATTTCAAAAATCATAATTAGAAAATCCTTAAATAAGAAATTATCCTTTTGAAAAATCTAAGAAAGTTTTCATTCCTTCACATTTCATCTTTCAATCCTAATTCAAGTCTCTAATCACCAATTTTTTCTCAAAATCACTCTGTAGCAGTTATTTTCATAATTTTTTAATTTGTATCTATAATTATATTAATACAAAATCTTCAAAAATAGAAGGATTCGAATTTCAATTCGGATTTCTAAGTTTCAAAATAAAATTCAGAAAATATTCTTCAGAGTTATTAATATCAAAAGGGATTCAATAAAAATTTAATATAACTAAAGCAAAAATTATAAAAAATACCCTGAGTTCGGCTTTCGCAAAAGAATACGTCTTTTTCCAAATTGTTAAACAATAAGTTCATACTATAAGCCCAAACGACTAAACATGAGGGTTTTACTACTTTTGAATCCTTTTCTTTAAGACTATTGGACCATTTTATATATTGTAGCCCCAAAACTAGAATTTGTCTCATCGACTCAAATATCAGGGTCTTACAAGCTATATTCAGTCTCTATACAGCAAAATTTCATCCTCTCTCAAACTATATTGAGATTCCGCATGCTCTTTAAAATCCTCCTTAGTCCTCTATACTTCTGGATTAAGTATTTGTTGAGCTCTTATCTCCTCAACCAATATCAGCTCCACTATGAACTTACCTATCAACATTCCATCACCAACAGTAATTATGCTAGGTCCTATAGTCTTTATATCAGCTAACAAAGGAAGATAAATATCTTTAACATAAGCCTAGGATGTTATTGATTTCCTACTTAATCCATCAGCTACCATATTAGCTTTTCCTGGATGATAATCAATATTCAGATCATAATCCTTAATTAGTTCAAGCCATCTTCTTTGCCTTAAGTTCCTTCTGTGTCATCAAATACTTAAGGCTCTTATTACAAGTGAATATTTTACAAGTCTCATCATATAAATAATGATGCTAGATCTTCAAAGCAAACATAATAGCAGCAAGCTCTAGATAATGGATAAGATAGTTTACCTCATAGGCCTTAGTTGTCAGTAAGCATAAGCTATTATTTGGCCTTCTTGCATCAAGACACAACCTAACCCTTGACTTGCATCACTGAATATAATATACTCCACTCCATCAATAGGTAGAGCCTGGTGCTGAAGTCAAACATTCTTTAAAACGTTGAAAACTTTTCTAACAAGCTTCATTCCATACAAACTTTACTCCCTTTCTCGTTAACTTCATCATCGAACTTTCCATCACCAAAAAATTCTCCATAAACCATCTATAATAGCTCGCTAATAATAAGAAACTATGAACTTAGGTTACACTCTTGGGCGTTTCCCATTTCAATATTGCCTCAATCTTCTTAAGATCCACCGAGATACCTTTCTTGAATACAACATGACCTAGGAATACAACCTCAGAAAGACAAAACTCACATTTACTAAACTTAGCATGCAAGCGATGGTCTTTTATGGTCTACAACACCTTTCCAAGTTGTGTAGCATGCTCTTCATGAGTCTTAGAATATATCATCAATAAAAACAATCACAACCTGATCAAAGTAAGCTCTAAATACTTTATTCATCAAGTCCATAAAGAATGCAGGTGCATTGGTCAATCAAAAATGCAAAACAAAAAATTCATAATGGTCATACCTGGTCCAAAACGCTGTCCTAGGTACGTCAGAGTCTCAAATCTTCAGCTGATGATAGACTTCAAATCAATCTTAGAAAACACCGCTGCTCCTCTTATTTGCTCAAAACGGGTATCGATTCTTCACAGTAACTCATTTTAATTTCCTATAGTCAATACACACTCTTAATGTACCATCCTTCTTCTTGACAAATAAAAATGGTGCTCCCCATGGCAAGGTACTAGGTTTAATGAATCATTTATCGACTAATTCTTGCAACTAAGTTTTGAGTTTCTTAATCTCCACAAGTTCCATTCTATACAGTAGTATAGAAATTGGAGTAGTTCTAGGTAACAACTCAATATAGAACTCAACCTCTCTATCTAGTGGCATACTAGGTAAATCCTCCTGAAAAACATCAGGAAAATTTCTGACAACTGATATATCCTGTACTGTCAACTCCGATAACACTGTCACATTTCTTACATAAGCTAAAGAAGATAGGTTTCCCTTCTAAATTAAATTTCTAGCCTCGAGAAATAAAATTATATAGCAAGGAATCACCCTTCTAACTCCTTGAGACATAATAATGGTTCCATTCGTGGCACACAACTACATCATCTTTTCAAAATATTTCATGTATGCACGGTAATTGACTAGCCAGTCCATACCCAAAATAAGGTCAAAGTCTTAGAGCTCTAGGGGTATCAAGTTCGCTAAGAATTCTAACCCATTTAAAATAATTGGGTGATCCCTATATATTTTCTCACATACTTTAGTTTCACCTAAGGGCGTGACTACAATCAAAGGCAATAAGAAAGGCTCTAATTTATTCTCTCCAAGTATAGGTACTCTAGGTCTTATAAAAGATTTACATGCTCTTGAGTCAAATAATACTCAAGCATGATAAGCGACAACAAAAACTGTACTTATAACCACTGCAAGATTAGCGATTGCCTCTGCATCCGCTAAGGTAAACAGCTTAGCTTATCCCAGTTGATCATTGCCTTGCCCTCTTCTCTGAGCATTTGATGCACATCCTACTAATCACTTATAAGGTTGTGTAATGGACCCTTGTGAAGAAGTTGCTGGCATTTTTCCCTGATCTACTCCCATCATATAAGAACGAGCACCATCTCTTGGAGTCTTAGTGCAAGTCAGACAATGTGCTGCTATGCATCCCGCTCGTCCATAGTACAAACAAGTCTTAATAAAGTACGACAACCTAATTGTAGAAAATCCACCAAAGACCCACTATTGGGACTTCGTTGAAATCAACTGCCAGGTGTAAAGGTTGTTGGTCTAGATGGAATGAATCAACTAGATCCTCGATTAGGTTGAAAATTTTCTAAAGGGCATTGCTGATAGTAGAGGTACCCTTCTCTTACCCTCAGCTTCTTGAGCTTGCACTATCTGTTCTGCTCTTAATGCCAACTGAACCATAGATTGACAGTCTACTCCACTTATTGCACACATACAAGCTCGAATCTATAGAGACAAACCATACTTGAATCTTTGAATTATGATCTCCGGCATCGTAACCACCTCAGGCACAAAACTTGATAATTCCCTAAACCTAGCTTAAAAATCTGACATAGACCTTGTTCTTTGTTTCAGCATGTAGAATTCCATCATTTTTTGCTCCTAATGGAATCGAGAGTAATATTTTTCGTGGAATTCTCAAATAAAATCATCCTAAGAAGGCTCTAGTACAAATCAGGCCTATACAGACCTCCACCAGCTTTCTACATCCCCTTCAAGTAGTCAAGATGCTACACGCAGCCTATCAGCTTCAGCCAACCCTATATGTCTTAAAGTCTTAGAGACTTGATTAATCTAGTTTTTAGCTTGTACCCATCCATTGGTATTCCTGAGAAGTTAGTACAACCCAACTGTCTCGCTTGTTTAATCATTCTAAATAGACCTTGAGTAATCACTGGTTCAAGATGATCTGGTTCAGCTATCAGTGGCACCAAGGCTTGATCTCTCCCCTGTAAATGAGCCCAAAATCTAGCTATAGCTTCTACTACCTCAGGTGGTATATGAGTACTTGCTCTCAGTAAATGGGACCCTCACCATCGGGTAGTCCCAAGCGACCCAACACGTGGATCAATGACTCATAATAACTTTTAAAAACCAAGATCCCCAAAACATATATAAATTTGATTTTTTTAAAAAAAATGGAGTATCACAAGTCACATAATACACCCAGCATAAAACAATCAACGGACTATGCAAACATATAAAGTAGAAGTCTTAAATCACATACAACAGGTCACACGGCTCCAAACATGCAACACACTAAGACCATACACACAAGCCCATATGGATCCACAAAAATTCCCAAGGCACGTATCTCATAACATAAACTGGAAATTTGAGTCATACAAGCATATAAAGTATCAAATCCGGAAAACAAGCCCTCAACTGGTCCATAACAACACACATAGTCTATAACAAGCATGTATGTCTCTAGAGTATAAAAATGATAAAACATGAAACATGTCGAGCTTCCAAGACGTACAAGTGCAATAGTCTAGCTCTAAGACCAATACTGGGAAAACACAACAACAAAGACGATTGACTACAACAGACAAAATAGCCCTGAAAAGATCAACAAGAGGGAGTGAGATCAAAGATCTCAGTGGAAGTTACAGCGTCATAAGCATATCCGGTGAAATAGAGGCATGAGGAAAATCAATTATAAAATAGTTACTTTAAACACTGTTATCATCCATGCATTCTAAATGTGCACTCAATGTGTTTCATAAGCAAGTAAGCATAATACGTGAATTGTAAACCACAATGCAATAAAGGCTAACCCAACAGGTTTCATAAGTTCACAACACTCAACATTGTCACACGGGATACTACGCTTATAAAACCTATCGAGGTGGATCACAAAGCACTCTCAAGTAACCCCTGATAAAGAAAAATCGAAAGCCCACCGGTAGTTAATTTTTTCATTTGCAATATACATATAAATCCCCTACTACCTATGTTATCCTAAAATGACTGGAGAAATTACACTATTGCACTCAATCACAATCCACACATATATAAACACATAGCTTGCTAATTCATAGAAAATTTAGGCACACATATATAATTCATCCATACAACAACATTAGGCAAGCAATATTCTCCTCTGCTAGGATTCCATGTACTTATCTTGCTTGGCCAAACATTAATTGTCAATTCCAACTCATTCCTAAGAACACAAGTATATAGTTTTTCCATAGAAAACATATAATGCATAAAATACAAGAAATGTCAAGGGGAACTCATAGGAGCTTTATTAGGGTATGATTTGATGTTTATTTGGTGTTGGGTAGTGTAAGACTCTGATTTCTGAGTCCTAGAAGTCCAGAAGCCAGTGCAGATGAAATAACCATTTTGCCCTTAAAGAAATAGATATATGATGGCTGAAAATGGTATTGAAGGTTTAGTGTTCATTTCTGATTTCATTTCTCCTTTATTTCATTTCCTTATTGGTTCAATATTACCTTAGATGATAATTTTCTAAAATTAAGGGGATAGTTCCAGAATTTAATCCTAATAATTATCTCCCCATATCGAGTGTTTAAAGTAGGGAAAACTAACCTCATAAACAACCTATATAAAGATTAGTTGGAGACACTTACTTCCTACACCAAAAATACATAAAATTATCTAGAAATCAAACCCTACAACCAACTCTTTGCTGCCAAAATTTCGAAACCTTCACCATAGCCGAATTCTTTCATACTTTGTCAGATTTTTGCATATAGTAACTTGTTGGAAAGCTCTTTTCATCCTCTATCTGGCTATCTTGGTTTGATCATCAGAAGGTCAATTTTTCCCTATCAAAACCCTTATCACAATCTGCCGAGTGTTTATGACGAAATTATGTTATTCTTCCATCAATTGGTTTCTGTTGTTATTCTTTTTGTTAGTATGATTTTTTGGCTTCCATTCATATTGTAATATCATGAATTCATCCTTTGAATCTTCCCTATGCATGAAATCGATATACCCTACACCCTTGCCTATTATTTTCGATTTTGATCAATTAACTTACCTATTGGTTTCTGATTTTGTTCCTTTTAATGTATATGTTAATAACACCCAATCCTTCCTTAAAGCTTGTATACATAAAATCGCAATTTGCCTATTGCCCTATCTTAAGTGCCGAAATTTGTATAGTTGATCGGGGTGGTAATTCAGTTTGATTCTTATTAAGTTCTTGGCTATCACATCACACATCCAAGGGGGAGGCACCTGCAACATCAAATCACTGGTTTCTGATAGGTTTGGTGAGTGGAATTGGTAAGAAAATAGGATGTTTACTTGATTATTGAGTATGCATGCATAGTATGGTTTTGTCTTTTCCTTATGATGTTATAGGTGGTTCAGATCCCATGAATAAAGGCAAAAGGAATAGGTTCTTGTTCAAAGACAAGAAAGGTAGGATCTATACTTCATCGGTTTTTCCAGAGATCTTTGTTATTTGCTTGTTATTTTCGGTTTATGTTCCTGATGATAAGTGTATGCGCATGCCTTGTTGGTGTATGCATGAATTGCGGATTGAGATATGATCCTTTAAGCATTGTCGAACCCTTGAGAGAGGTTATGTGTGCCTAATTTATATGTGTTGTGTGCATTGAACATGTTGATTATGTTCTGAAATGATTGAGGATGCCCTGTTGTGGTATTATGCCTTGTACTTGCTTGTGTGTGCTTGTATGTGTTTGTGTGTCAGGATCCTTTTCCGGTGGCCATTTGGGGTAATCGTTGATGCTCCTTAGGAGAGGAGAGGTTCTTATAGGTATGGGAGTCGTATAGATGGCAATCCCCAAAATGTGCACATTGGATGCCTAGTCCTTATGTGACTAGATGCCCTATCCTTTTGTGGCTAGATGCCCATATCCTTGTGTGGTTTAGATGCATTTATCCTTGTTTGGTTTGGATGTCCTTTTCCTTGTGTGACTTGGATGTCTTGTCCTTGTGTGGCAAGATGAATAGGCTTGCTAATTACCTTGTGTGCTAACCTCTTACCCTTTGTGCAACGAAACCTTGGAGAACACAAGTGGAAGGGGATGGCCTTTTCTGTTGATGAGATTGAATGATGATTTTCCTGTCTGTGTACTTCTGATTTCCGGAAGTGTTTGTAGTCCACCCTAAGCCTTAGCTTTCGGCCCTATCCCTTTTTGGTTGATTAATAAATTCATGATACCCTCTAGTTGTATAGGAAGATCTGATATTGTTTGGGAGATGTTTGTTTAGGATTTCTGTAGATCTTATGATGTTGTGACCCTACTGAGATTCTTGTAATCTCACCCTGTTTTTTTCATCATTTTTCAGGCTTAGGTACATTCTTTATTCATGGTACTAGAGTGTGAGATCAAGGCTACATGGCGGGGCGATATTGCATCACATTCACATACTTATTTCCTTGATTGTTTGCGCATATAACATGAAGATTGATTGGACCACTTTCTGATTTTGGGAATGTCTCCTTTGTTTGATTATTTTGAAAAGTTACAGGGGATTTACTTGCTGGATTTTGAGATCACTATGGGACTTCGTGTGTTGTGGTTCCTTTGATTAATCATAAAGTCTTCCGTTGATGTTTTATTCACTCCGTATGAATCCAGAATGTTTGTCCAATATTAGCATGCTCCAACCTTTAAAAAGCATAAAGAATGAACATACTAAAATCGAAAATTAAATTATTAAGCCTTATGGGATTCAGATAGGTTCTGGTTTTGGACTTGTTTGGGTTTCACTGTAGTAAGGGTTCTAATAGGTTGGATTTGGATCCTCACAGGTAGGGTTAAGATAGGTTTGGGGGTCTCAAAAAGAGATACACGAGTTGCAGAAAGGGTACAAGGGCTGTAGGGATAAGTACGTAAGCGTGTGGAATTGAAACAAGAGGTGTAAGTGTGATACATGTCCTGAAGTACACGGCCGTGTACTTTTTGGGGCAGGTCATGTACAAGTCCACTGCCTGAGTATACAATTGAGTACTCTTCTACACAAGCTGTGTACTATTTTGACATAAACAGTACACAGGCTATTGGAAGATTACTCAGGCATATACTCATCCCGAACAAACTACGCACCCCCAAAAACTACTTGGAATGTCTCCCAAACTCACTCAAACCCTCAGAAATCCTCACCGAGATTTATCACCAATGAAAAAAACCTCACAAGCCACAAAACATTCAATTCAAAAGGGTCCAACACAATCAACCACACAGATATAAACACAATCAATCGCACGGTTCAGATATCAGCTCATATGCCTTCTCAACATGCATAAACAAGCAACCAATATGCTTAGACGTTCAAACATAGGGTTTATTCACCCAAAACATGGTAAGCAATTTCATGATGCTAAACTGAACATCATACACAAATCATGTATGGCCTCCATTCAAAACCAAGTATTTACCATATTTTAATTTAATAACACAAAATATTTCAGTGTAAGCAAATGAAACATAAAATCCCACCTTTTGTCGTTTAGAAAACTCAATGGCAATACCCTTGTCCTTATCAACCGCTCCAAGACTGCCTAAATACACAATTCGAACCAAAACACATATAAGCACCAAAATCAACAAATGGACTAAATGACTCAAAAAAGAAAACAAATCCTAAGAAAACCTATCAACACTCACACTAACTTAAAAATCACCCTAACAACACACTCCCAACTCACAAAATTGGAAATTTAACCAATAGATGAAACACCTAAAACTCATGCAAGCCACTCACAGCTCCAAATCGACACTGAGCTCACCAGATCACACAAGTGGGATTCTCAGCCCACAAACATACTCCACAACTCACAAATCAACAATCTCAAGCAATAGGAACAACTAAAATCAACATTTCAATCCAAAATCTCAAATCTCCCAAAATTACCAAAAATGCCACTGAAACAAAAAACACTCACCCACAGATCAGAGGGTAATTTCTAACGATCCAATCTGCCAAACTAGCTTACAAACATTGACAACAAACTAAAGAAACCAAAATTCGAAAACAAAAATGAAGATTTAGAGCACTTACCATGAAATTCCCAAAAAAATCTTTAACACAAAGAACGGATCAATTACGGTTCCTCGATCAGAAACTACCAATGGAAATCAATCAAGAAAGGTTAGGAGGGGGATTTGGGATGAAGCACGGTGATTTTTGTAGAAAGAAAATGAAAGGATCGATCAAGTTCTCTTTTGGGAAGTAAGGGCATGAGAGAGAAAGGGGGAGAAGGGAAGGCTGCAGGTGTTCCAATACTTAGAAAAATTCTAAGTGTCAGGACTGGCTGGGTATTTATACGCCACGTCTAAAATCTCAAAAAAAAAATGAACGAAGTGTTTCAAAAGTTTGATAAGCCCCGATTGGGACAATAGGTGTTTGAAACCAATAAATCACCAAAAATAGGTTAAAATAATTAATTGGGCTCAAAATGGGTAAATGGGCTTCGAAAATATCAAATAGGCCCAACACGGGTTTTTTGGTCTAGAGGTCCAAGGTCACTCAAAACGGACCAGGAACCTGCCAATATCAATTTCTACTGACTCAAACCTTGACACTCGACCTAGATCACTCGCTAGAACACTTAGATGCACACCTAGGCTTTCTATAACTGTGTCCACCCTAAAAATCAACTCTCAGGCCAACGGTCAACTCTTGGGTCAACAGTCAACTCTCGGTCAGATGGTCAGCCTCGGTCAAATTGGTTAACTGCTCACAATGGACCAAAATTGGACACTCTCACTGTAGAGTCACACTGACTAGGCATTCGAAGGGACGAGGTCTCAAATGGAACACCTACATTAAAATGCTCAGGATGTAACCTATCATCAAGGTCATACTCAAGCAATGTCATCAAACAACATAAAAATGTCATCACATACCACACGCATCTCAAATCGACAGAGATCTTATAGATCTTGACATACATTAAATACCCATTTTATTAGATGGCTAATATAGCCAAAAATTATCGCAGGTTGGTCTTATAATCACTTCCTCTATATTCAGGTTTATAATCACATACAGTGGTCTGAGAACACACAGCAATTTAATGTAACCCCCAATTATCTGATATGCTGGGGTGATCAATCCCAGGATAGGTTTATATCGCTATATTCCTCAACAATTAGTGTATCGATGGTTGGCTAATCTCATAGCCATTATTCCTTTCATTCTACTACAGTTAGTATCACATTAATCAACCCTTCCCACAGTTTTCATTCTATTAAGGTCTGCGTATCATTAAATAATCCTCCCTTAATTTATTTTTTTGATATAATTCTACTTAATTATCCTCGAGTCATCACTTACCTATTTGTATGTTCTTAATTTTGTTTGTACTCTTATAATTCTTGCAATTTTCCTTTCCAAATCTCATTTGATAGTTTCTCAAGTAATCATTATTAGTTCTTGGGTTTTCCTATAATGATTTGACCCTCTAATCTTTTGTTACTCTTATTACCTTAGATTCCAGTTGTCTTATATGGTAGTGCTGTAATTTCAGCACGGTCAGTAACATTTCATATGACCAGTCAGTTATATGTGATATTGTTAGAGTATCTCTTTGAAATCAGTAGGATTAGATCTTCTTACCAATAGCAATTAAATTGCTTAATTTTGTCGGAATTCTTCTTATTTCAATTACTATTTTAGTTACTCAAGTGTTGTGTATTTCTAACATGAGATTCAATAATCTTCTCGTATGACCTTGAAGCCATACGAGGTATTGTTGAGTTATTCTCACAATTCCCACTAGGCAGTGCAATACTTTTGTTCCACTAGGTAGTGCAATACTACCGTTCCCCATATCACGATTATCTCAAACATAATCACAAAAACCAAACATGACTTAGAAAGTAACCAGAGAATCGTGTTTCATTCCAAAGAAATGCATGTGATCAAAACTTGTCATAATTTAAGAAATTTCTCATCCATCAGGCATCTATGCATAAGAAATCAGTCCAGATTTATTTAAAATGATGGAAAGTAGTTAAAAATCATCCACTCACAGTTTTGGCGTCTCGATTCTCTTTCTTGATTCAATCCATATCCAACCCGGATTCCTAATCCTCTTACTGCACCTACACATATAACAAGAGTCTGATACATAATATCATCATATGAATCTTTAATAACCTCATAATACATACTTCTAGGCCCTCAAACCTGTCCTTAAAACTCGACGATCACCATCGAATTCAATCCGGATAATTTTTGTATTTTTTCTTAATTACTATAAACTTCTACTAATTTTTACACCAAGTAAAACTTATCCAAATTATCAAAAACTTTTTATCATCACTCCTTATAATTTTCTCTATTTTCTAGAATTTTTAATATTTTTTCTCAATTTATTTCTAATTTTCCCGATTTTTATTCATTTCCTAGTTTTTTTTATTTTCTGGTCAAAGTCAACGAGACATGTGTCACTCTAGACCCGGCTATGTTCTTACAAGAATTGACCCGATCTCAACCCAATAAACAGACCTGAATAAACGTACCAGAACAAAAGCAAACAACATGTCATGCATTCCTTTTCTAAACGACATGTCATTCAATCTACTTATGAACGACATGTCACCCGGAAGGCCCTCGAATGACTTGTCGTCCGAGATTGTCTTCAACCTGAACAAACGTACCAAAGGATTTCCAAAAATGGGACTTCGTTGTCCCTCACCTAAATCAAACCAAACCTAGCTAAGATTAATCCCCATCTAGTCTGCAACATAACCCATTAAAAATCCATCTATATCATGTCGTAATCAAAGTTTTATGTAATTTGAAAATTTCAAGCAAAAAGACGGTGATACTTACCAGAGAAGAGACAAAATCCATCCAAGGAGTGCACGATGCAAGTGAGACGTTGAAGTTTGGAAGCCCATAACAAAATGAAGGCTTCTGGCTTCTTCATCAAGTATAATACCTGTTCGCAGTTGATCACTGAACAAGGAAAAACCGGCGACCTTCCCAATGGTGAAACATCTTCGTGTCACCTTTGGGTGATACAACGTCATCAGGAGTGTTACGACATAGCTCAGCTTACAAGTCAAACTTGTCAAAACGGCAAGGCATCCAGTTGTTTTGACCATCTTGGTTAAAATGACAAGATGGCTAGCGTTTTGCATTCTTTTAAAAAATAATAATATAAATATTATTTGGTTTAGTTTACTAAATCTTTAAAAATTCATAACAATTAGCATATTATTCAGAAAAATATTCCAAAAAATACCTTAGACTCTTTATGAACAGTAGAGTCTAAATAACTTAAAAATTTATATTTTTCTCATACACCCGATTTATTAAAAATTATAATATCATATGGTATTCACTAGAAAATTTTCAATAATTAGGAATACCTTCCCAAAAATTCTATAAAGATTACTACACTAATATTCAATATAGGGACCTATCCATGGTCCAAAACCATCAAAATTATTTTTTGTATCTCATCTATTTTAGTTTTATATCATATATATGCATAGTTCTATGTATATGATTCCTAAATTATCATATAATTATTCTTACCGAATAATTTAATATTTCCTATTCATATCTTATAATGTATATTATTTCTTATGAGTCTCAAAAGATAGACTCAAAAGCCTTAGTCATCAAATGACTTGGATTACAAGATCGATAAGTATCCGAGCGTGAAAAGATAAAATTACCATGAGATACTGACTTCTAAGAAATACACCATTCGAGGGTTTTTCAAAGGTGTCAAGAGCCAAGATATACACCTACAAGTCAATACCTGACAACGACTAGTTTTGGTCTTCACCGATTCATTATTCATACATACCTGTTTCAATAGCTTCTCATATCCTTGAACCATAGGTTATAGGCTCACCAATTCACGATATATCGGGTTATAGAGCTTACAGCCCAACCTGCTAAGATACGAAACCTCACACATACAGGTTATAAAGGGAGAAGGGCTCAAAGTGTATGGTGACAGAAGTAACAAACGTATCAAAATCTAAGCCAAGTCCAGCAAGAAGATAGGAAATGATATTTTTTATCTGCTAGTGGTTGACCAATTACAACCATGGCATCAATCAATATTTTTACTTTATGAAAGTAATTGATGACTGACATGTCCTTTTTCTAAAGATTGGAGCACACAAATTTGCATGATACGAGTCCTTGAGTGAGAAGAAAATATTTGTTCAAGGGCATGCAATACCTTAGCAAAATTAGTGAGAAACAAAATTTAAGCTACTATCTCTTCTGTTACGGATTAAAAGGCAGAAGTTAGCACTAATTAATCCTCCTGGTACCATATTGGTACCATATTGCATATGCTAGAATAAATACTTGATGAACCTCACCATTTATTTCTTGGGTTAGCATACATTATGGTGTTTCCATTGAACCATCAGCAAAGGCAAGCAGGTGTTAACTTAGTAAATACGGGATCAGTTGGACATCCAAACCAGGTAACTTTCGCCATTCAATTTGACATTGATGAAGTGTGAGAAATTAGGAGTAGAAAAGTAGACTAGTATTACTAATGGATAAAGTTGGACCTGTAAAGAAAAATATGGCAGAGGAATTAATGGATGCCATATTCTATGATCTTGGCTCTGCTACCATAAAAAATATAGAATATGTGATAAGAAATAGATAGAGTTGTAGGAAAGAAGCTACGTGAGTGTTGATTTTATTTATAGGCCTGATGGAAACATAAATGTAAAACTATAAAAGTGAGAATCCAAAATTTTTTAGTTACTTGAGCCGGGAAGTCTAGTCAAAGATCATTGATGTTTACAGGTCTTAGTCCATAATTTAGAATTGTTTACGGACTTATGGTGTGGTTCATAACTTTTCTAAGATATTATTCATTATTACAATTTTTTATGATTAATTATTTAATGATTTAAAAATCATAAAGGAAGATATATTGATAGTTTTAGGATTCTAATACCATAGAATAGTCAATCAATGGTCTATAAGATTGTATAAATTATCAAAGAATTTTTTAAGATGAATTTGGATTTATTATGAATTTTCTAAGTGATTTAATGATATTTTTTATTTTTAACAGATTATATAGATATGAGAAAAATAATTTTCAAGTTCTAATAGATAGTAATGTTCATAAGAAATCTTTCAAAAATTTTAGATATTTTTCGGAGTGATATTGGATTTATTATTAATATTTAATAATTTATTAGAATTAATAAATAATATTTATTATTAATAATATTTAATATATAAATTTATATTATATTAGTTAAAGTTAAAACAACAGGCATGTGTGTCGTTTTGACCAAGATGGTCAAAACGACAACAAACCCTGTGGTTTAGGCCAAAAAGTGGGGTTACTTCAAAACGATGTCATTTGGGAAGGAACCCAAAATGATGTCGTTTGATCGTGGCAAACTGGCTGCTGACTAAGCCTTCCTGGGTCCACTCGTGGCTGGTGACTGAACGGGACAAGAACACATTACTCCATTTTGGCAATTTAGTCTCTCTCAAGCCACGATAAACACTCCCCTAGCATCGCCCCAACATCACCATTATTTCCCAGTGGAATCGATTATTTTCCGACCTTGGTTCATCAAATTTGGGTAAGTTTATACCCGAAAATACTAGATTTTCTATATATATTGTCTGAGGTTTTGTTTTCCAGATCCTAAAATTTTTTGTGCAAAAATCATTATAGGCCACTATATATACTGCCACGTTACCATGCAATACATATAGTAAACCTACAAGGCTAAAATGGAGCATTTAATAATGGAGTCAATTTTATAATTATCGACTAAGATCATGCAGCGGAATTTAATAGAGTAACATGATGTTGTCCGGGCATCATTGTAGAATGAACAATTTTAGCAAATACTGCCTAGGAATCGACATAATAAGATGGCTCTAACATACTCTGACAGTTTAAGGGGAACATTATGAATATAATGCCCTTAAAATTTACCTCAAGTGTGATTGATTTGTTATTTCATTCTCGAGATGCCTGGGAGTGAGCTCCTAATCATAATTTATGCATCGCATGCCAATAATCTGGCAGAATTCTGCTAGGTGAGCGGACTAGAAAAATCTACAAATCAATTCACATGTAGCATAAATATAATCAAACAAACATGTTGGAATACCATAATTCTATCAGTACACACACACACCAATTCATTAACGCATGCAGTTATTCTCATGCGATAGAATATGTAAATCACAGTCAATTCATATGCAGCACACATGACATATCAAAGCTCACATATAACTATGATTTGGGCTTGGCAATATCTTCCTGTCTATCCGGGTCAAGAACAGGACTGGAGGTCATCAGTGGCACTCTAATCTCTTTTTTTTTTATTTAACTTAATATTGAATACAATAGACATGTCCATGTCAATCAATCCCCACACTGTAGGATCTTGATTTATAATTTAATTAATAATAAAATAAATAAAATCTAGTTCATCCATATTATCTCGTAAACTAACTTCTCTACGCCACGTTACCAGAACCGGAGAGCTCTCAAGGGTTATATAGATTACTCTATACGAACTCGGTGCATTCCACATGCCGATGTCGATCCCAAATGCACCCAAGGCATTTAATGCATTTCAAAAAGTTCACAACAGCATGACACATTCATATGATTCATAGCATATTCATGATACTTGATTCGTATCACGTTATTTATCATGCTCAACATATCATTTCTTAAACATACGCATGCACAATTCCAATTAATGTTTTCTTATTAATCACATTCTAATATCCATGCCAGAAATTTATCAAAAGGAAGAAGGTTCCATCCACTCAAAGGTTTCATAGCCCTTATTGTTGTTGATGGCACTTAGGATCGATTCCTCAAAGTTGTTCCACTTAGGAAGAAGGTTCCATCTCCTCAAGGTTTCATACCACTTTTAAGGCTGCATGGCTAGACAAATTTGCACTTCATTTGCACCCCTTTCGTATTGAATGTGTATGCCATGTCTTTAAACTTGTGTAGATATACATTATGGCTTTTCAATCCATCTTCTTCTTTCTTGTTGCTTCCGAAATATGCATGATACTATTGGTTGATGTTTTGAGATCCCTACGGGACTTCTATGTTATGTTTCCACTTGTTTTCAGTGTTAATATAAGTCTTCCGCTGATGTTTTCATTCACTCCATATAAGCCAGAAATTCATTAATATATGAACATATTCCAACCTTTAAATAGCATATGAATTAAGCAATAAAATTGACAATTAGGTGACTTAAGCCTTGTGGGAATCAAAAGAGGACCTTGCGAGGGCTTATTTGGGTTTTATGGAGTAAGGGTCCTAATAGATTGGGTTTGGGTCCTTACAGGTTTGGTAACAAAGCATAGTTTAGTAGATTGTGTGATTTATATGATATTGAGTTCTCAATTTTAGAAGCAAGAGCATATGTCTATATGTACTTTGATTGATTATGACTTACAAGTATGAAAGCATGATTATAAGATTTGCATGTTTCTGTATGTTGATTGCATGTTGGTATGTATGATTTGCTGAGTGTTGTGTGCTTTGTGTGTATGCTTGCTGTGTTTTGTGTGCATGTTTGTGTTTTATTTCCAGCATACACATATCGTCCGGTGTACGTCCCTTTACCAAGGTACCGTCTCTTTTCTGGATTTGGGTTTCATATTGGAAAGTTACATCATATGTGTTTGTTTAGTATGGCAAGGTCGACCAGGAAGCGGAGTGGCACATCGAAAGCATAGTAGGTCCATAACCCATAGTTTTTGAGCAGAAATTTCGAGGATAAAATTTTTATGAGGGGAGGATGTGAGACCCTGATCCTTCATAGGATAGATGTCCTAGAAGTCCACAGGTCAGAAATGGAACTCAGGTATCGATGCAGCTGAAATAACTATTTTACCCCTGAAGAAATGAATGAGTGATGGCTTAAAATGGTTATTGCTAAATATTTCCTATTTTAGTTCTAGTATTTTTATTATCCTTAAATTTTATCCCTTATTATCCAAAGTATTAGATAATTCTTCCTTTTAAATACAATTACTCTTTTTAATAGAATTATCTTTTAATCATATCATATCCTTCTAAGCTTAAAATTAGGGAATTATTTCCTACTTAAACCTCTTTAAGATCCTATAAATTAACATGGCCGACCACACTATCTAGTTCACCAAATCCTTCTTCTAAATTCCAGAATTTCCCTCCCCACTCTCCCTCTTTGAGCCGACTTTTCTTCTTCAAAAACCCTAGCCGAACTTGCTTGGTTTTCATCAGTTCCTTGTGTGTGATAGCTTGTTGGAATCCTCTCTTCATTGTGCATCTTATTATCTTGGTTTCACAAGCAAAAGGTTTGTATTTTCTCTTTAATTTTTTTGCCATAATTTCTAGGGTTCTTAGCTGAATTTCTTCTGATTCAACCCCTTGTTGGTTTCTGTTTCTATTCATCTTTATCATTTGGATGTTTGGTACCTATCCTTGTTATGTTATGATAAATTCATCCCTTGTTTCTTTCTTATTGAAGAAATCGGCATGCCCTATTCCTAACCTTTGGTATAAGATCCTGTTTCTTTTAATCGTTTGAGTAATTGGCACCTATTCCTTTCTTAATTTCATGAAATCACAACCCCTAACCTCTCTAATGTTGAAATCGCAAATACCCTATTAAGCCCTAAAATGTTGCTGAAATTTGTATGATGAATTAGGGTGAATAATTAGTTTATTTCTTGCTGAGTTTTTGGCCATCACATCACATATTCAGGGAAAAATATTGCTGGATCCGAGTCACTAGATTTTGGTAGGTTAATTGGTAAGGATTCCCAATGCCTTTGGTTTTTAATTAAGTATCTTGTGGCTTAGTGTTGTGTGGTCTTTACCTTGTGTGATGGTTTAGAAGATTTTTATCTTATTGGGAAGGCAAAGGATTGCATTTGATTCTGACACGTGAGAGGTAGGATCTATGCCACATTGGTTCCTTTGGTTACCCTATTGTTTGATTGTTTGAATATGATTAAATTTGATTGCCTATCTTGGTTATATGCTTGAGGAATGTGTTATTATAAAGATAAGGAATCTCAGAAGTTAATAGGGCAATAGATTGCCTAATTTCGATATGACTTTGAGGATTGATCTTTAATTTGTATGGTGATTTGATTGAGGATCCTTTGTTGTGATTTGTGTATGCATGTACAATGTGTGTATGCGTGTACAATGTGTGTATGCATGTACAATGTGTGTATACGTGTACAGTGTGTGTATGCGTTTATGTGCCTTGTTTGTGCTTTGTTTTAAGAATCCTTTTGTTGCTAGCCATGCAAGTCGTAGAGAGAGGAAAGATGCTGACCAAACCTAGAGGTTTATGGGTGGCTATTTCCAGCAAGAGCTCGCTGGATGCCTTGTAGGTCGGTTCAAGTCCGAACATCAGTATTCCTTGTAGGCCAGTTCGAGTCTGGACATCAAGATTCCCTATAGGCCAGTTCGAGTCTGGATATTAGGATGCCCTGTTTTTGTGTGGCAGGATGACTTCTATGCACAGCTGCAAGAGTGCTCCTAGGCCAGTTAAAGTCTGGATGTTGGAGACAACTAAAAGGCTTGCTGTAATATTGATTGTTTAATCATTTTATCTTTTTTGCAGCATAGCCTTGGACAACATGGGCAGATGGGGACAAACCATGGTTTTAAAAATCAGATTATGTTATAGGTTGCCTATGTGCTTCTAAATAAGAAGTGTTTTCAGTCTTTTCCCTTTTTTTCTACCAATTTTGGCCTACCCTTATATTGTGTGTGCTTGTGATAATTTCGGCCCCTATTATGTGTGATTAATTCTTGCAGTTTTAATTGGATATCTTAACTGGTTTTAGGTGATGATCTTTTGGTTATTGAGAGATGTTTGATTGAGAATCCTTAAAACTTATGATGCTTTGACCCTACTAAGATTCTTGTAACCTCATCCCTTCTTTTCTTTCCCTTTGCAGGCTTAGGTGTGTGCTTTGTTGCTGGTACCAAAGGTGCTGGATCAAGGCTAGACGGCTGGACAAATTTGCACTTCATTTGCACCCCTTTCCTATTGAATGCGCATGCCATGTCTTTGAACTTGTGTGGATTTGTATTCTGGTTTTTCAATCCATCTACCTCTTTCTTATTTCTACCAAAATATGCATGATACTATTGGTTGACGTTTTGAGATTCCTTTGGGACTTCTGTGTTATGTTTCTATTTTTTTCAAGTGTTAATATCAATCTTCCGCTGATGTTTTCTTTCACTCCGTATAAGCTAAAAATTCATTATGTATGAACATGCTCCAACCTTTAAATAGCATATGAATCAACCAATAAAATTGACATTTAGGTTACTTGAGCCTTGTGGGATTCAAATATGACCTTACGAGAGCTTATTTGGGTTTCACGGCGGTAAAGGTCCTAATAGATAGGGTTTGGTCATTACAGAAAAAGATGATTTTAATGGGCTTGAGTTTAGATTTGTATGAGGGTTGTTTTGGCATAATTTTTATGATAGATCGGGGTTTGGGTTTTTGTTTCCTGGTTTCAATTTGCAGATCGCCGGCGAGCTTGAGGTTGAAGACGAGCTTAGATGATATGTCGTCCAGCATAGGATCAAGCGACGTGTCGTCCGATAATGGAAACAGGTCAAGCCCAATCCTAAGGCTCAAGGAAGGCGTGACATGCCTTGTGAGAAGCCCCTCCTTGGAGAAAAAACTAAACAACGTAACTAGAGCAACGAATCTCCAATGTAACAATTCAATTGAATTGGTAGAGGCGTCCACCTCGTAGGAACAACAGACAGTGGGTGGTAGTTCAAATCCCAATAGCAGTGTGCCAAGGATTAAACGTGTTCCACTGGGCCTTGGGCCAAAGAGATTCGTTGCTCTCTCCAGACAGTACCTTATATGCTACATTGTAGATTTGTTGCTCCAGTTACGTTGTTGAGTTGTTCCTGCAAGGATGAGGTACTCATAGGGCATGTCACGCCTTCCCCGAGCCTCAGGCTCGGGCTAGACCTGTTTCCATTATCTAACGACATGTCGTCTAATCCTATGCTGGACGACATGTCGTACGAGATCGTCTTCAACCTCAGGCTCACCGACAATCTTTAAATCTAACCAGAAAACAAAAACCCAAACCCCGATCTACACATCCAAGAACCGAAACTTCATAAAAATTATACCAAAACAACCCCCATACAAATCTAAACTCAAACCACAAAAACTAGAGATTAAGAGAGATCGGAACTTGGATTTCCGGGTGAACTTCTCTCCTGAAATTGATCAAAGAATCATCGGATATAGCTCAAAACGGCTGGGGAAAGACTCAGGAGAAGGAGAGGGAGCTTGGAGGATAGTTTCCGGGGCTTGATTCACAATGAATGGAAAAATCGAACAAATCTGAATTTATCCTGCAAGTCTTCGATCAAAGGAAGTGGGAACCTTCCAGGTTCTGAACGGGATTCAGCACGATATCGTTTTGCAACAATGCAAAACAGTTCATTTGACAAAAACCCTCCCAAGCATCAAAACGACAGTGCATGCTGTTGTTTTCACCAGCCCGAATCAAAATGACAGCACTCCGTGTCTTTTTTATTATTTAATTACTTTAATACAATATTATATATTATATAATAATAAATATATTTTTTAAATACTAAAATTTGATTTAAAATTCATAGTAATTACTATAAACCTTCGAAAAATACCCCAAAAATTGTTATAAATTCGTTATAAATAGGGGAATCCATCAAACTAATCATATTTTTCACATAAATATTTAATTTACTAAAAATCAAATATCTCATTAGATATCTTCAAAAATATATCATAATTCTAAATTCAATTTTCAAAATTTTCAAAAAATTTATGCAACCTTAAATACATCCAATAGACCAATCTATGGTCTTACAATTCCAAAATCAATAATACAACTCCTATTATGATTTTTAATCATAAATAGGTAGTTTAAATAAATTCTAAAGAATTAAATTTTTTCCTTAAAATTTCATAATTTACTTCTTAAATCCACAATCAAATCTCCACCGGTGGACTAAGGCCTACTGACCGTAACAATCCTAGACTGGGCTTTCCGGCTCAAGCTGCTCAAAAATCTCCGGTTCTCACAAGGGTTTTGTAGGTTTGGGTTGTCGGTGGGAGGTTGAAGACGACCTCAAACAATAGTCGCCGTGGGCCCACTATATACACTGCTATATCACACCGCAATGCATAGCAAGCTTATAAGGCTCGTGGTACAAAACTAAGCGGAGATGAGAGTAAGAGAATTAATCGAAATACTATGTAATATAATTAAAAGAAAAGACTGATATGTATACGAGTGACATCACAAACCTCAGGAATAAACTCATTACATTGTCTACATGATTAAGTTTACTAACAATGATTTACTATTATCCCAATACAACCTATGACTTAGGGGAACAAGTATGAATATAATATCCTCATAAATTACCTTGAACATACTTAAATCTGATGTAGTCTTCATGTTATGCCTGGGAGCGAGCTCCTATTCTTTAATCCTGCATTCAATGCCAATAGCCTGGCAAAAGCTTGCCACGTGAGCAGATAGAAAAAATATATATAACATAACACATGCAATCATGCATACAGTAAATAGACACGTCGGTATACAAACATAGTCTCAATGAGTCAAAGGGTATGAAGCATAGTCACAATCAAATATGGCATATTCGCATGATTTTCCAAGTAATCAAGACCATGATTGGGTTGGCAATGTTTCTTAGTCCTTTGAGGTCCCAAGATTTGGGATTGAGATACATCAATAGTAGTTCTGACTTACCTTTTTCTTATTTTACCGCATTGCCCATCCTACTAATGCTGTTGTGACATTAGGTGATGATAGCTCTACCTAAGTGGTTCCAAGACTATAGGATCCTGATGTACACTCACTCAGCACCTTCACATAGTCCGTCTCCCTTTTTATAATCTCAGTTTCCTTGGCATCTCCATGCAAAGCTACCATACTCGAAGAGCTCTCAAGAGTCACATGGATTACCCTATGCTATGCCTGTGCATTTCACATCTCGTATACTGCATGCACTCTATACATTACATGCATTCCAATTATCACATCATACATGGTATCAACACTCAATTCATAGCATGGCATATCATACTGAGCATACCACAACACCAATTAATTATAGCATTTCAAGTTACCAACTGATTAATTACTTCTTTGATAATCATACTAATTATTCATGTCAGCAATAAAGCAAGTAAACAAATTCTATCCACTTACGGGTTTGGAGTTACTTCAGCCCACAACTTTTTCCATGCCAGCTAGACCGATTCCACAAGGCCCATTACCTGTTGGTATCAACCAACACATGCATTCATAACCAATTTGTCAATATCGCATGCTAAATTACATAAACACACATAAAATGGTGTCTATATTCATAATTAGACATGTCTCTATCCGAGAACCAACCCGGGATCAATCTGGAAAATTTTCCTACTTTTTATTATTTTTCCAAAAATTTTTAAAATTATTTCACCGATTAAATTTTCTTCAATTTCAATAATCTTAGTATCATTAGACTCCTCATTGATTCTAGTATTTTTTATAATATTTTCAGAATTTTTTCCAATTTTCTACTTTTTTTTCATTTTTTTCCAGCAATTCTAACTATTTTTTCACTTTCTGTAATTTTATTTAATTCGGACGAATCAATGCATGGAGACCTAACAGCACCAAACGCTGCCAGACTAGCACCCAAACCTGGTTGAGGGTGGCATGTGCTTGCTTCAGGGAGTGCCACGCCTCGTCTGACCCTTCAGATTGGACCAAGCCAGCCTTCACCTGCGTATGACACGTCGTCTACACATATAAGTGACACATCGTTTGGAGGCACCTCGGACGACTTATCTCCTGAGATCATCTTCAACCTCCTGTCGATAGCCCAAACCTGCAAAACCCTAATTTCTCCCATCATCCTATAACCTTATACACACGATAAACTTTCAACCAACTACGTCAACTCATAGATCATTAAATTCCAAACTTAACCATGCATAAATCATAAAAAAAAACAAGTAAAAGTGGGTAAAATCAAAGATAGAAAACCCAGTATTTTCTAAGTATAAACTTACCCAAATACAACGAACTAAGATTGGAAAACAATCAATTTTACTGGGGAAAGAATGGCGATGTAGGGGCGATGCTAAGGGAGTGTTTTTTGTGGCTTGGGTGAGACTAAATTGCCAAAACAGAGTAACTGGTTCGTATCTCATTCACTCACCAGCAAGGTTGTAAAAACCGGACCGGTCTTCGAACCGGTGAAGTTAAGGGGCTGGGGTTTTAGGGGTAACCGGAAATAACCGGTTTAAGAACCGGTAATTAATATATCAAAAAATATTATAATATTTTTTATCCGTTTAATTTTTATTAAAAATTAATTTTTTTTTAAAGTTTTCGAACCGGTTGACCCGTGACCGGTTCAACCGGTTTTCAAAAACCCGCCCGGGTCAACCGGTTTTTACCGATTTTTACTGATATTAATATTTAAGGTTTATTTGAACCGGATCATGTACCGGGTCCGGTTCAACCTGGTTGAACCGGCCGGTCCGATCCAGTTTTCAAAACATTGCTCACCAGCCACAAGCGGAAACTGAGAATGTTTAGTGGGCAGTTGGTTTCCTCCGATCAAACGACATCATTTTGGGTTCCTTCCCAAATGAAGTCGTTTTGTTTAAAACGACATAACCCCACTTTTTGGCCAAAATGACAGCGTTTGTTGTCATTTTGACCATCCAGGTCAAAATGACACACATGCTTGTCGTTTTGTCTTTAAAAAATATAATATTAATATATAATAAATAATAATAATATAATAATAAATATTATTTATTAATTCTAATAAATTATTAAAAATTAATAACAAATCCAATATCACTTCAAAAATATATGAAGAAATTTTCTAAGGATTTCTTATGAATAGTATTATCCATTAGAACTCTAAAATTATTTTTTTCACATCTACATAATTTATGAAAAATTAAAAACTTTATTAAACCAACTAGAAAATTAATAATAAATCCAAATTCACCTTGAAAAATTCTTCGAAAATTTATATAATCCTATAAACTATTGATTAACCAATATATGGTCTGAGAATTCCATAACCATCAATACCTCTTCCTTTATAATTTTTTTAATTATTAAATAATTAATTATAACAATTCCCAATAATGAATAATATCCTAAAAAATGTACAAACTGCACCATAAGTCTGTAAACGATTCTAAATGATGTGTTAAGGCTCGTTAACATCAATGATCTTCCATCACAACCTAAGCAACTTGAAAATTTTGGGCTCTCAAATCTTACCCACCATACAAAAATTTTCATCCCTGAAACTTGCTTCCATCTTGGTCAATCTTATCGTGAGAACTTCACATCCATCAAATTTCAATAAGAATTGCAATATCTAAGTGCATTCTCTTTATTCTCATTATTACTTAAAATGATACTTGCAAATAACTTCATGTTACTCTACTCATAAATTAAAATACAATGTTTATTTGCATTCTCTTCATACTTTGTATCAACCAAGATCAATTCTTTAGTAATATTTGATGGTACAACTACTATTACATGTTAGCAATAAACTCTAAGGTCATACATTCAATGATCATATCTGTATGATTATCTACTAATGGTTCATATTGGAACCAATTTCATATTCTCTTCAACCTAATAACATCAGGAGTAACATTAACTTGGAATCCAACATATCAAAATAACCTCCATGTCAAACTACATTTTATTGCACTCCTTTTATTTTTTTACTTAATATCAATCGGTTTCAAAGCCCAAATTTCCATAGCCTACAATTCTAATAAAAAGGATTATCAATATCAATGCATAAAGCCAATCACTTAAATAAGAGAACTACGCACCCACTGTGCTACTTTACTCTTATCTTTGTCTTTAGTCAACTCATTCAAAGACAAACCTCTTGATTTTATAGTTTCTTAACTTATTTTTTCATTATCTTGTATTCAAACCTCAACATCAAATCAATTATCATTCAAAAAACTACCGCTATTTAATCAAGACCAACTCTGTATTGATTAAGTTACAAACTAAAATGTACTATCCTGTGATACTTATTACATCCTCAATATTAATACAACTCACTCTTCATCATTTGTACGATGTACATTAATGAACAACCATATGTTAATCCCCTTCGCACAAAACTATTAGCTTTGGAGCTATATTTTTCAAAGCCTCATTTAATTTGCTCAAATATCTCTCACTCAAAATAATCCTTATAAGAATTCATTTCAAATTCCTTCATCATGAGATACTACTATTTACATTTTTTGACCGAAAAATCAAGGAAAGATTATAATTTCATAATCCAACTCCTCAAAATATATACATCAACCTCATAATTCTGTTCAGTATGGCAAACTAGTCAAATTACAATATATGTTATAATCTTATAATTCACATCTGTAAACTCATTTAGACATGATCTAGCATAAATTCAACTTATGTTTTGATTTTCCTAGAGCATAACAAATGTTACTTCGCCTTTTTTTCCCCATAAACATCTTTATGCAATTTCGGCTCTCATAAATCAATTAGGTGATTCAAACCTAATATTTAAAATTTTTAGTTTAAAAATAGCTATATGAATTCACAGTACAAATTTTTTCCAATCGATCACATAACACTGAACATGTTATGAGATTTGCATATAGTACATTATACCATGTATTACGTACTTCAATAACTACAATGTCTATTGTTATACCCAAAATAGAGATATGCACTCTGTGCATTGATCTCATCGATAAATGAACTATCCTTCTCAACCAACAATTGAACATATAATATCCAAGGAATGATAAACAATTTGGTTTTTGAGGAATAACAAACAAATAGTGCTCGGCTACCATGATAACATTTAGTTTTGTACCACGAGTCTTTTAGGTTTGCTATATGAATTGTCGTTTGATGTGGTAGTGTATATAATGGGCCTACGGTAGCTGTCGTGTGATTGTGAGATCCGGAGCATGACAATAAAGTATTATTCAAACATAACAGAAATTATCTAATCTATAATAGATTTGACTAAAGTCTATATAATCTCTAACAAATTAAGATTGACTCGGTAAAGCTAAATAATTTTAACACACTTTCTCAATCTCAACTAGTAGTGGAGATTACATTTAAATTATGTCTGGTAGAGGAAATTTGTGGAGGCCATATCCTATGATCTTGGCTCCGTTACCATAAAAAATATAGGATTTGTCAAAAGATATAGAGAGAGTTGCAAGAAAGAAGTTACTTTTTTGTGTCGTGGGTGTTGGCTTTAATTATACGCTGGATGGGAACAGAAAATGTAAAAATATAAAGCGTTATTCAAACATAACAAAATCTTACTTAATCTCTATATATTTATATATTTGTTTGAGGCCCATGCAATCTCTAGGTAAAACTTAATAATTGAACACTACACATGAATTTCCTTCCCATAAGTATGAGGACTTCCCAACCTTTGGCTATCAATTTGATCTCCTTTACAAGTACAAATATATACTCCATGAGACATTTTTGTCATTGAAGCCGCACCATAAGAGGACTATTATCATACCCCTAAATCACTCTTCTAAAACCTTTCTGCCAATAGTCATTTTTTTGTATAGATTATATTTCTTGAACTGTTGTAACGTCTCCTTTTTTTGTTTTATTTTTATTTATTCAACATGTTTTGATAAATTATATAAATATAAATAAAATATGTAAAATTAAAATAATATTTTTATATGAAATGTGCAGTCAAAACAATTATAAAGAAGATTAATCAACTTATTTTTAAAATTTTTTTAAAAAAAAAAATTAAAAATTAAAACTATAAGTATTTCATATATAAAAATACTTCTATTTATTTTTTAAAACTAGGTAAAAAATGGTACAGAGTTAAATTACTCTCCAAGCAAATGATTTTAAAAGTTTTTTTAGTAGACATTGATTATATTAAATATAAATAATATTACAAGAATATAGTTATTTTATTTTAATTTTAATGGTTTATATATAATAAACTATCAATACTAATCTATTTTATATCCATACAAAAAACGCAAAGACATAATTATCAATAAAATTATAGTTTATCAATTAAATATGAAAATAATAAAAAATATATTTTATATCTATACCATACACAAAAACAAAAACAAAAACATACATGATTAGAGCTAAATATCCATTTTATTTATTCGCGATATAATTGTATTATAAAACTTATTTTAGTTCCACTAATTTCGAATGTTAAACACACTATAGAGGACTACTCAAAACTAAAGGAATCGAAACACAAAAGTGATAGCTACAAGTCCTAACTCGGGAGGAGAACTCATTAGCAGTTATTCTTCAACTGCCCATATTATTCTGGGTCGCGCTCTAGCTGAACCAATGTGTTAAGGGATTCGGCCGATGGATCATATCTAGTGAATAAAAGAACTATCCTGGGCCGGCCTGCTCAAAAACTTCTGGGCATCTACTTGGCTGTCCATAATCCGTTTTGCACTTTTCGTGGAAAGACTATGACGTGCAGGAAAGCATGCCGTAGCCTCTATTTTTTTCGGTGTTTACTCTCCGATATCCAGCTTTTCAGGTGGCAATTCTCCCGTACGAGATTTAAGATCATTATATTTTCATGATTGAAATTTAGCATCTTAATTAAATTAGAAAAAAAACTCTTACTATCTCACCTTGGTATCTTTAGTTTGCTTCGTAGTCCCTTTAACGAAGTACTAATCCCTCTGAAGACTAATTCCATGCATAATGGGTGGGATAGAAGATAGCAGAAAAATTTGGATGAAATCAGAAAAACAAATAAAAAATTGGATGGAATATTACTAATTTTATACATAGTGACGTGGGATAAAAATAAAATAATAAAATATAAGGAGATAATATTGGAATTATCAACAAATATATGATTTATCAGCATGTCCTTGTCTTGCCTTGCATCATCCGGTGCATCCGATCCTTACATATTTTCATAGTAAGTTTAATTGAAGTTTTTGTCTGATTACTGTTACGCAAAATATACATGTTCGACTATGATGGGAAAGGAAGAATCCAGTATGCATTTTTTCTTTTCAGCTGACATTGGCAGGAATCTCCTTTTCATGCCCCATATCTCCATTCCCATTTGGAGTGGGTTTCTTGATGTCTGCCACAATCTATCTAGCCTATCCATTCGTGCGACAAGAAGAGTGACCAAAGCTAGTGGAAATTAAAGAAAATGAGAGCTGAATGAGAGTGAAACAACCCTTAAGGATGTTGAGCATGCACTTGCGTTATTCATCAGTCAACGTGCCAAGCCGCGGACTTGACACCAGAAAACGACCTCAGTTTTATCAGTTATCTTTTCAGGTTCCTCTGTTCCATGACAGGAGTGGATATTTCTTAGAATGATTGTACTTGCTGCTTCAAATCCCAGGAGTTCACGTTGAAAACCAGAGGCGCTGGCGTTGGGTTAAAGAGACTAATCTCATCAGGGATTTGCTTAAAATCATAAAGCACTGCGCAGATTCGTGTATATTCTGTGAGCATACCGATATTGAAAAACAGGAACGATTATCCCCTCTAGCTCTAAAGTGTTTTAGAGGCAAAAAGAAACGAAAATAATGTTTTCACTAGTGTAAAAGGAAAGAAAAGTGTCCATCTTTTCCAACCAAAGGGCTTCTTGTAGCTTGACCGAGAATGCATTACCATGCGGCTGCAGCTTGTGTATCTTGCAATTCTATGTAGCGTTTGAAAGATCCTCTATCGCAAAGCTTTCCTAAACATCCCCCAAGAGAGGTAAGTCAAAGGAAAATATAGCCCCTAGTTAGAAAAGAACTTACCGAGACTGCCTCCCACAGGTACAAAAGAGATTAAAAAGAAATCTTCTTGGTTGTTGCCAAGAAAATCTTATCAGCAAACCAACAGTATAATGCTTCATGTTCAATGAAGTCGATTTCCCTCCAATCAATGGAGAAGTCAAACCTGATGGAACATCAACACTCAACCAGACTGAACAAGTACTGAATTGGCAAACCAGAAATAATGTTGCCCAAAATAATCTTTTGCAAAAGATTAACCAAAAGGTTGATCAAGTCTTGATTGGTCATACTACACAAGAATAGAAGATCGATTCATTGACATCACAGCTGACCAGACTTGAAAAGGATTTTTCTCAACAGCTTCAGATGCAACAGACAGACTGCAACAAAAACTCCAAAAATATAAAGATTACACACACCCTTCGGTTCTTCGGACACAATCGAAAATCGAGAATATTGAAAAGGAGTTATTTGCAATACAACAATTAAAAGATAGACAAGTCTCAGGAAAACCTGACCTCTTTTCAGAATCTGACTTATCTTCTACGCTACAACCACAATCTGACAGACCTGATCCAATGTTCAACATTTTTGGTTCTGCTCGTGCCTCTAGCACAAGTTCTGAATCCAGACCCAGACAATTACGCAGGTCCAAAAAACAGAAAAGAAGCCATGCATACTTTTCTCCTTAAGTCCCAACCTATTTCCCCAATAGGATTACAGGACCTGAACTTTCAGAATGGTTCCGAAGATACAATGAGTTTACCAGCATCTTCTGAATTTTCAGAAGAACTCTCATTCTCTTCAGACTCAGTTCCACAGCATATTCTTATGAATACTGCTCGATTTGAAGTTTCTTCAGGATCAAATCCTGAAGAACCATCATCATCCTTTAGACCACAACCCCCAAGAAAGAAATCTGGTTCCAATGAATAGTTTTCATTAAATGATATTCCAGTCCAAAAAAGGGTTGAACGATTTCAGTTATTTGTTGCTTGGATTGACAAAGAAATGCTGCTTCCAGATGCAAATATGTATGAAGTACTACAAGAATTTGTCTCAAGGACTACTGGAACATTGCGATCATATTTCTATCTATTACCAGAAGCCAGCAGAGTCCAGTTTTTCCAAAGCACTTCCACGGCTATGGCAATTGGTTATCTTTACAATGAACTTCTTGGAGATTTCAATGATGATATTTAGACTTATAAAATTATACCCAAAAATGTTGCTCCATTGAAGAAAAGGATCTCCAGAAACATTATGGAATCATGGCAAGACTGTTCTATATCCTAGGAGGTTCTAATGAGTTAAAAGAAGTATTTGTCTCATCACTTCTAGAAGTCATCTCCTCCAAAATGTATAAATTTCTCCAGCAGTCCAGATCCAATGTCACGATGTGCACCCTGGGTCGGCTATACCAATTGGCCCTTGAAGTACGAATGCAGCTATGTGAACAACAGAAGCTATTCCAAGACTTACAGAAGTCAGAAGCAAAAATTTCAAAGATTTATCGGCAGGCACACCTCAAGATAAAATGCAAGGACTCCAGCTGTACATGCACGACAAAAAAGAAACACTATTTTCGACAATGGAAAAGGAAGAATAAAGATGATGGACGGCCACATAGATCCTCAAAGAAACCTTATCGTTTCTTTAAGAAAAGAAATACAAGGGGAAAAAAGAGCAACCGATGCTACATCTATGGTCAGAAAGGACATTTTGCAAAAAAATGTCCTAAGAATCCTACAAAATCTGTTAAACTTATCTCCAACATCAGCAAAGAGACAAGTTTATCCGATGCAGATATTGAGTCCCTCTTTTCATAACAGGAGGAACCAACTCCATAGACGATCTTTGGACTAACTCAAAAAGATGAATCAATAATATCCTCCTCTAGTGAAGAAAACACCCTCTCCTTTGAAGAAGAAAATGAGGGTCATTTCCAAATACTCCAAGCAGAAGACAAAACAAAGGTTATTCAACCAGCTGTTCTCATCCATGTTGTTCCCTCTAAATACAACAAACCAATATCAGTTATTGGATTTTTTGATACTGGTGCGCACAAAAGTTTTCTCAATCCAACCATTCTTCCACCAGAGGCTTGGATCAAGCACTTACAATATTTCAGAGCAATAGATGGAAAATTTTTCTGCACATAGCTCATTACCAAACAGAAGATTAGAATACAACTTTTCCCAGGATGTATCATCTGGAAAAAAGTCCTTGGCACAAAATTTCCAAACAAAGATCTTCTGATTGGTTTCGATATTTATCGACAAGCAGAAAAACTACAAATTCTATCCACTGGATTGAAGTTTAAGAGGTTCTTTCGATCATACACTGATATTCCACGACTCTACTCCCAATCAGACATTAATGACAGATTCAAGAAATGGTCTCAATAACTCTTTCCTTACTGCACCAACAGTCATGCTGACTTCAATCATCCTTCTCCATTATGGAAGAACCTAGCCTTCTATATCTCCTTGCCTTTCAAATTGAACGAGGATGTCAACCCCACAAAGGATTCCCATCCAGGTATGACTCTAACAGATTTACAATTAGCACAAGAAGAATGTGGCCAGTTACTACAACAAGGACTCATTGAGCCAACCTTCTCGGAATGGCATGACAGGCCTTCTATGTTGAAAAGAGACCAGAACTAGCAAGAGGGAAAAAGAGATTGGTTATTGATTACAAGACTCTCAATCATTTCTTCAAGGATGAAAAATTCCCATTTCTAAAACTTTCCTCTTTGTTTGTACACTTCTCAAAGGCTCGGATCTTCTCAAAATTTGATCTCAAATCAGGATTCTGGCAATTGGGAATTTAGCTAGAAGAGCGGCATAAAACGGCCTTTTGCATCCTTGATGCCCAGTATCAGTGGATAGTTATGCCAATCGGTCTGAAGACTGCTCCATCCATTTTTCAAAGAGCAATGATACGGATCTTTCAACCCATACTCTATAGTTCACTGATCTACATAGATGATATCCTGCTATTCTAAAAAACAACTGAAGATCATGAACTTCTCCTTGCTAAATTCACTTCTCCTTGCTAAATTCACTTCTTTCGTGGACCAATATGAGATTATGTTATCTGATAAGAAATCTTCCATTGGATTATCGGAGATTGATTTCCTAGGAATGAAGATCAAGAACGGAACATATTCCCTTGGGGAACATATTACGAAAGAAATACTGAAATTCCCAAAAGAAAATCTTTCCAGACAACAACTCCAGCAATTCTTAAGTATTGTCAATTACCTAAGAACTTTCATCCCCAATGTTTCCAAATACACATCAATCCTCTCTAATCTCCTCAAAAAAGATTCACAGCAATGGGCTGAAGAACATTCGCAGGCACTCCAACAACCGAGAAACATCACACAGGATTTGCCATCTCTGGAAATCCCTTCAATGGACAACGAATACTGCAGACAGATGCCAGTGATACTCACTAGAGAGCTGTTCTTTTAGAACAACAAGGAACTCACAAACGACAATGCGGTTATGCCAGTGGACAGTTGTCCAACTCAGAATCACATTATCACACAGTCTACAAGGAAATTCTTGCGGTAAAAAACGGAATAAAAAAGTTTGAATTCCATCTTATTGGTCACCGATTCAAAGTTCAGATGGACAATTCCTCTTTCCCAAGAGTTTTGACTTTTAAGAATAGATCGATTCCAGACAAACAACTCTTATTATGGTCAGAATGGTTCTCCCGATATGATTTCTTTGTGGAGCACATTAAAGGAAAAGACAATATTCTAGCAAACCTTCTTTCCAAGCCGCCACAACTGATTTCCCTTACAGAAGATTTTTCTTTAGTTCTTATAACAGGCCCATCCTCAAAACCATTCTATTGCAGATGTGGAAGATACACGGACCATTGGGCTCATGATTGTCCATTCTATAGAACTGGACTCAGTAGATGGAACTCTCTTCACCCGGGGGTCAGTGCTCTGTCTCAGGCCCTTCTGAACCCGAAGTCTTATGTCCACTAGGTCAAAAAGACCCGTTACCACCTGGACCAAATGAAACCCACCCACTTGGTGATTTTATATGGACCCAAATAGACCATCCAGCATTATAGACTGACCAATCACCCATTTACCTCAAATTTCCTCCAGGTCTCCTTAACCCAGACCTTTATCAGATCCAAAAATATGCAAAAAACCATCTGTTTTCATATCTGATGATATTCCAAAAATACCAAGGAAAAAATATAGATATTACTGAACCCTATTCACCGGACCATCCATTCTCCAGGATCAGCATATTCCATATCTACGACTTCTGTGATGAAGAACTCTGGTACAATTGGTGCCTTCACACACTCTATTATGAAATAATAAAATTCAGGGTATATGACATGCTAGAATACTTATTGGACTTAAATTCTTCTACCTCCAATCAATGGGCATACCTACAGCTTTATGCTTCACTCAGCACTTAGCACACATATTTGTACAATCTCTTTAGAAAAGCCCCTCCAACAAAAAAAGATACGATTTATATCACATATGTACTACACAGGTCATACGGTGGAAGTATTCCTACACCTTTCCCAGTATGTCATCTATACAGGACCTTGTACGATGTGGACCCAAGCTCCAAATTCTTACATTATGCTTGGCAATATTTGTGTTACATGAATGGCTATGATTGAGCAAAAATACAGCTTACTACTACAGCACTCTGCCCAACATCCACAAAACCATCGTATTTCCAAGATTCCCAACAATCTGAAGAAAGACCTCCAGAATATGACCCAGGACCTTATGCAGATTGTGATGACAAGACCATTAAAGCAAAAGCAGATACAGGAGACCTAGAACGTATAAATCAGATTGCAACATTTGAAGAAGAACAGATAGCAATAGTTGTTGCATCAGAAATGTTCCATGACTCTGACGAAAACATGGACTGGGACCATGAACCCATCAATAAATAAAAGCAGTAATGTCGAGTCTATTATCATCGGTTGGAAAGTGATCGGTCAACAAAGAAGGTTATTCAATAATTAACTTTATGTCAATATCAAAGTCGAATCTATTGTCTATATTCAATAATTACCTTTATGTCAGTATTAAAGTTGAGTCTGTAACTTTATCAAGTCCAATCTGTCAAGACTATAGCCCTTAAGACATGTTACCCAGGTTACAAGGTTAAAGGTGACCGGTGACTCCGGTCTTTAGGTAATCTCGGTTGTCTATAAATAGAAGTAAGAAATGAATAAAGCGGCAAAGTTTGAGTTTGATTTTCGAAATCTCTGATGGCCTTCTAAATATCCTCTATTCACTAAGTCTCAGACTCAGTATTATCTTGAGTCTATCTATCTCTGTTATTTCATTCAAGTTATTATGCTGCAATCTGATTCAAACGTTCTAGGTCTCCTATATCTGCTTTTGCTTTAATGGTCTTGTCATCACAATCAGCATAAGGTCCTGGATCATATTCTGGAGGTCTTTCATCAGATTATTGGGAATCCTGGAAATACGATGGTCTTGTGGATGGTGGGCAGAGTGTTGTAGTAATAAGCTGTATTTTTGCTCAATCGTAGCCATTTATGTGACACAAATATCACCAAGCATAATATAAGAATTTGGGGCTTGGGTCCACATTGTACAAGGTCTTGTATAGATGGCATACTGGGAAAGGTGTAGGAATACTTCCACCGTATGACCTGTGTAGTACGTATGTGACATACAGCGCATCTCTTTTTGCTGGAGGGGCTTTTCTGAGGAGATTGTACAAATCTGTGCGCCAAGTGCTGAATGAAGCATAAAGCTGTAGGTATGCCCATTGATTGGAACTAGCAAAATCTAAGTACAATAAGTATTCTAGCATGTCATGTACCCTGAATTTTATCATTCCATAATAGAGTGTGTGAAGGCACCAATTGTACCAGAGTTCTTCATCACAGAAGTCGTAGATATGGAATATGCTGATCTTGCAGAATGGATGGTCCGATGAATAGGGTTCGGTAATATCTATATTTTTTCCTTGGTATTTTTGGAATATCATCAGATATGAAAACAGATGTTTTTTTGCATATTGTTGGATCTGATAAAGGTCTAGGTTGAGGAGACCTGGAGGAAATTTAAGGTGAATGGGTGATTGGTCAGCCCATAATGTTGGATGGTCTATTTGGGTCCATATGAAATCACCAAGTGGGTGGGTGTCATTTGGTCCAGGTGGTAACGGGTCTTTTTGATCTAGTGGACATAAGACTTCGGGTTCATGAGGGCCTGAGACAGAGCAATGACCCCCGGGTTAAGAGAGTTTCATCCCTTGAGTCCAATTCTGTAGAATGGACAACCATGAGCTCAATGGTCCGTGTATCTTCCACATCTGCAACAGAATGGTTTTGAGGATAGGCCTGTCATAAGAACTAAAGGAAAATCTTCTGTAAGGGAAATCAGTCGTGGCGGCCTGGAAAGAAGGTCTGCTAGAATATTGTCTTTTCTTTTAATGTGCTCCACAAAGAAATCATATCGGGAGAACCATTCTGACCATTGTAAGAGTTGTTTGTTTGGAATTGATCTGTTCTTAAAAGCCAGAACTCTTGGGAAAGAGGAATTGTCCATCTGAATTTTGAATTGGTGACCAATAAGATGGAATTCAAACTTTTTTATTCAGTTTTTTACTACAAGAACTTCCTTGTAGACTGTGTGATAATGTGATTCTGAGTTGAAGAATTGTCCACTGGCATAACCATATAGTCATTTGTGAGTTTCTTGTTATTCTAAAAGAATAGCTCCCCAGTGAGTATCACTGGCATCTGTCTATAGTATTCGTTGTCCATCTGAAGGGATTTGCAGAGGTGGAAAATCCTATATAATGCTTTTCAGTTGTTGGAGTGCCTGCGAATGTTCTTCAACCCATTGTTGTGAATCTTTTTTGAGGAGATTAGAGAGGATTGATGTGTATCTGGAAACATTGGGGATGAAAATTCTTAGGTAATTGACAATACCTAAGAATAGCTGGAGTTGTTGTCTGGAAAGATTTTCTTTGGGGAATTTCAGTAATTCTTTCGCAATGTGTTCCCCAGGGGAATATGTTCCGTTCTTGATCTTCATTCCTAAGAAATCAATCTCCTATAATATAATGGAAGATTTCTTATCAGATAACATAATCCCATATTGGTCCACGAGAGAAGTGAATTTAGCAAGGAGAAGTTCATGATCTTCAGTTGTTCTTGAGAATAGCAGGATATCATCTATGTAGATCAGTGAACTGTAGAGTATGGGTTGAAAGATCCGTATCATTGTTCTTAAAAAAATGGATGGAGCAGTCTTCAGATCGAATGGCATAACTGTCCATTGATACTGGGCATCAGGGATGCAAAAGGCCATTTTATGCCGCTCTTTTGGCTGAATTCCCAATTGTCAAAATCTTGCTTTGAGATCAAATTTTGAGAAGATCCGAACCTTTGAGAAGTGTACAAACAAAGAGGAAAGTTTTAGAAGTGGGAATTTATCATCCTTGAGGAAATGATGAGAGGTTTGTATTCAATAACCAATCTCTTTTTCCCTCTTGCTAGTTTTGATCTCTTTTCAACATAGAAGGCCTAGCATGCCCATTCCGAGAAGGTTTGCTTAATGAGTCTTTGTTGTAGTAACTGACCACATTCTTCTCGTGCTAATTGTAAATCTGTTAGAGTCATACATGGATGGGAATCCTTTGTGGGGTTAACATCCTTGTTCAGTTTGAAAGGCAAGGAGACATAGAAGGCTGGGTTCTTCCATAATGGAGAAGGATGATTGAAGTCAGCATGACTGTTGGTGCAGTAAGGAAAGACTTCTTGAGACCATTTCTTGAATCTGTCATTGATGTCTAATAGGGAGTAGAGTCATGGAATATAAGTGTATGGCCGAAAGAACCTCTTAAAATTCAATCCAATGGGTAAGATTTGTAGTTTTTCTGCTTGTCGATAAATATTGAAACCAATCAGAAGATCTTTGTTTAGCAATTTTGTGCCAAGGACTTTTGTCCAGAGGATACATCCTGGGAAAAATTGTATTCCAATCTTTTTTTTGGTAATGAGCTCTGTGCGGGAAACTTTTCCATCTGCTGCTCTGAAATATTGTAAATGCTTGATACAAGCCTCTGGTGGAAGAATGGTTAGATTAAGAAAACTTTTGTGTGCACCAGGATCAAGAAATCCAATAACTGATATTGGTCAGTCGTATTTATAGGGAAGAACATGGATGGGAACAGCTGGTTGAATAACCTTTATTTTGTCTTCTACTTGGAAGATTTGGAAATGACCCTTATTTTATTCTTTAGAGGAGAGGGTGTTTTCTTCACTGGAGGAGGGTGTTGTTGATTCATCTTTTTGAGTTAGTCCAAAGACCGTCTCTGGAGTTGGTTCCTCCTGTTCTGAAAAGAGGGACTCAATATCTGCATCGGATAAACTTGTCTCTTTACTGACGTATGAGATAAGTCTAGCAAATTTTGTAGGATTCTTAGGACATTTTTTTGCAAAATGTCCTTTCTGACCACAGATGTAGCATCGGTTGCTCTTTTTTCCCCTTGTATTTCTTTTCTTAAAGAAACGATAAAGTTTCTTTGAGGATCTATGTGGTCGTCTGTCATCTTTATTCTTCCTTTTCCATTGTTGGAAATGGTGTTTTTTTTTTGTCGTGCATGTACAGCTGGAGTCCTTGCATTTTATCTTGAGGTGTATTTGCCGACAAATCTTTGAAATTTTTGCTTCTGACTTCTGGAAGTCTTGGAATAGCTTCTGTTGTTCACATAGCTGCATTCGTACTTCAAGGGCTAGTTGGTATAGCCGACCCCGGGTACACATCGTGACATTGGATCTGGACTGCTGGAGAAATTAATACATTTTGGAGGAGATGACTTCTGGAAGTGATGAGACAAATACTTCTTTTAACTTATTAGAACCTCCTAGGGTATAGAACAGTCTTGCCATGATTCCATAATGTTTCTAGAGATCCTTTTCTTCAATGGAGCAACATTTTCAGGCATAATATTCTGTTTTGTAAGTCTGAATATCATCATTGAAATCTCCAAGAAATTCATTGTAAAGATAACCAATCGCCATAGCCGTGGAAGTGCTTTGGAAAAACTGGACTCTGCTGGCTTCTGGTAATGAATAGAAATATGAGCACAATGTTCCAGTAGTCCTTGAGACGAATTCTTGTAGTACTTCATACATATTTGCATCTGGAAGCAGCATTTCTTTGTCAATCCAAGTAGCAAATAACTGAAATCGTTCAACCCCTTTTTGGACTGGAATATTATCTAATGAAAACCATTCATTGAAACCAGATTTCTTTCTTGGGGGTCGTGGTCTAAAGGATGATGACGGTTCTTCAGGATTTGATCCTATTGGGGAAATAGGTCGGGAGTGAAGGAGAAAAGTATGCATGGCTTTTTTTGCTTTTCTAGACCTACGTGGTTGTCTGGGTCTAGATTCAGAACTTGTGCTAGAGGCATGAGCAGAACCAAAAATGTCAGACCCCGAATTTTGAGTCCTACCAGTGCAGGTGAAAAGACGATTTTGCCCCTGCAGGGAAGGGTGTGTGATGGCCGAAATTGGTAAGATTGTTTAGTAAATTTTTTTGTTTGTAATTCCTTTAGATCTAGGTTCTTGTAGATGGGTAATTGCTTTAGGAATCATCCTTAAGGTAGATAGTTGCCTTAGAGATTAAAGTCCCTAAAAATAGGGAAGATAATTTAAGAGTTTAGTTATCTGGTAAATTATATTGGATTGATAGATTATCTACACTCATTGAATATAAATAGGAATCCAACCCCACAAAATTTTCCCCTAGAACCTTACAAAATTCGTATAGGCTTAAAACCCTATACCTCCCCTTAGCCGTCAGAATTTGCAGAAACTTTAAACCAGCATAACTCCCTCATCGTTCATTGGATCTCTGCAAATAATAGCTTGTTGGAAATCTCTCTTCATCCTCTTTCCAACCACCTTTGTATTTTCTTCTGAAGGTTAGTATTTCTTTATCTAAAGTTACTTGGAAAATCGGCGGCGGAATTAGGTCTTCGCCAAATCTTCTTGAATTTCAAAATAGCATAACTTTCTACTCGTTTGTTGGAATCTTGTAAATAATATGTCATTGGAAAGATATTTTCATTCTATTTCTAAAAATATATAAATAGAAGCTTGGATGTAAATAC